>NQII01000688.1:355788-557164 GCA_002778355.1 Clitarchus hookeri
TTGGCCGTCAAACCTTTTAACGTCGTTCCTCCACGCCGGGGTACGATATAGGCGTAAAAAATTTACAAGCGTTATCACTTTTAGCAGCGGAGAGTGTCTTGCCCTTTCCCCTAAAACGTTCCAGCTCCTCCGTCTTGTATGTCGTCTCCCTCCTGACGCCAGCAGTTGTTAACCTCGAAGCATCGCTATCATAAATGCAGGGGGTAACAATGAAAATATAGCTTTATGTTCGAAATAAATATTTTGACTATTAAATTTCTTCCCCGACCGCCTACAAGCCGCGGAGGCTTATTTTACTAGACGTGCCATTTCGAGTCCTAAGAAATCAATTAGAATCTACCACCTCCATCGCTACTATGTATTTATCCTGTATGAATAGAAAATATTAATTACCTACCATCCTATTCTTGCAAATGATGGTTAAATAAAAGCTAATATGAATCGTGACTGTCCGTATGTACGCGGTATTTTGTGTACTAGTTATTCAAGTATAAATTTTTCTTATTCCTTTTAGATTCTATATATGTTTTAAATGTTGTAATCTACACTGGAGTAGAAAAAAACCTTGCGTAAAAAGAAAACATTGAGATATTAAGTATTCGAGTTAAAAACACTGTACAAAAATCTTTTGAAACTTTTTTATTTCTGCAATATAAGCGTACTTTTTTTTTTATGTTATTCAAGCAAAAAAAATTTTACGTACTTGGATTGGCTAAATAAAACATACATTCACACATGTGCTAATTTACTGGCCGTACATACAAACATCAGGTTTCACAAACCAGGTTACCAAACCATGTCCTGTGCCTTTAGCCACTTACATGCCTCTGTGATGGCACCTTCAGGGTAATCGCATATTTTTGCAAATTAATGTGTGTCTACGCAATAGTAAAGCTTTCGTACTAACATATTTTGCGCGTCCTCTTGCCCAGCAGTATTTGTGAAACAACGGGCTGCGGCAGCGTAGTGGCTAGAGCGCTCGCCTCCCACCAAAGAGAACCGGGCTCGATTCCCAGCGAGTAGCTCCCGGGTTTCCGTACGAGAGAATCGTGCAGGGCGATGCCGCTGATCGGCGGGGTTTTTTTCGGGGATCTCCCCCCCCCCCCCCNGGGGCATTCTGGCGCTGCTCCATGTCCACCTCGCTGTACCAACAACGGCTCTCAAGAACTTTATTTTAAGAGCCGCCCAAAACTCTCCACTCCACCGATAGAACAGTTATTATGAGATCGGGCGCGGACAGCGTCATATATACTCGGAGACGAAACGGTATTACTGTTCCTTATTGTGGGTGTACTCATTCCATGATTGGATGTGTGACGGTCTGGGAACGGGCTTTGTGTCTGATTGGCTACCATGTGCTGCAAAATGTACCCCGTTGGCTGCGACACTCGCTGGCAAATAAACTACCAGGCGCTGATTGGCGAACTGCGTTTCATTCTGTTGCTTGCTTTTGGCGCCATTTTGGTAGTATATTTGACTGGAGTTCGGGTAATATGCAGCTACTTGATCTCTGTATTCTCTCTGTGGTGTAAATATTAAAATGGTTTCCAGGTTGGCCACGCGACCAACACGCCTTTACGACACCTATGATCAGCGCTTGGGTCCCGTTGAACACATGTCCCGAATTTTCAATGTTGCAAACGTGGCGGACGTGTCCAAGTGCCGGTGAGTTTCCATCGCCGACGCTTCACGGATAACGGGAGTCTTAATTGCTTAATTTTAAAAGTTTCGTTTTAATGTTGTTTATTAATTTATGTGTAGTTACTATGTCACTTTTATGTATGTCATGTGAGAACAATTTAGTCTCTTGAATTGATACAAATTTTAATCTTTACAATAAAACGTCAAAATATATGTGTTTTTTGTAGGTAAAGATGTATGGTAAACAGTTAGACCTGTATTTTTACACGTTCGAAGACATTATGCAAATATAAAACACTTCTCCGGAGCCCTAACAGCTATGATCGAGATAGCTGTATATTCAATTATTCTTATCGGGAAGAGAAATTAGAATAAGCACATACTTTCCACCAATGAAAATTCATATTCAAATGTTAAATCCCATAGTTAAAATGAGCACATCGAAATCCTGCATGCCAGTTTACTGCGATGAGCGTAGGAACCATGGGGGTATTCAGAGTCTTATTTATGTACACCGTAGATTAGTATTCTTCTCGATAAGTTACANGAGCGTAGGAACCATGGGGGTATTCAGAGTCTTATTTATGTACACCGTAGATTAGTATTCTTCTCGATAAGTTACGTTTCACATAAAATAATATGGGAGACAGTTATTTGTAAAAATCTTAAAAAAACAAAAAATTTTTAACAAATTTGTTAAAAATCTTTTTTTTTTTTAATTGAGATGCTTTATGAACTGTCAACTTACAGCAATGCCCATTACCCTTAATACTCGGTCCTGTTAAACCCTTGTCAACAAAAAAAAAAAAATTAAAAAAAAATTCTCGTGGTAGGCGGGTGTTTTAAGGCTCTTAGCTATACCGAAATGGAAGGGGCAGTGGATATATTANGAGCGTAGGAACCATGGGGGTATTCAGAGTCTTATTTATGTACACCGTAGATTAGTATTCTTCTCGATAAGTTACATTTCACATAAAATAATATGGGAGACAGTTATTTGTAAAAATCTTAAAAAAACAAAAAAATTTTAACAAATTTGTTAAAAATCTTTTTTTTTTTAATTGAGATGCTTTATGAACTGTCAACTTACAGCAATGCCCATTACCCTTAATACTCGGTCCTGTTAAACCCTTGTCAACAAAAAAAAAAAAAATTTAAAAAAAATTCTCGTGGTAGGCGGGTGTTTTAAGGCTCTTAGCTATACCGAAATGGAAGGGGCAGTGGATATATTANAAAAAAAATTCTCGTGGTAGGCGGGTGTTTTAAGGCTCTTAGCTATACCGAAATGGAAGGGGCAGTGGATATATTAGGGCGGGTCTTCACATCAGGGTCTTGCGAGTCGATGTGGGTCAAACAAGGTAAGTGCTGATCAGAGCTGAAATGCAAGGGTGGGAGACACGGAAGATCCCCGAGGAAACCCTTCGACCAGCGGTATACACCGGCACGATTCCCGCATGCGAAAAACTCGGGAGTGACCCCACTGAGAATCGAACCCGGTTCGAAACGGAAGGAACGTTACACATTTTTGAGATAATTTTTACGTATGTGTTTTGAATTAGCACTTTTTGCTAGCTTCATAATAGGAATGGTGCTATGTGTTCACGATAGCTAAATTCGTCACCTAACATGGCAGTTTTCTGAGCTTTAAATGTCACAAAACATCAGAAATTGTAGAATGAACAACTTGCAATAAGTACCACAATTATTTTAATCCTGTAGAAGTAATCATTACGAAAGTGTGATCAAAGATGTCCGTGGCATTGTATACCTATACTTTATAGGGTAAGAAATAAATACTGTTACGGATTTACCTTATGGCAATTCATACGTGAAAGGCTGCTATGGTCGTAGCTAAATAATGAGTAATGATTAGGTAGAGCACAATAGTATAAGATAGAATTTATCGAACATAAAGATTATACAATAACTATTTACGTAACTATTGATCGGGGGAGCTTAAATGGATAACCAAGATGATAATTAATTATATTAAATATTATANAACTATTTACGTAACTATTGATCGGGGGAGCTTAAATGGATAACCAAGATGATAATTAATTATATTAAATATTATAACCTGACGCCATTACTATTACAATCTAATGGGAAATATTCCACCTTGTTCATGTTGCCGAAGGCTGATTCTAGGAGGCGGTTAACGACAGCCGGACACACCCATCTTCAGTGGTCTTCTCGTTCCAGTGGCCCGACGACAAAAGACGCCGCTCCCGGTGTTACGGTGGCCTATATCGGGCGCGTTGTTTAATATTTTCGGTCCCGTTTACTGACCTGTAGAGGGGGTTTCTGCAACTGTCTTTCACAAGGTGTTATTNTACCTGACGCCATTACTATTACAATCTAATGGGAAATATTCCACCTTGTTCATGTTGCCGAAGGCTGATTCTAGGAGGCGGTTAACGACAGCCGGACACACCCATCTTCAGTGGTCTTCTCGTTCCAGTGGCCTGACGACAAAAGACGCCGCTCCCGGTGTTACGGTGGCCTATATCGGGTGCGTTGTTTAATATTTTCGGTCCCGTTTACTGACCTGTAGAGGGGGTTTCTGCAACTGTCTTTCACAAGGTGTTATTGCAATCACGCTCGTGTCCTGGTTCAATGTTTGAAGGTATGATCAGGCAGGGCGTTCAGCTAAGGCCTGATCACTTCGTAACAATACGTAATGGTAAGAAATTGTTACTTCGAACTTTTCCGAGGCCTTGCTAAATGTCAACTTTCAGGCTATTCCTCCACCTCATCCACACAATCTTAAAAAAGTCTACAAAAATACGCCAAAGGGACAACGCACCACATACGTGAGCACTCAGTCTAATCATATTTTTTTAAGAACTATTTCTGACTAGGCATTACCAATAAATACAATTTCTCTTTGTTTTTAATAATATAAAGTATTCACGAGATAAAAAAATTTATATATCAAATATGAGAAAAGGTCCAATTTAACAGAAAACAAGATACGTTTATGTTAAAGGAAGTATAAAACGCTTTTAATACGTGGTATATATAGGACACAACAAAACACGTATTGCGTGTGGTAATTTTTACACATCCATTTCAATATTCCAGTCTGCCAGTCGCACTCTTCACTGCGCCGATGCCCGCAGTCGCAAATTTTCCTCCCGGCTCGTCACTTGTCTCGCCGCTAGTTTCGCTCGTCCGTCGTCTACCGTCAAAACTCCAGCCACTCATCCACACGTAAACTCATCAACTCCCGGCTCGGAGACATATCAGTAAGATTTAACGCACCCCGAGTCACGCTGAGAGAAACAAGGTCAGTAATCCGTGGCATTGTTCAGATGAACGCAGAAACCCGATCTGCCAAAGGTTAGCAGCGCGCGAGTCACAAACGTTTTCTAATTTCCAATTCAGAAAGTGTGAAGATACCGCGGATAGACGATAAATGTAATTATCTCGATTCAGGCGGCGCGTGAAGACGGCTCCGCTTCAGTGAGTACCTCGACAGCACGAAGCACCGCGCGCGTGTTGTCGCCGCGTGTTGGCGCTAGCTTCAGCCGAGTGGCCGACCAGAGTCGTCGTTTTAGAGTTAAGTCGTGTACCCTACTGTTGTGAAGGAAATTAGACAACGGTTTGTGGCAATTTAGTTTTAACAGGTCAGTGGTAAATAGCAGGAGATTTCCGTCGGAACCCAAACGTCAGCTACAGTTATTTTTAAACTGTAAAATGGAATACATTTACGTCACTTAAATGCAAATGTTATCCTAAGTATGTGAGTTACTGATGTGTGCATCTATATGCTTATTAAAAAGGTCAACTTTCATAATAAATAAGTATTCGAAAACGAATCTACGGAAGGAACATCGTAATTAAATATAAAATAATATAATTTTGTTCGGAAGAAACATTCTTTTCAGGCATTCATTAAATCTTTGTTGATTAATTTTATTATACAATGTTTGTAGGTAATACAAATTTAAAGGGCCTTGATAGAAAACAACAGAACGTTTTGTGGAAAGTGAAGTATTCATAGAAGTACCTATGTTATTCTTTGAACGATACAAAAAGTCATATTAACGCCGGTTTGATTGGAATTAATTGGAAGGATTAATATTAATGGAATGCATTGTGATGTCTGCCCATTAACAGAGAGAAAATTAAGTTATGATATCCATCAGGTTACTTTGCCTGCAAATACCATTTATTGGCATATTTAGAGACCGGAGACTGAATAGTCTCTTAATCAAGCTCTGACATTCTCTAATGGCGATACAGTACGTATGTATCGCGGTAAAAAAAAAGTATTCAGCAATGCACACTATAGTTTAGCAAAATTTATCTTTGTAGAGTCTAAATCCACTGTTAAAGCAGATACATGTTTGCATATTTTACCAAGTATTCGTTGTCAGCAGTTTTGGAAAAAAACATTTCGACAACGCGATAAACGTTGCAAATTACGGAAAAGACATTGCAATAAGGAAGGGCAATGTTGTGAATGGTTTTCCCTATATTATTATAATAGGCAATGCTGGACTGTGCTAACAATACAATATGTCCTATTGACATATATTCAGTGCGAGCACTGGTGTAGTAATTACTACGCGTTACAAGTTGTATACAAGCATGGCTCTATATTGTATGTTCGTGGTATTATGCGAATGTATTTTAAATGAGACTTTTGTATTTTGCATTCTACGTAGTATGAAGTAAGAACGTGCACTGCTAAGTATCTATTTAATTTTTATATTTAGTATGTTTATTTAAATTGTTTGTTAAAAGTCGCGTGCTATTTTTCATTTGTTGAAACTTTATGACGGGTTCGAACGGAGTTCTATCAACGAAAGACGTAATTTTTGTATAGTTTTTAGTTGTTATTAATTGATTTGTTATTGAATTGTTAAAATTTTAATTATTACATCAATAATATTCGATATTGTGGTTGTGGAACCAGAATAACAGCGTGAGAAAAACGAGTTTACTAAGCAGTATGAAAACTTTTCGATATATTATATATGTGTAACAAATGTGAACAAACGTGGAAATGTTTAAGTCCAGATGTCGGGGTCATTGCAATACAAAATGTTGCTCTCCACTACACCATGAACTCGAGACCACAGAATGACCTCTGCTGGGTCTGGCGAGTGGGTACTGAGAAGAATCATTTACAGTAACGCACTACTACCACAACATTAACCATGTGTCCGGAATCATACCGTTCATGCATTGAACGTTTACGTTTACTGTACATCTTTTTATTCTTTGAAATAATTGTTTGGCCTTTTATAAACACTCTATATCATTACTAATCGAATTCTTTATGTCGATCACTATGATATTCTGATAAACATCCAAATGCATGTAATGTTATACAGTTAATAGTACTATTTCTAATAAATGGAACATGAAATAAAATTAGATCAATATTTCTTTAAACACCCATATATTGACAAAGAAACGCTTCTGCTTATTATGTTACATAACGTTTCAAATTAATTGTTAATATATCTGCTTAAAATGTACTTGACATTTGTAATATTAAAAAAAAAAATTATAATGCGTATCAATGTAAAACAATAGTAACTATAAATAAGAGACGTAAACATGTAATATGACCTATATTTTACTTACAGTTTCCTGATTACTGCAACTGTAGATCCCTTTTTTCATAAATTACATGACTTTTCTTCTATGCAGTATATATATATATATATATATATATATATATATATATATATATATNTTGAATATAGGCATATTATAATGTTGTTAAATGAACACAAAATGTGCTCTTAATATGGCATATTTGTCTGAAATGATGACGTAAATTTAGCTTAGTAACCTTTATCATGTTACGTGTGGGTTAATATCGCCATATTTGTAATGCAGTATGAACCGTCACTAGATTTGTAAAATATTCACACAAGACTTAATAACATTTTTAAACCTTGAATTATTTTGTAACACTGCTCATTATTTACATTTGTACAGTTTTTTAAAAGATGCCATATATGATGCATTAACACATGTTTTCCACCAATTCTATTTTCTTGTTTACTGTGGCCCCACTTTTAATTTTTCGCACACGTAAGAAGCTGTCAGCTCTTACAAACATCCTGTCTTTCATAGAAACATTTGCTAAACGTTTTTGTATAAGGACCTTATATTCATTACATTTAGATTATTTTCATTATATATAAGAACATCAAGTTGAAATTCGTGTGGTTCTGAGTCCACTAATAACTTGTTTGCGTCTGTAATTTAGCTGCGCATAACCGTTCGACGAGCCCGCAGAGTTGCGCGTCGAGCACTGCGCCGAGAGGCCGCTGCTGTTCAACTTGGCAACGCTGCCGTCTAGAACCTTCGCGATTTCTCTGCCGGACAGCCACGCATACGGTTTCTAGCTTAATTCAGGTGGCGGTACCCTAAGATGTACGCCATTAAGAAGCATATCAAATAGATGGCCATTTACACCCTCCACCTCCTCATAATTCAAAGGCCAAAACGGTGCTGACACATTGTCTATATGTACTTGACATCTAAATAGTATTCGGCAACTGTTACCAAATCGCGAGTGTGACTAGAGTGGTATAAAACAAAAATTCCATACTCAACTTCAGTCAGTACCTAATTTTCTCAGTGATCCCGGTGATATCTTACGATGGTTCGCCGTTTAATAAGCACTTCGGAGAGCGCTGATTACTTGTTTCTTTCTGCCTGCATTGTAATCTTCTGCCGTGCCGTATCACGCCAGAATGAAATCGCATCGTTAAACTGTTGTAATTGTGTTTCTACGACTCGAGGTTTTACTCCACAGAACGTAAAATAAAAATAACTAAATATGAGATGCCGAAAAAACTGAACAGTACGCGGTACTACTTAAAACATTTATAGACTTGTTTAATACCCATAATTATTTACTCGCATTACAAGAGATAATTAAGTCAGTATTTAAATTAACTATGCACATTTACTGGTAAGAATTTTTTTTTCTTTTTTTAAGCGGTCTCCTTCAGAATGGCTGAATTACCGTGACCGAGCTGCAAAATGCTGNCTCTCCTTCAGAATGGCTTAATTACCGTGACCGAGCTGCAAAATGCTGTTCACAGCTATCCACGTGGCTTCGCCAGAGGTATTTACCAACCAATGCGTACCGTACTTAACAACAAGTACTGTAGCTCGGAACCACATTCAGCTACACCGCGGCCCCGCGCTAAACCACACTCCCACGTTAAGTACGCCTATTTCGCCCTTTACCGCGGACCGCGCGCGCTCATCTGCAGTAAACGCAATTGGCGACCAGAAGAGCGTATGCACCGAGTTACTGTCCTCTGTGGTCTCTGCCACCGGACATCCGCGAACCACTTGCGAGTCTCAACTCCACGAACGCACGCTAAACGTGTTTATTACCTTACACGCGCATCTGGTAACCAATTCATACAAATCAAAGCAAAGAACGTTAACACAAAACATTTACCGTGTTACATTATTTTTGTAGTATTTTTGTAGGTACTGAAAATTATTATGCGATTATTTATGACACCGCGGAATGAAAGAGAATAAACGTAAATATTGATGTACATGAAGGTGTTATACATTATTGACTAATTTTAATATTTCTGAAAATTCTTTTTATTAGCAGCGACCTACCTAAATATGCCAACGACACGAAAATTTACGTCCAAGTCAATTTAATTGGGTAGAAATAATGATGGTGTGTTAAGAGAGTTATTGGACTTACTCTTAATACTTTTGGATAATTATAAATATTTGTTGCATTAATCTTTACAACAGATTTTTAATTTGAGTCTTCTATACTTTTGTTTTTTAATGTGTCTGATACAATCATTGTTATTGCCAACCACGTGTCACGCAATAAGACGCAGGCTGTCTCAATTATGATAAGAGTATTATAAAAAATAACGCTTGCATTCCTCTCCCATGATCAATTAGTACATCGAAAGTAAATCTCCTGTTCTTAAAACAGTGACTTCAGCGTTAGGCTTACACAGGCTTGACAAAGTATAATATGCTGCATTCTAAAAGAGAAGCGTAATTAAAGGGGTGTCGCACCCACAAAACACAAAATGTGTGCATAGACATATTTGCATAAAGCACAGAAAGATGTCAGCTGAACAAGGGGGCACCGTCGTATTTGATTCAACAGCTAGACACAGCTACACCTGCGAAACGAAAGTAATGATGCATGAAAAACNGGGGGCACCGTCGTATTTGATTCAACAGCTAGACACAGCTACACCTGCGAAACGAAAGTAATGATGCATGAAAAACAGAAACGCTTACTTTACAGTTACTGACAGTTAAAGCACTCACACGATGACTGAATCCCCAGCGGTATAGAAATGTCATATGCACATGGGTACAAATATGCAGNCAGTTAAAGCACTCACACGATGACTGAATCCCCAGCGGTATAGAAATGTCATATGCACATGGGTACAAATATGCAGGGAAAACTATTACTAATATGTAAAGACCAAAACGTAGCAGTTTCAAAACAGCTCTAATATGATGGAAAGTTATTTTGTTAATGGAGAGGGAGTGAAACCCAATTGGCGAAAAGTAATTGATTTTAATTGAATTTTTTATTTTAATGTACCCGTTCCCTGCGTCATGAAAACTAAATCAAAGACGCACAGGATGGTTTAAATGCACATACCAAAATGAAAAACAGTAATGTTTCAAAATTTGACAAAATAACAGTAGACGTCTGTAAACAAAACCAGTAAAATAAAAATAAATCATCACAGCTGTGGCTCATGTACATAAAGCCGTAAATGTTTATATGGTTGCTGCGTATAACCGAAGATAGTGTTTAATAAAAACGCCAGGGGAAATATTTTGTATACTTAAAGATTTTCAAAAAGAAAATGATGTCAAAAACACTCGTGAAAAGAACCCATTTCTCCAACAAAGACAAACTGATACCAAGTACCAGCGGTTTCCGTAGGTTTTTGATTAAACGGAAATATATACTACTGCATTTTATATGTACATAAACGTTAATGCCATGATTGTGATCACCATAATAGTAAATTGTGTGGTGTATCTAGCTCATATCTTTAAATTTTTAACTGNAACACTCGTGAAAAGAACCCATTTCTCCAACAAAGACAAACTGATACCAAGTACCAGCGGTTTCCGTAGGTTTTTGATTAAACGGAAATATATACTACTGCATTTTATATGTACATAAGCGTTAATGCCATGATTGTGATCACCATAATAGTAAATTGTGTGGTGTATCTAGCTCATATCTTTAAATTTTTAACTGCAGCTGCCTTATTATACATTAGGTTGAATATTCGGGTGGGCATTTTCACGGAATCGTTAAGATTGAATGGTAGGAAAAAGAAACCCAATGAATATTTATAAGTTTTTGAAGTCTCTAAGCTGGTGTTCTATTTTTACGGGATCACAATAATCGTATTGCGTAATCATATGCGTTTATATTAATATGTATAAATCTACATTGAGTTTAAAGTGAGGGCCAATTTGATACACGCAAATATGTTTAAAAAGGTAATATTGATTAATTTAGATCTTACACATGTAAAGGATGGGAATTATATAAATTTTCTCATGAGTGTCTAGGACACAAGTGCCGTTTCTAGAGTGTTGATTTCTCAATAAATTTGTAGTAATTCTGTAATTGATAACTATAAAAATTTTTGATTATATGGTGATTATTAACTGGTAATGCAGTTTCAAACTTTTTCTTAGTGATATAGCATTTTTAATTACCCCAAAGACCGTATCAGTGTCTTTTACTTATGTTCCATAGCGACTGAGAACTTCCAACAATGCTTATTAACATAAACGAGTGAATATCATCGGTTTTGGGTCAACAACTTTAAGACTTTCATGCCAACACATCTTGTATTACCTGTTTATATTTAACGCAATGAAAAAATTTTTGCTCGAAAACTGTGCTTATTTTAAAACTGATCCTAAAATTTTGAAAATAATAATGCTTTAATTTCATATTTAAAAAAATATATTGTAGAATAAAATATAGAAATAACATTTATGATTTAAACTATTTTTTCTGTAACTTTAAGAATGATTACAAAAGCATTTCATTAAAATGTTTACGTGTTTAATTTAAAATGCAGAACTTAAAAAAAAAAAAATACGTGTAGTTATTTTGCTGCGACTCCAAAACCATATGTCACCAGTGCCAGATTAAAACTTCCATTACTAAATCCGCGAATGTGCTTCAAGCTTGTTTTCATTGGCATCGGCCCCTGACGGAAAGCAGGTCTGAAAATTTCTGAAAAGTGCTGAGGTACAAAAAAAAAAAAAAGACATTTGCTTTTTTGGAACGCCCGTGGCAGAGGCGTGGTTCTCTGTAGTTACATTAGCATTTTTTTTTGTTCTTCTGTTCACAAAAGAACAAACACAAGGGGGTTGGAGGGAAACAGGTGACAATACCCAGCTCTCCCAAATAAAGGAACTGGAGTTATTGGAAATACAACTCTAAAGGTTCAATGACGATGGCTGAAAATCTAAAACTTGAGGATTATAATAATGTTTTGGGTTACTCAGGAAAATAGGATTTACTGTGTAAAGGATTTCCAAGCGCGATACCACCCAGTGGAAAATGAATTGGAATAAAATGTTACTTTTTTTTCTCTTACCGAAGGGAAAGTGAAATAAAAATACCTTCTCTCTGAACTCTACCGGTTGGCGCGCGGGAAAACAAATTTGTGGAGATTTACACGCTCGCAAATAATGCAAGTTGAGTTAGTATTTGAACGTTATCTTCGGTATCACAATTACTTGGCAAATATTCATAAGTTTTAATCAAAATAGGAATTTTCTAGGAATATATCACTATTAAGTATGAATACAGTTCGCTCTCCCAATACGTTTAACCATGCACAAAGAATTCGGCTCTAAATAAGTGCAAGTTAGGGTTATCATAATTTTTTACACATTTGAGGCACTGGAAACATAGAAAGCAAACGACTCATCTCAGTTACAGTTGTTGTTTGTGAGCAATGTATCACTTATGAAACAACATTTAAAAGGCGCTCATTAAAATGCCTATATCTGGAACCATTATATACAGGTTTACCTATAAACAAATCTATAATCCCTGTATTTCCGTCATTTGCTTCTCAAAACTTCTTTATTCAGAATAGGTAAATTCATTTGTTTTCATTATCACCATGATTATTAAGGGTTGAGTAATGGAAATGTGTTTTTCAATATTTCATAAAAAATTAAATTCCCATCATTTTCAATTTTTTTTTCTCCTTTGTAGCAATTCCAGTATGCGGAAACAAATTACGAAAATATTGATTATCCAATTTTATACAATTTCCATAAATCCAGGTTACATTTTCTTTGCATAAGACTTGTATAAAGAGAGAATACAGGAGAATTTATACATAATATATTACAAGACTCAAAAATTATTTCTCGTGAGGATAAATTTGTAAGTAATGGCTTGCTTACGCAGCAGAAAAAGATTATCATTGCATTATAAGGATCTATTTTTCTTTAGTCACAATGCAGATAGTTATATTCACATTGAATATCGGAGAATGTTATGTCCAAAGAAATATTTTGATAACAGAAAAAAGTCATGTTATTTTGCATATATTGTTTTCTGTAACAGTCCCCTTCCAAACTAGTTTACAAACATCCTATTTTAATTTGGGCAAAATAAATTACAGATATAACTGAAAAATTTGAAAATTGATTTTACATGGATTATTAAGATAAATACTAGTAAGCAAAAGTTAGTACTTAAAAAAAATGGTGATTGATGTAGCAGCATACGTATATCGCGTAGTAGTTTATTGTGACACCCTGGCCAGTTGTAACATAATTATAGATGGTATAGTTACTTTAAGAATTATATTTGCTTCTAGTACAAAGTGAATTAAAGTGCAAGTGCAAAATATACATTTGTTAGGTTGCATCGAATTAAGGGCGCTGCCAACGAAATCTGCAGTCATAGAGTTTAAATGGGGAACCAAGGTTAAAGAAATTATTTCTCAATGCGTCAATTTTAAAGACAACAGTTTTAAACTAAAAGTAACCAACGTGACATCTTGCCAATTTTAGTGTTTAATACATTTCAACATTAATTTTACATTACAAATTACATTTTACAGAAAAACAATGAATGAATAAAACTTTTTTAATATTGTCTTAACGTATTAGTATTCTCTGAGAAAGTTGTGGCGTGGAAAGTTTGTTTATTTGAAGCAATTGCCATTAAAATCGATGCATTGATTCTCCACTTAAATTCCGCGGATATTGACTTTGTAGGCAGAGTTCTTTAGTTAGAGTTTATCTGATAACTCGTTGTTTCTATTGTTGTTATGTGACCAGCCTAAGGCACTATTGATTTTCACTCCAGAACCTTTGCCCTTCCTGTGTAACGCGAAAGTATATGTTGTTCCTTTTATTTTTCTTGTAATTTATTTCTGTGTTACTTTCTTCAGTCCTTTTGTTCAGTTGGGCAATGTTACTTTGTACTTCACTCATTTGCAAAAAAAATTGATCACACTAAAGGTGCTATCGCAGGTGCACTTAAGTGGGTACAAGTACAGGACATGATCGTATGTATACAGAACACATCAAAATATTGTACTACACATATATGAATTGCAGGAGACCAGCGCTTGCAAGGTGCACTTAGTGTGTTTTTGGACCACCCGTAGAACGAATACAGGCGACGATACGGTCAGACATGAAGGCATACAGACATCAGATATTCCCCTGAGAAGGATCCTGCCACAGTTGGCGTAACTGACCCTCCAAATACGCAGTTGCCGCTAACCTACGTTGTCGTCCAATCTGGCATCAAGCGTTCTCGATGGGCGACAGGTCTGGAGACCTTGCTGGCACATAAAGCATGTTGACAACACTAAAGCAGGCCAGAGATATTCGTGCTGTGTGAGGCCAGGTGTTATCCTTCTGGAAAATTGGGCAGTCAACCTGCACCAGAAAGGGGAGCACATATGGCCTTAGAATTTCCTAGACGTATCACCGCGCCTTCAGTAGTTCCTTAAATCACCATATTGGGGGTGCAGGAATATTAGCACTAACCTATTAATTTGACTAAGATTCCCACTTTTGACTGGCAAGGGCAGGAGTGGATGGAAGGTTGGCCATCCCTGCTTGTCGGCTCTCGTTTTGGCCACTACGTCCAGGACAGATGGAGTGGACTCGTGGTGAAAATAAAGGAGAGACGAAACAGTGCGCATGTCCTTCCCCTCCTCTCCCTGCTCGGTGACGTCGCAGGACGATAAGCTGTCAGACATGTCATTGTTAGAATTTATTCATATCCATAATGTAGAGCGTGAATTTTTTAATATAACTAAGTCAAAAAGTGAGGTTTACTTTTGCCATAGCCATCACATAACAACGAAACCGACAGAAATGAAATACTGGTCGTTTTTTCGAAACATGATGAAGTTTGCATCAAGTAGAAAGCTTCATGTTATACGCCATATTGCTCAAGACATTGGTCATCAAAAATGCTTTGCTTGAAAATATAACAATCCTAGTAAAAATTTACATTAACCTAAATGGCTTTTAATGTTAACGTATTCGTAAAATTTACTTAGAATTTCATGGTCAGTGTTTTTCTAATAAATCAATGCATACTATTAAGACAACGCATACAAGACTACCTAAAAAAATAAATATATATCGGCTTACATATTCAGAGTCTCGTCATAGTAGTTAGACAAAATAAGATAAAATGATATTTTTTTAATACATTTTCTTCGAAAATATAATTCATTTCTTGAAAAAGAGGTAAAAAATTAGTAAATTGTTGGTATTATGATGATAATATGTTGGATAGAAAATTCCAAATATTGATTCAGCGTGAGAAAATGTTTCCCCATTTTATGGCCAGTTTCCGAAATGGTAAGCGAATATGTGTTGCCAACAATAATAAAAATAAGAATTTTCAGATTTGACTATACAAACCAAATTATCTTATTATCTGCACTGTCTTGTACAGCGTGTGGGCAGTCGAGTCTCCTGTGCCTGTGCCTTAAAGGTAAAACAGGATTAAATTCCAGAGCAACATACGGTGTGCAGAGCGCCCAGCACTAGTTTTTATTCAGCCACAAAGCCACATCAGGCATTTTAGCCACTTCAGATGTTAGAGTAATCCATGCTGGGCACACCGGCCATATCCCATCATGCCTGAAGCCAGACTGTAACATGGCATTACCGTGCTGTAATTGGCTGCAGTTGAATGCAATACAATAGAAGGATATAACGCTTCTTCCAATCGCGGTGGGTGGGCGTGGATACCACCTCACCTATAAACAACATCGTACAGAGTTTAATCTGCACGCGCCACTTTAATGGGGCCGAGGATCCTCCAACCTCTTCGAACGCGCTTCGTAAACGAGTCCTCTTACTAGGCGGACAAGACCGTCGTTCCTTCATTAGCGAGCATCAACCCATAGAAACTGAGTCCGACGACACACCAATTTTATTCCCCAAAGGTTACTCGAGCGACAAGAGCCAATCACCAAACCTAGCACTGTGTACCGTGGAGGTTCAATAGGAGGGAATGCCCTCTTTCTCCCCGGCTACTGAGGGCGCATGCGCCACCGTTGCAGCCCTCCAGGCAAATATCCGCCTCCAGGCCTCCTCCCAGCGGGAGGTTCAACCAATACCATGCCAGAGTCCGACCCGCGATCGGCACGTCAAAGGCCGGGGCTTCGCGCCGATCCCCTGGGTCACCACGACTATACCATGCGCACTGAGTTTTCAGCCAAAGCAGCCCAAATCCTCCAGGATGCCAGATAGTCCCTTCTGCGGGTCTCCGCAACCTCGAGATCTACCCGAAGGCCTCAGTTGGGGTTCTGCACTCGGCTCGCGGTTCATCACCGCAGGCGAAGAACATATGCAGCCTCTGGAAAGCTACACATGACCTCGCCGTNAGCACATTATTGCCCTCACTCCGTCAGCCACGGCGTTGCCACCGTGTTTCCAGCCAAGACCTCATGGAGGTGGAGATGGACTTGAGCAGCGCTGTGCTAAATGTTCGCATCGCTGCCCCATTTCAGGGACCGTGTCTCAGCCCACGCAGTAGCACAGAGACAAACCCTTCCCTATGGTCGAGAAGGTCTCATCGGTAACTCGTCAGCAGGGACGAAGAGCCCTATATCAGATCTAGCAGTAGGAAAGTCTGGAGGTTCAGTAGGAAGGTTACACGACTTCAACCCGATCTGCTCCTACGCTCAATTAAAAGCCGATGACCGCTACGTTGGCCTCCACTAGGTCGTGCTAGGATAGTTATTTATGTAGCCACGACTACCCAACCAGGCACTCTGGGCCGGCGTACTCTGTACACTCCCTACACACCGGGATATGCTACCGGCTTTCACCATGTGCGTTTTCAGTCATCCCGATCGTCTTACACCCACTACAGGTTGATTGCCCAACCACCAGCCCAGCTCCAAATTTCTCAACTAAAAGGATAAAAAGCTCTGAATTGACGTTGGAGAAAAAATGTAAAGTCTTTTAAAATGGACGCCAAAGTTTCATAATCTTCGTGACTAACAGTAATTTGTGGGATGGACGCCTTCTTTTTTCAACAGCTGATATTAAATATTAAGGTGTATATTGAAAATTGCAAACAAACATGCTAATATAATATGCCTAACGTAAACTATTTTATAAAGAGAGATTTTACAAGAGAAAATAGAGATTTTGAGATAGGGGATCTGTTTTTATTGGTAAAAATATAAAACAAGAACCTATTTCTTACTAATTTTTCCAAAGTAAGGTATTGTTTTTTTTTTTTAAAGCGGCGTCTTTGATACTTACTTGATCGTGGCTCGTGACATTTCAGTAATGCTGTAAAGTTGCTACAGAGAAAATAACTTTCAGNAATTTTTCCAAAGTAAGGTATTGTTTTTTTTTAAAGCGGCTTCTTTGATACTTACTTGATCGTGGCTCGTGACATTTCAGTAATGCTGTAAAGTTGCTACAGAGAAAATAACTTTCAGAGATGTGTGAAAGAAAAGCCTGGGGAGATGTGAAGAATAAAAAAAGAAGAGAGGTGCGTGAATGGAAAACGAATACCAACCGCAAATATGTGAAAGGAAATGGCTCCTCGAGGGAGCGAAAGAAATCTACCCTCACGAGCGGGAAGATTGAAAGGAGATAAAAGAAAAACATTCGCGTCCACGTCCGTTCGACTCGGAAAGCCCTGGCACGAGGAATGCCACGTCTGCCTTCCGCGCCACCATTTTAGAAGGAAACAAAACCGCGAGATTACCCAGCAGTCGCAAGTTAATTTAACTTTACCTTGTAACGAATGTCCCTAGGACTGCAACACACCTTATCATCCTGTTTGAGAAAAAAACATCTACATGGACATAGAACGTTCTGCGACGAAACAACAAACCTCGGCAGTGTGTTGTAGATGTCATTAGCGACAAATAAATCATATACACATGTAGGCTGTGAATCTCAGTTTCAGAGTTACACTGTCGGAAATCCAGTAAATACAAATTTCCAAGAACTGTTTTCAATGAATGTGGGGTGCGAATTACTTGTCAATCATCTTAGTGAACCGCATTCCATACATAGCAACCACAATGCTCGTTACTACAGGCGATTTCTGGAAACAGTCTTACCACTCTTATTGGAAGATGTGCAGTTATCAGTACAGCGTGACATGTGGTTCAACATGATGGGGCACCTATACACTTCAGCAGGAATGTGACTGAATTCTTGAATGCAGAGTATCCGTGCAGGTGGATAGGAAGAGGTGGCCCAGTCCCGTGGCCATTGCGGCCTCCTGACCTCTCCCTATTGGACTTTTTATCCTGGGGCTGCCTGAATAATAGGATGTACAGTGGGCGGAAAAACAGACGCGCAAGACCGGTTGATACGTAGGATCACTGATGCCCCCACTCAAATCCGAAATGAACTTGCAGACTTGCAGTGGCAGAACGCCTTAGTGCAACGTGTCGCAGCCTACTCACGCTCAAGTGGGGCCCATTTCGAACAGCTCGCTTGATACCTCCGACATGCGTTCAATGTCAATAAAGATATTCAGTAATTACAGTATGTTATGTTTGTTGTATTTCCGTCGCTGTAACTCTGAAACTGGTCTTCATACACGTCCATAGAAAGAGGATAGAGAGAGTGTGTGTACTTGTGTGAGGCAACAGTGAATGAATAGAACCGAAAAATCAAATATGCTTATTCGGGGACAAACTGCATTCTATAAAGACTTGTGCGTTTGTTTTTCGCATTCGTTGTACTTCTGCAAACGTTTTATGCTAGACATTTCAGTAAACATTTTCATAACAATTAAAACGAGTCCAAGCAAATTTACATATAAATATTTCTATGAATTATCAAATTTTAAATAGATACATTAATTATTTTCATGATAGCTGCATCGCTATAATTTATTTTTCAAATTTCTTCGGTGGAACAGTTATATTGTTTAGAACCAAGCATGGTAATCGTGTAGTTCTTAAAGTATACATTAAAGAAATAAATTTATAACATCTATTTTATTCCATGTCGAACGATATCGCCTCAAATTTAAACTTAAATGCCATACCTCAGAAATTTATTAAATAATCCCATTCCGTTTTGCACACGAACGCTGCTATGCAAGTGTACCTAAAACTTTGGCGAAATCGACTCAAATTATTAAAGCTTTACAAGATGGGACTCAATTGAACCGACAAACTTCGAGAGGTGGTTCTTTATGCAAAATCAGGTGGCAAATATATAGGACACAAATAAATAGTACACAAACTAAATATTAAGGTTGAAATAAGTCCCCGAAAATAGAGATTTTTGAATCAATTTTCGCGAAATATCGGAAACCAGGTGAGATAAAAGTACAATTCGCATAACATTGTTTTGCGTTACCAGGATTTTCAGCCTAAGAGCAAACTCAATTTAAAAACACTCCCCGTTATGCAAATAACAGGGGTGGCCACCCTCTTATTGACGGCAACTTCGTTCCCGTCAGAAATTATGAACTTTTGATGCAGGTTAATTGAGTAGTATGGCCTACGAAACAAAACTATCCCCCTCGTTGCAGCTGCCTAGGNCTTCGTTCCCGTCAGAAATTATGAACTTTTGATGCAGGTTAATTGAGTAGTATGGCCTACGAAACAAAACTATCCCCCTCGTTGCAGCTGCCTAGGATCCACCGTTTTCTTTTAAAACGCACAAATAAATTCCGCTAGATTCCGCTGCAGCGATACAGTGCCTCGTACGTAGGCAATACGTCATACATGCGTGTATGCTAAGCTGCTGTTCACTGTACATAAAATGGTGAAGGACATTTATTACTTACTGTAAACAGCAATTAACATGCATTAAAATGTACGATTCTACATTCGAAAATGTATTCCTGGCAACAGTCGGTATGAGATTCCCTACATGAAGTATTGGTATTGCCTACGTGTCTGGAGCTGTATTACTGTCGCTCCTGTGAACTGTGAAACCTTGTTCACGCGCCTGGTTATGTATAGCTGCAGTCAAAGCGTTATGTATGAGCGTTTTGTACAACAGCGATGGTCTTAGGCAGTTGCAACTAGAGGCACTGTGAGTTACCTACTTCACACTGTTAAATAAACAAGCATCAAACGTGTATGAGTCCTGACGGTTCGTATAAACATCTCCCGCCATTAATACATCAGGGACCGAGCAAAATGGGACAACAGTAACATTTTGGACTCGCACGGACGCGGATTCGAATCGTTGTCGGGCAATCCAGAATTCGGTTTACCATGGTTTCCCCGAAGTCAATCCAGGCAAACACTGGGATGGTTACTTAATAAAGGCCATGGCCGAATACTTCCTCAGTTCCTTTCAAGTGCCTAGTTGTGTGTTCATGTGTCAAATTACATCGCTTTCGACGAGACATTAAACAAACAAACTAAAAACGTACAGGTAGCGTTACTGTATTATTAGCGCGTTAATAAGTGTTTCTTTTGAAAAACGACATGTCAACAGTTGAAAGTAACATTCCCATAATACAACACTGTCAGGCCATTCGTTTGCGAGCAAACATCAAATTAGGTGTCATACAGCGGTAGTATAAAACACGTGTGTACAGGTTGTGGTTGCGGTCTACATGTCTGGCAATAATACCAGACTAGGCAGCTCTGTACAGTTTGACGTGTTCAATTACATGCCTGACAGCCTGGCACGACAGTTATCACGACATTAAAGGCGCTATAGCAAATGTGGCCCATTAAGCCCTGAGACGAATTGTATAACATATCTGAGCCCTCCATAATATATCACTTACATTTCTGTTCGTCAAGGTGCATGTTGTGTCTACAAAATGGAACGCTTTACGCAGCCGTAATTTACATGTGTACTACTCGTCTACGGTGCGGCAAAGGGAAATGGACGAAAAGCGCAAAGAATATGCAGGGATCGATTTCCGCACACAGCAGCCACGCCACACCACATTTGCATCAGTGGAGCGACGTTTGAGAAAAAGTGGCAGTTGGGAGGTGGCACGATCTAATGCAGAGTGTAGATGGACAGCGAGAACAGGTTTTTAAGGCCTGAAGGCCAGCATACCCTCCAACCTCCCACACTAACTGTACTCTGGTGAGTAAGACAGTGTACGGCACTTTCTCCTCTTGTCTCTTCGGGCCATTCACTGTTCTTTGTGCCTTACACGATTCTACGTGTTATCTCAGCAAAAAGCTGTCCTCCTCGCCAATCTGAGATATTCCGACTTCATTTTATTGAAGACTTAACCTGAATACCCCATTATGGGTCATCAGAATTTTGCTCTTCTTGCCATTTGTAAAGTTCTCGAGCCTTCTTCCGATCTTTGCGGCAAACTCGTTCCATATTTTGTGAAGAGCTTTATTTATCATTACACTTTCTAGTTCCAAGTGAATGCCCTTTTCTTCTGTGATTTCGGCCAAACAAGTTTTTATGTCTTGTCTTCAGACAGTCGGGAATCACATGCTGAACCGTATCATCGATTCCACACTCGCCACACAACGGAGATCGCACCAGTCACAGGCTGTGCAGCTTTGTCTTAAAATTTTCGTTGCCAGTATACAGTTACATACTGTAGTGGTTGATCTTTAGTCACTTTCAATCCATTCTTATTCTTGCCCTTATATTTGGCAGAAGTTCGTAAGTATATCTGCCACGTTCTGAGGTATTCCATCTCTCTTGCCACTCTTCGAAGATACCCTCCATGACTTCATCTTTATCAACTTTGGTCAGCTTTATTACTCGTGCTCTCTCCGTCGTTATTCCCCTGTATTTTACCAGCAGGTCTGCGGGTAGCACACCTAATAACGTGACCTAGCCACAGTCGGCAGCGTCGCTCTTTGAGCACTGATGAGCTTTCTCTTATGCCATTATAACTCGGTCGTGTGATACCACATCATACCTCCATAAGATATTATGACCTCAAACACTGCCCTGTATATAAATCTTAAGGTGTTATAATTGAGGCCCCAGCTGGCGTTTCTTATTCTTTTCAGTTTCTGGAAGACCACCTCTGCCTTCCGAGAAACATACCTAATATGCTTGAGAAAGCTCATATTATCCTCCATAATGACTCCCAGGTACTTCAATTCATGTACATTTTCAGCTGGATTCCCACCAAAGTGCTTAGTCGGGGGTCTCTGGAGACTTCCTTTCAGCAGCATGGTCTTGGTCTTTTCAATTGAAAATTGTAATTTTGCAGTAGTTGACCACACCCATATCTTCTCAATTATCTCTGCTGCTTTTATTTCTAACGATCTTCTGGAATTAACAGAGATCAGGACAAGCACGTAATCTGCATATCCAAAGACAGTGTACCCAGGTGGGAGACCCAGCTCCAAAAGTCCATCAAAAAGGACATTCCATAAGATTGGTCCCAGAACCGATCACTTGGGACATCCCTTTGTCAGCCTTTTCTTGACTTGCACATTTTTAGCTGTGTACTGGCTCCATCCGTCATAAAATAAGTCCTGTGTGACCGNGTCAGCCTTTTCTTGACTTGCACATTTTTAGCTGTGTACTGGCTCCATCCGTCATAAAATAAGTCCTGTGTGACCGTATAGATGTTTGCTGAGCATCTCATGCTTTTTAGCTTATACATTACCTCCAGCCACCAGGCATTGTCGAAGGCACCAGAGATATCCAGAAAGATTCCCATTATATATTTCTCTGTGCTCTCCCTGATGGTCTTCATGGCGTCATTTATGGCAAAGTCCGTCCCTGTACATTTCCTGAAACCATATTGGTTCTCATATAAGTTCCTTCTGCCNCTATAGATGTTTGCTGAGCATCTCATGCTTTTTAGCTTATACATTACCTCCAGCCACCAGGCATTGTCGAAGGCACCAGAGATATCCAGAAAGATTCCCATTATATATTTCTCTGTGCTCTCCCTGATGGTCTTAATGGCGTCATTTATGGCAAAGTCCGTCCCTGTACATTTCCTGAAACCATATTGGTTCTCATATAAGTTCCTTCTGCCTCCAAGGCCATGACCATTCTTCTATTAACTAGTTTTTCAAATACTTTGCCCAGCACTGGAAGCAATGTCAACGCTCGATAAGATTTAGGGTCATCAGGCTTCTTATTGTTGCCTTTATACAGGATGATTCTAAAATCATGGGACAAACTTTGAGGGGTCGTAGAGCTCACTAAAACAAACAATTATTGTATAGGAATATATGGGTGGAAGTAACGCGTTGAGGCACAAGCACAAACATAACACATGACATGCAAAACATTGTTTATTTACAATGTCGGCGCTAAATGCCTTTTTATCGAGTCTCGATTTGTTCCTATGGGGGCATTTGAAAGCCGTCATTTATGAGACTCCAGTTGATTCCATTGAAGACCTCGTCGCTCGACTATCCTGTGCGGCTACATGCGTGCGCGAAATACCCGGCGTATTTGAATCTGTTCGCCAATCACTCCACCGACGCTACCAAGCTTGCATTAGTGTCTATCGGTTGTAGCAATTTTGAGCACTTATTATAAGCAATGTTGTAAAAAGGCATTTAGCAGCGACGTTGTAAATAAACTATGTGTTGCATGTCATGTGCTATGTTTGTGTTTGTGCCTCAACGTGTCACTTCCGCCCATATATTCCTATACAATAATTGTTTGTTTTAGTGAGCTCTACCACCCCTCAAAGTTTGTTCCGTGATTTTAGAATCATCCTGTATAATGTCCTCAAGCACCTTTGTTTCCAATTGGAAGGAAACACTCCAAGTCGAAGACAGTCATTATGTATTGCGAGCAGTGTGTCTTTAATTCTTGAATAACTCATCTTCAGGATTTCAGTAGTTATTCCGTACTTTCCTGGAGCTTTGCCATTATTTATTTTGTAGACTATGGCTGTTAATTCCTTGGGATCGAATTCCGGAGAATTTTGTATGTTTGGTACCGTTACCATTGACGTCTCTTTTCAGCATGTTCCTCCCCCTCTTCATCCAGGGAGTCATCTGGCAGAAGCTTGTGGAGTAGCACCTCCATCGACCTCTTTTGGACAATTATCAACTGCCCATTAACCTTAATACATAGTGGTGGAGTAGTTCTTTTCATTTTATTGGCTGCTAGCTAGTATACCAGTAAAATAGGTCTTCATTTCCAGCCTTAGATACAAACTCTTCCCTTGACTTGGCCTTCTTCCTCCGCACCCTGCCGAAGTAAGCCTGTTTCTTGACTTTGTAACTTGGGGAGAATTGCTCTCACTCCTCTCCCCGAAGTCTGTGGAGTTTCCTTGTCTCCCTCCTTAGAGTTTTTCTCTCCTCTTCCAACTCTCTGTCCCACCATGACAAGTTTGGAAGTCCCTGTTGGTCTTCTGGAGAATTTCGTCACAGGTGTCCTGATATATTTTAGTTGTTGCAGCTACCCTCGTCTCTACTGCTTCCATCTGCAATTCAGTAGTCACTTGGTGCTTTCTCAACAGGGCTCGGTTGAAGGCAGGCCAATCTGCCATATTATGCACACGCCTTACCTCACTTTCCATATTTTGAGGTGTATGTCTTCCACCACCATATATCTCAAATATTGTGAGTATGTGGTCACTAGAGCTCTCTTCCACCACAGCCGAGTTTTTAACACAGTCCCGTGCCTTCATATTTGTCACCGTTATGTCCAGGTATTATTGCGTGTCATGCGCCTGCGAGACGAATATGGGTAGTTCTCCTTCAATGTTAGCCACATCCATATCATTAGTAAGGATGAATTCGCTGGCCAGTTCACCTTCCTCGTTATTTACTGGAGAATGCCCCAGTTCTGATTTTGGCTCTCTTAGCATTTCCTGTACAACTTCCCATCTGTCCAAGTGTGTTTGAATTTCGTCCCAAAACCAGAAGGATGAGGAAACCAACCAGCAATTTGTTGCGCCCTTAGTGACCTGCACACAGACATGATGTGTATTCGAAACACCTGCTCTCATAGAAATGTCAATGCACATGTTGGCCCTCAATACCCCAGCCTGCGGGTGAGCACCATTCGTATACACACTGCCCCGCAAGCCCACAACATCTCACGGTACGTAAGGCTCCTGAAACTGCACCAGGTCCATCTTCTGCTCCACCTGGATCCTGTTAATCTCAGCGGCGACCACTGCTGACCGCCGCATATTCAACTGTCCACACCTCAAAACACTATCACAGTCCATAATCTATTCTGGAGAGTTCTACAGACAGGGTGTTTTGGTATGAAGGGCAATCTTTGGAGTCCACTCTGGGATCATGCGCTTGTCCCTTTTTATGACAATTTGTACACATTTCTTTATAGTCCCTGTCATTTTTCTTTGGGCAATTCCCATATTCGTGCCCTATTATGCCACTTCTTGAACAGGTGGACTCCTTATCTCTGCATCTTTTAGCTATATGTCCCCCCACTGTTTACATTTATAGCAGCATGGCAGGCAAATGTAGTTACTCACACGACAGCTGTCGTAGCCCACATACACCCTTTCCATTTATAAAAGTGTGTTACGCAATTTAGGGTCGCATTCCAGTACTACGTTAACCCTGTCCATATCCCTCTTTCTTGATCTGTGACTGGCTGTGACAGTCTTTACAAAACATTCCAGATTGTGTCCTCCACAACTTCCATTCCGGAAATACAGCGTGAAGACAGTTCCGGGCAAATCACTACTATCCTCACTTCGTGGTACATCGTAAACCACTGCCTTGGGGCCCCTTCTCTTGGGGACCTCAAGTTTGTCCTAATTCTTTTATCTTTGTGGCATTATTTATACTTTATAAGGTTTTGTTGTCCCCTGCTTCAATCAGGATGCCACCAACCCTGATTCCTCTCATATTCCTTATTTGAAGACCGTCACTCTTGGGATCGAAACCCTTTCTTAATTTTATCTCTCATTTCTGTACTTGTGGTGCCTTCTTTATCCAGATACACGAGTATCACCTTCTTGGCTGGTTTGAGCTTTATTCCCTCAGTACCTGCCACCTGGGCATAACTCCTTATACCAGGTACTTCTTTCTCCACAGGCTTTGGGATCTCATGCCTCATTACTGTGCTTTTCCCCACATGTTGCAGTTTAACAAAGAGTTTGCCGTTCTCTATCAGTACTTTGTCAATGTTTCCCTGCAACTGATTCAACCTGGGTATAAGCCAGGTTGCCTGTGTTTTGTTGATATTAGAGCTTTTGCTGAGCAGCCACTCCATAATTGATGAGACTAGTTCCTTAGTCTCATCGTGAGTTTTTTCAACTCTACTTTCGACGTTTTGTAAAAAGTCGTCCTCTGCCAATGAGCCACATCCATTTCCATCTGGTAGCTGGAAGCGCAGCTTCCATTTGGCCTTCGGTTCTTCACCCCCAGAGGTGCTGGGGACAGGAACAGGTTCCACTTCTGTTCTTGCCGACTTTTGTGCCGATTCGGGGACTACTTCCAAATCAGCCGTTTCAGGGAATATCATTCTGGCGGATTTCAGGGGTTTTCCCTTCTTCCCGACCAGAGTGAATTCCTGCACATTTCGGGTCGCTGACCTCAAATCTGATTCATCTTCAGAAGAGTCATCAGAGCCTTCTGATCCTCTTATATTACCTGATTGTTGCATCTCCAAGCACCCAGGTTCATCGTCTTCCTGAAAATCACCTCCTTCTTCTTCTTCTTCATCATAAATTTCCTGCATCCAGGAGTGTACGACGCTCAATTCCATTCCATTAATAGCATACCACAATATCTGGTGTAATTACTTCTCCTTGGGTGACTTTAAATAACTTCTTCAATCATAATCCTCATTCATTAAGTGGGTCCCCGCCGCCAACACCACGGACCTTGGTACATTACCATCTCCAAGCAGGGCCTTCACTTATTTTCGCCTAGCTTTAACTGCCATAGGCTTCTCCAAATCAATAGAAGTTAAGGCGTCGATTATTGACACCTCAAAACGCTTGAATAGACTGAACTTCGATGCCATTGTGCTCTTGTGTTCAACAAGACCCGCACAATTATGTCACACCCACACTGTTCTGCATACGAAAGTTCTTATTTACACTAATTAACACTTGTGCAACTAACAGTTTTCGTTGTTGCATGCTCACCACTACATAAGTCCCCACACAACACTCAGTTCTTCACACAATAGTTAAAACACATTTTAAAATTAAGAATTCCTCACTGTCATTAATTAAAATTGTTTTTGAAGCCTGTAGTCGTCTCAACCTCATTTGAGCCTCAGGCCAAGGGCCTCAGACCGACTTCCTTTGTCTTCGCTCCCTCTTAGCCGTTCACAAGGAATCTCTCATGGAGAATTATGGCCACGCACAAACCCTTATGACATAGGTCCGGTGAACTAATTACTTCGTGATCCGTCGTCTCATCGTAGTATGCTAAAGCAGATTTAGTTAATGGAAGCTTTCAAACATTAATTATACTTATTATTAATATTATATTGATACCAGTGGAACAAAACAGTTTCGAAGCCATTTCAAATTAATACAATCAGTTCAAGTGGCCACAAATACGGATGCCGTTTTATTGAAAGGTTATTGTTTCATTGTTACTATTTCCTATTGATTGCATATGACAGCCAACGAACGTTAAATGGGAAAATTGGTTTATCACATACATCTGGCAGGATAAGTGATGCCTATAAATAATGAATACAGTTACGTAAAGTACACACACATACGGAGATAGAGACAGGAAAAAAAAATTATTCGACAAAATGCTGGTTACATTTCCTGATCCATAAAAGGGCGTTTCTTCAGCGCAAATTCATAACCGTTGAAAAATGTCACAATAAAACAACTTTTCAATTTAGTTTAGCTGACAAATTGTTTTCTAAAAGTCACTATTTACTATGGGTAAGTTGAAAGAATATACTTTTTTAAAACAGTGGCACACTATTAGAAAATGGGTAAATATCTATTAGATATATTATCCAACATTCAATGACCACGGCCACTTCAAATTTCCTTCTGGACCCATTGAAACATCTGCGATCATACATGCATCAAAGAATCACGAAACTTACATTTGGAAAGAAGTATTATATACACTTTTATTTCATTATGCAATCAATGAGGTAAAGCTGCAACAAATTGTGCTCTGTTTATTATATAATTCTGCAGCTAAATACTCAAGAAATAATATTTTTTATGTCCAAAAACTTACCTTTGCCTGTATCAATAAAGATAAATCTGTGGTATTTTAATAACACCCTATTCTTAATCATTGCCTTTTCAGTTTTCTTTGCGAGTAGCTGTGCTATAATCAATTAATTGCACTTCATGCATGTACAGAAATATTAACAATATTCAGTAGTAACTAAAGCATCACGGAAGATGGTACGTGTTGTTAGGACTGTAACATGAAGAACGACGCCGTGTGAGGCAGAAATACGTCCGGTGGTCATTATTATTACAAAATGGTTAACAACTTGAAACACAGCGCAACAGACACAAATGCAGGGATCTGCGAAACCTCACGAAATAATTGGGTCTGGTTGACACAAAATCCTTTTCAGTCACAGTGTTCTTTATTTGGGATGTTGCACGTGAAGTGGCTTTAATAATCGGCACTGTACACGGTGAAACACGTCGTCCAATGAGAAAGGTTCCCTACTTGTGAGAAACATTATTCGTTGTTTAAACTATATTCCGTACCTCATATACAGCTCTCTATTACCAGTAAGATAGAGCACTGGCAGGTTTTTATTGATCTCTATGTATGACAAAGCGTTGTACCGATATCAGTACAGTTCAAAAGAAAATTGTTGTGTTTCGCAGTGCCTTAAACTATAAATTTATTTGTTACTGAAAGGGTTATGGTTGAGGCAATTATAACAACTTCAGATGTGAGCGACTCCGCCCAGGCTACAAGAGATAGCCAGTAGGAATAGAGCATATTGGATAAGGTGGACGTGAACGCGAAGTGTAGTGGACATCGAGGTGAAAGTCTGTGGACACAGTTGGCGGCAGTCTCCCCAGGACGAAGGTCCCAGAACGGGTGTTTCGGGTTGTAGTCCATTCACGGTTACTTACAACTTTTCTGAATGCCTGCTTAAGTTCTACTTTCACGATATTCCTCCGCCTCATGCAAACAAAGCTTAACTAGTAAATTACACGAAAGAGACAACGCCCCGCCCCTATGCGCACTCAATTCCGCAATATTTCGCATGAGAACTATTTCTTACTAGGCATTACCAAAACACCCATTTTCTCCCCGGTATTACTCAAATCAATTATAAATGAAATATTATTATTTCTAGATAAAATACAATATATATACCTTCAGATAAACCAAAAATGAAATACTGTTATGTTAACAGAAGTATTAAACGCTTTTCCTACACGANATATATATACCTTCAGATAAACCAAAAATGAAATACTGTTATGTTAACAGAAGTATTAAACGCTTTTCCTACACGACATATTTAGGAAACAACCACAGCCATGATACGTGGAGTAATTTTTCAACAGTTTGATTTTTAAAATGTGAAGAAATCGCGAATAGACTATAAGTGTCATAACGCGAGGGTGTAATAGCGAACCCGTTGCCCTCCATACGTCCTTGTTCTCACTTAGACCTTCAGTCGCTTTACCATATCTTACTCTGGCAATTAACCTCCCGTGCCTCATCACAATATGCATTTAAGGTTGGCTTGTGAAATAGTAAAGATCCTTTTGTGATGCTAGATAGACTCCTTATTTTAACCCTTGGCTTCCACAATAGCTTTGAGACAAAGAAGAATTTTTTCACAAGTTTGTCCAGAGTTCTCAACAAACAATACAGAGTGTTCTATTAAATGTATTGGCTGTGAGTTTTGGATTACACTACTGAGTATTTTTGTAAGATTTATGCGCTACGTGAGGCACGTATTTTACGTATGCATGGTCAACTTAACATCTTTATTATATTGTTTGGAAATAAATGGCCATTTATTGTGGCTTAGATAACAACTTAGTTTTGGGGTGGAGTTTGAATATTTGCGTTGTTCAATATAATACCCGTCTGCAGCGAAACATCTCCGTCAACAATTCATGAGGCTTTCTATCTCATTTCAGAATAAATACGACTTCCGTTAGAAAAGGATATTCTGATATGCACTTTCAGCACTGTCCCTATTTTCAACACTTCATCTTTCAGAAAAAGACACGGTGGAGAGATCACATCTATCGTGGATAGTTTTACATATCTTCGTTATCATACTTCATGAGCGGACAATAAAACTCAAAGCTTGACGTGGCATAGAGGACAACTTAACATAAATTTTGAAGTATATACAGTTTCAGCTATATCCGTAATTCCCCACGAGGAATAAAAGCTATTAAGTATTAAAGATGTGTAATAAGTAACGGCAGAGAAATCATCTGAATTCAGAAATAACTGTTAAGATGTTGCATATGCTTTGACAAGCGTGGTTTAAAAATTTCTAATTTCGAAATTAATTTACGGAGGATGGCGGGGATCTCTCCAACTCTAAATTCTTTAACTTTTGGTAGTTTTATTGTACAATTTCGAGTTAACTTGGAGAGTGCGCGATTAGTTCTTACCTCAGGCCACTGTACTTCAGTATCATAATTCTTTCCACGTGGGTTTGGCGTTTTCTGTCAATAGCAGACGACCCTTATTGGTGTACAACGATGAATGATTTCTATACAAATGCAGATTCATTTCGTCAATTTCTGCACAGTACGATAAAGTGGCAATGGTTTCGTCAGAGGGAAGATCTTGCAATTGGCAACACCCAGTGCTCTCTCTCCACACTAACAGCAAAACCTTTGCGAGACGTCAACCCTAGTTTTGGAAAGTGTTAGGTAGTTTCATAGTTTCACATAAGTCCAACTCTATTGCTTTGTGAATAATGGCACTATTAAAATAAATGAGGTCTCTTTCAATCGGGTATACGATTACGATGCCAGCAAGGACTTGAGTTGGCACAGCGCATGCGCTAGGTGCGGATGGGGACCCGCGGAAGATGGCAGGAATTTTGTGCCAGGACGAACATTTCTGGGTAGTATATCTTGCGACTCTGGTGTGCTTACGTGCTGATTTTGGTTCCAACTGAATTATCTCGTTTACATCTGTAGATTTGAGCGATAAAAGCCAAGTATTCCTTTCGTTACTTTTATTTCATTCTTATATCTCAAGAAAATATTACCTGCTAACGCAGACGTATTCACGCAAAACCAACGGCTGTGTATCAGATACAACCACGCCCACACTTTTTCTGTAGATTGTCGGAAATGCTTGAAATGTAATAGGTGAATGGTCTAACAAAGTTTTCGAGGAAGTAAAGTGGTTTACTCTTACATTGTAAGCTGTGTTCTGCTTTGTGCTATACCTAATCATTTGCTAGTTTACACATTGGGCACTTAAACGCAGTAGTGATTTGTCGTCACAGCACGTGTGTAATGGGTAGAGACCAGAAAAATTCGCGAGTTCAATGACCTGCAGGCTAGACTCTCCAGTCTTTTGCACAAATACGCTGATATCAACCGCATATTGGTTGTCTGCTGTCACAGTAGAAGGCGACGATTGAGCCAGCCTTCTCCAGGAGGTGTCAATCACCGTGTGGACCAATGGCTGAAGTTTTATAAACACACGCGTTTCGAATTCTAGCTTGTCCCAAAATGAATCCACGAATTTTTCAGGTCCCTAGTAATGGGTGTTTAGCAGTTCTCTCGTGAGTGGCCACAGTACCTTCTGTTTCTCGCGGTTCCATTCTGGTTACTGGCTCCTTCTGCGTGTGCCGAGTGTGCACAGCACTGAACAAACACCAACTTACTTTGCAACACTTCACAACACGCCACTGTTTTGAGGATAAGACATGAACTTTCCTACAAATATGGCTTTAAAGCGACGTTATTCATTCACCCTTTACCTAAATCTTCTGTCCATTTCAACCGGGAGGTTTTAGTCACCGGAACATTTTTAATACCAGCGCTGCATGGTGTTGCCGGATACCAGCGCGCATCGCTTCCCCTTTCCTCTCGCAGGGGCCACGGTGGCTGAGCGGTTAGACTGCTCGCCTCCCACCAAGGCAAACAGGATTCCCGGGTCGCTCCCAGATTTTCACATGTGGGAATCGTGCCGTAAGATGCCGCTGGTCGCTGTGCTTCCTCGGGGATCTCCCGTTTTTGCTACCCTCGCATTACGGCACTTCTCCATTTTCAGCTCGTTTCAACCTCATCGGCTCCCAAGACCTCGTTGTTAAGAGCCACCCAAATTTCTCAACTCGACAACTCTCCTCTCAATGCCTGTCGTCACGTGGGAGACAGCGGAGCCCCATACAGTACTCTTGTCTTCAACTCACGGAAACCAATAACGCTGTAACGTGTATAGATTTTGTTGAAGTGTCGTACTACAAAATAGGTAAGTATGGGGAAATGAAACGACGTAACGGTCCCTTTTATGTAAGCGAACTCGATCGCTTGTTAGCAGCGCGAATCTATGGAAACGGGTTTTCAGACTAATTATAATTTCCTGTTAGTTGGACTGCCGTCTAGGAAGTTAGTCTCTAAAAGCTGGTTGGTGAACGGCGTTTCGCCATATTGCTGGCCGGTAATGTCATTTTGTTGGCGTGTGTGGTGAGATTACGCCATTGTCACCGCAATTTCACCTCTGTATTGTTGAGTATTCTGTGGTCGTAATGTATTGTTTATATTTGCAATAACAGCATTTGGAAAACCATCTCAGTTAAATTCTCCCACCTTAATGTAAAAAAAATATTAATTATAGAATTTAACACGTTTAANATTTCTCAACTCGACAACTCTCCTCTCAATGCCTGTCGTCACGTGGGAGACAGCGGAGCCCCGTACAGTACTCTTGTCTTCAACTCACGGAAACCAATAACGCTGTAACGTGTATAGATTTTGTTGAAGTGTCGTACTACAAAATAGGTAAGTATGGGGAAATGAAACGACGTAACGGTCCCTTTTATGTAAGCGAACTCGATCGCTTGTTAGCAGCGCGAATCTATGGAAACGGGTTTTCAGACTAATTATAATTTCCTGTTAGTTGGACTGCCGTCTAGGAAGTTAGTCTCTAAAAGCTGGTTGGTGAACGGCGTTTCGCCATATTGCTGGCCGGTAATGTCATTTTGTTGGCGTGTGTGGTGAGATTACGCCATTGTCACCGCAATTTCACCTCTGTATTGTTGAGTATTCTGTGGTCGTAATGTATTGTTTATATTTGCAATAACAGCATTTGGAAAACCATCTCAGTTAAATTCTCCCACCTTAATGTAAAAAAAATATTAATTATAGAATTTAACACGTTTAATTTTGAAGGATTCTGTTCAACTGACATAATTTTTACAATATTTATATATATTTATAATAAAGTGCGAAGAAAAAAATTCTATTAAAAATTCAAACGTCCGAATTAACAGAAAATTCTGAAAGTTACATGAGCAAAACGTGAGTTGCATTTTCCATATAGACATATAAATAATTGATACATCTCTTCATTACCTCTTCAGTTATCTAAACATATTATACATGGGGTGCATAGCTAAAATTTAACTGANATTGATACATCTCTTCATTACCTCTTCAGTTATCTAAACATATTATACATGGGGTGCATAGCTAAAATTTAACTGAATCAAGGTGTACTGGCTTGCTTATTCTCATTCGATAGAAGAGGACTTCAAAGTACTTATAATCCATTGACTTTAAACACAAAATTATTAAATTTTAGAAAAATTTTGTTTTCGTAAATGGTTTAAGTAATTATATCCATAAGGTAGTTCGATATAGATCTAACATTAAATAGAAGTAGNTTTTGTTTTCGTAAATGGTTTAAGTAATTATATCCATAAGGTAGTTCGATATAGATCTAACATTAAATAGAAGTAGGAATATATAAAATATCGTTACACGTACTTATCGTAAATAGAATAGCGTTGATAAATTTTTATTATGATCGAAATAGTTCGATTGTCATTTACCTTTAAATTTACGATAATTCGTTATGGCTTCCAATTTCTTTCAACTTTAAGATCTTAAGAGAAAAAATTCACATTTTGAAAGCAAATCAGGCATATTTGCAATAGTTGTATGAACATATTTAATTTTCTTTATCCGTATTAAATAAAGAGAGTAAGTGTTATTTTGCGTAATTTTTGAATAATTACTTAAACTTAACAGTTACAATGTAAGCGGACAAATAAATCATAGGCTTTTGGCTACTCTCTGGGTACTGAACAAATACAAGTCTGTTAAAATGTCTGGACATGGAAGAAACATCCTAAAGTAGAATTCATTTTGAATACTTTCACAACATTTAAGACACTTACCTCGCGTATTGCTAACTAAAGCCAGAAATGATCGCAGAGCATTAGTATGAAAGTTTATAGCGAGTCGAGCGTATAAAATAAATGGAAACAAAGACCACGGTCCTTTTTTTTTTTTTTGAACCTCAGAATCTGTTAGAGTTTCTGTAGATAGTTTAGCTGTTCAGACGAGTTAAACCTACGTATGTTGACGTAACAAATGCAACGTGATAGCAGCGAGAAGCAGGCGGTTGGCCACATAATGTCATGCCCCAGCTGCATACGAAAAAAGACGGGCGTTTCGCCTCCCCTTGGAGGGTCTGAAGTTAAATCTACGGCCCCTGATCGCACCTCATAAAAATTCATTTTTTTTTTACCGTCGTACGATACGTTTTGTACTCGTACAAGAAATTGTGAATAAATCCTACTGTGGAATCATGCATAAATAGTGGAGACTTCCTGTTATGGTGACCTTGGAGTTTTACTCATGGTAACCTCGATCCGTTGAACAGAAAGCATAGAGGATAATGTGCAGATAGTGTGCATTTCCGAACATCATCATATTGTTATACTTCTCAACCAGAGCGCAAATACGACTAGAAATGTATAGTAGCCATTATTTTATAAATAGTTATTTTATTACCTGTTCCCGCTTTGTCTCATATCATAATTCCTTGTATCAGTATGACGTGGCGCGAGCCATAGTAAAAGTTGACATAACATCTTTACTGACATAATTTTTCAGTTTTCATAAANTCAGTATGACGTGGCGCGAGCCATAGTAAAAGTTGACATAACATCTTTACTGACATAATTTTTCAGTTTTCATAAAAAACAGAACATTTCAAAAATTTTTATGTTTGATAAAAATCAATATGTTGCTTCCATATAAGCTTATTATCTTAAATAATACCCAATAATTTGGCATAATTCATTGAATAAATTTCTAACGTACTTTAATTTTGGAAAAAATTTATGTGTGTGCAATCTTATCACAACTTATGCATTGCAGAAGAACCAAATTTTAGAAAAAAACCCTNTCAGTATGACGTGGCGCGAGCCATAGTAAAAGTTGACATAACATCTTTACTGACATAATTTTTCAGTTTTCATAAGAAACAGAACATTTCAAAAAATTTTATGTTTGATAAAAATCAATATGTTGCTTCCATATAAGCTTATTATCTTAAATAATACCCAATAATTTGGCATAATTCATTGAATAAATTTCTAACGTACTTTAATTATGGAAAAAATTTATGTGTGTGCAATCTTATCACAACTTATGCATTGCAGAAGAACCAAATTTTAGAAAAAAACCCTNTGGAAAAAATTTATGTGTGTGCAATCTTATCACAACTTATGCATTGCAGAAGAACCAAATTTTAGAAAAAAACCCTAGTGTGTTCTACTGAATTTTTACAGTACAAAATTTTTTATGTGAATACAATAGATTATTGTAATCTGAGTATAATACAGAACGGCAAGGGATGTTCCGTCTATCATTCATGAGCACTAAAATTAGGTCACACTAGAACAGTACAACCATTTTTTTCTAGGAAAATCTGCACTACGGTTGAGATGTATAAAGATAACATGTACCGAAATGCACACTTTCTGTACATTGGTGTCTCTGCTTCCTATTGCACGAGCCGACGTTACCGTGAGTAAAACCAGTAAAGGTCACAACAATAGGAATTCTCCACGCTTTCTGCAGTGTAAATACAGTGCAGTAGTGTAACTACATAATTATTGAAGGAGTGTCCGATAGAGAAACTCGTAAGCGTATTTTTCGAAAAAAAGAAAAACATTGTAACATCATCTATGTATATTTATGCCTCTTTTATATATATAAAGAGAAAAATACCAGATGTAAGTTCACCCTTTCAACAACTTATAGGTATTAGATTACAAATACATATAAATGTTGTAAATAACACCACTTAAATATTTCCAATAAATTTCTTTGTCAATAATATTATTATGACCAAGTAATAAATTTTACTTAGTTATGTCCAGGAGGTTTAATAAAAAGGCTTTTCATTCTTTAAAATAATTCTTTGATCACGCTTTATCTTATTTGTATTTCATGAAACAAAGCTTGACACAGTCTAGAAAATTACACTAAAGGGACAATACACCGCATTCGTCCGCACTCATGTGTAATGAAATTTAGCATTAGATCTAGTTCTTAATATACATTACCAACACACCTATTTTCTCTCTAATTATATTTGTATTAATATGAAATGTAAATTATTATAAAATATCGACAAAATACAAGTATGAAATCAATTTACAAAAAAAATTATACTATTATGTTTACACAAGTACAAAACTTTTTGTGATAAATTGTGTATTTAGTAAATAACGAAGCACATCATACACAGGGTGATTTTGTAAAGGTTTAATTTAAAAAATGCGAAGAAACCGTGAATAGGCTATACCTACTTGTTTCACAGGCCCCGAAAGACTCGCAGAACGACAAATATATCGCTACACGGTGACGCAGGTAAACGACTGCTACAGGCGGTGACAGGTAATTAAATGATGGGCTCAGCTTAGATACCTAAAAGGCAGGGAATTATAATATGTTACAAAAAACAATATAAAATCGGCTAGTGTCCCTTGGCTCTTGACATGATCTCCATTTGGCTCGCGCGCTCTCTCTATTTCTCTCTCTCTATGTTTTCGCCGGGAATGTCTCACCAAACCATGCGCTCGTTGTACCGAAACCGGACACAAAGCGGGGGGGATTTATTCCCGACGTTACAAACATCCTCATTCGTCGATGTATTGGACAGGAGCACCGCCTCGCTGCTCGCTGGCCAGTTCCAGTACCTTTCCCTCTGCCAGAGCCGAGGAGAAAAAAAAAAGGGCCTGCATGATTTATTGCACCGTTAGCCGGGCTCTCTTCCCACCCCTCTCTGTCAGCAGAAAGATTGATCATTCTAGGCGTGTTTACCAAGGTAGTGGTGGGGGTAATGTTTGAAGGGGGGTGATTGACCCTCAAGTTTAACTTCTAAGAAAACTACATCGAGGGGAAGTTTCCGTGTCGTCCATGGTCCTCGCGTGAATCATCCACAGTTGAGTCTTACGGAATGAAAAATTAATGGTGTTGGCTAGGGAATGCTTATCATTCTATATTTGTGAGAAATAGATAATAAACGTTCAATACGGTATCACTTACATATGTGAAAATATTTTCAATACTTTTTGCGTACTCATACGTGCCATTTCAATAATTTTTTTTGAGAAAATTTTGGAACTGATACATACCTATACGCTATTTCTTAAATTGTACAATATTTAATCTATGTGATTATATACAGTACACGTATAATTCTCTCTCTCTCTCTCTCGGAGAGAGAGAGAGAGAAAGACGAAGGTTAACTGCATATTGCTGCAAGCAAGTTAGTTTTATTATTGCGTTTCTGAAACGGTTACATTATATTTTCTGCGGTGAACTTGCAAAAATTAACAGAATGTTCTTAATTTTTTCATTTCGTTAAGTTATAGCCTATGTTACGTATAAAATATAACACTATTTGGGACTAATTTAAAACAATAATATTTTCCTATCTAGTGCCTTTGGAAGAGTTTTCTTAATGTTTTGCATTAATTCTATTTTGGTGATATATCAACAGCTAGCTACGGTGGATACAAAAGAATGATCTCTTGTTTACAAGTCATCCAAGGTCAGCAAACATCGTGAGCTAGAGACTGAATTAATTTCACACTCCAGCAATTATGGCTATAAAATTATTATTGGCGACATTAATACCGACTTCAGCAATGCAGATAATGGCACTACTAAACTCCTTGATAAGTTTTCTTCAAGTAATCTGTCAGTTTTTCCTCTTAACACAAGACACCATATTGCATCAGCAAAAATCTGGCTGGTCCTTATAATCACTTAGTATATATCATAATTACATAATACATAAATCATATAATAAACATATCATATTCATCCAGACCTGGCTTGTCATGACACGATATAGTACATCTTGTATACTCTGTTAGTACTCTAATCTAACCAAACATTTAGCATTCCGATATATTAAAAATTTCAATAAGGCTTATTTATTACATAAAGCGGCCTTGCTGCCATTACAAGGAATCGATCAGATCCGCATTGTAGATGGCAAGGTCGAGATTTCCAACGATATTCTGATTAATTTTCTAAATGTAAATGATCCCTTATAAGCCGGCGCGTCACACGCCCTCCGTCAACGTGATTGAACACAATCGTCTTGTCATTAATATAACAACTGTTTACGGCCTTTCGGGAGTGCAAAAAATCCCTCAAACGAGATATTGAAATTGCAAAAACTTAATGTGTGATGAAAAACCAGTGCACGCAAAAGATACGAAATGCTTAAGTTTAACATTCCTTACAGCTCGATAAACGAGAGTCATTCCACACCCAATCATGGTACAACATGCGAGGGTTTGGACTGGGTAATAAAGATGCACCATGTGCAAGTGGTGTACATCTTAACGACTTTAAACACATATTTCTTAACTGATACAATCTCAATATTGCATGTTGTCAAATACGTAACAATGAAGACATATTATATTCAATGTATAGAAAACCACCTATTCGACTTCCGTAACGTTAATTTAAAATATGCAAACAAATAAGTACGCCTTATAAAATTCTCGGCAGATGGTACTAATAGAATCTTCATCCGTGTAATTACACTATTTCCACCTAACATTATATTTCCTCTACTTAATATACACTGCAGAGCCAAAAAAACTGGTACACCTACCTAATATCGTGTAGGGCCCTCGCGAGCACGCATAAAAACCGCAAGACAACGTGGCATGCACTCGACTAATGTCTGAAGGTATGCAGGAGGCAATTTACACCACGAATCCTGCAGAGCAGTCCACAAATCCATAGAACTGCAAGGCGGTGGAGATCTCTTCTGAACAGCACCTTTCAAGGCATCCCAGATATGCATATAATGTTCATGTCTGGTGATTTAAGTGGCCAATGGAAGTGTCTAAAGTCAGAAGAGTGTTCCTGGAGCCACTCGGTAGCAACTCTTGACGTGTGGGGTGTCGCATTGTACTGCTGGAATTGCCCACGTCCGTCGGAATGCACAATGGACATGAATGGGTGCAGGTGATCGGACACGATGCTTACGTATCTGTCACCTGTCAGAGTCATATCTAGACTATCAGGGATCCCATTTCACGCCAACTGCATACGCCCCATACCATGAGAGAGCCTCCACCAGCTTGAACTGTCCACTGTTGACATGTAGGATCCATGGATTCATGAGGATATCTCCATACCCGTACACGTCCATCCGCCCAATACAATTGGATACGAGACTCGTCAGACGAGGCAACGTGTTTCCAGTCATCAACAGTCCAATGGCGGTGTCGGCGAGCCCAGTCGAGGCTTAAAGCTTTGTGCCGTGTAGTCAACAACGGTACACGAGTGGGCCTTCGGCTCCGAAAACCCATATCAATGATGGTCTGTTGAATAGTTCGGACGCTGGCACTTGTTGATGCCCCAGCACTGAAATCTGCGCCAATTTGAGAAAGGGTTGCACGTCTGTCAAGTTTAATGATTCTCGTCAGTCGTCGTTTGTCCCGTTCGTTTGCGATCTTTTTCCGGCCGCAGCGATGTCTAAGATTTGATGTTTTACCGGATTCCCGATATTCACGGTAGACTCGTGAAATGGTCGTACCCTAAAATCCAAATGTTATCGCTACCTTGGAGATGCTATGTCCCATCTCTCGTGTGCTCACTATAACACCACGTTAAAACTCACTTAAATCTTGATAACCTGTCATTGTAGCAGCAGTAACCGATCTAGCAACTTTGCCAGACGCTTATTGTCTCATATAGGCGCTGCCGACCGCATCGCGTTACTCTGATTAGTTCCATACCTCTGTTATTTGCATTAGCACGCCTATGCCAGTTTTTTTTGGCTCTCCAGTGTATTAAATGTTTTTGATTAAAACGCCTAATATTCTCGAGTGCCGCAATACACGCTTACATTGAGGCTTAGCCTATTCCTTAAACTGAGAAGCCTTCCAATTAAGCTGACTACCGTATTTTTTTTATACTGACTGTGCTCTCCAAAACACTTGAATAGTGCTTGAAAAAATAAGATAATAACTCAATGAAAATAAACTGCTTGACAAAAATCAGTCAGGTTTTCGTGCGAGGCACATTAATACCACTGCCCTTGATACCTGCCCAATGCTATGGTTTATAAGTAGGTATTGAATCTGCTCTCTGCGTAAGGCACCAGCAATTGAGGCTAGCCCTCAATGTTAGGGCGTAGGAATACGTCGACACTATTGTCTCTAGGTCCAATTTACTAATAAATTTACCTCGTTTTCAGGTTACCAATAAATCAGTTTTATTAACGCTTAACAGGGTCACTTATACATGTACACACGAGACAACACTCCCTTTCCCTTTTAAACGTAGGCTCTGTATTGTTTGGTGCGGCGATTCGCGTCGTGTAAAAAANNNNGATTCGCTCCACCCTCCTAGATTCCCGTCGGCCGACTGCCGTTTTTCTCTGACTCTTCCCGCCGCACGTCCCGCTTGACGGCCTCCGACTGAGGTTGACGTCGTGATGCATTCTCGATCCGGACGCCTCACTTCAGGTCCTCCGACTGACTGCCTGACTGCTCGATCCTAGACTGACTGATCCGTTCCTCCCTTCTCCTCGTGGTTTTGTAGACTCGATCGCCATATTCAACTTGCACCGTCCCTGCACGTGGCCGGGGTGCTTGCCGGGTCCCCCCTGAGTCGTAAAACACATGGCTGCTGCTCCTGTAATCCGCAGTCGGCCTAGTGTTGGCCCTTGTGTGGGCTCAGCATCCCTTGGCAGCTGCGAGATGCAGCTGCATCCGCCTTCCTCCGCACGTGGTCGTTCGGCCGGGCCGTCCTGGCGCCATTCTCCCATCATGTCCGCAAAACCCTTAATCCTTATTGCGGTCGTCCGCCTGCGAACTTCGCCAGAGCGTGTGTTCTGACGAATAAAATATAGGGACGCAGAATGCGTCATCCTGGTTAATATTGTTAATGGCATTATACTTACCAACTGATAGGAAAATTGTAACAGTTCTCGCCTTTAGACTTTAATATAAGCTTCTTAAACGTTAACAATGTTGTTCTGCTAGCTAAACTCGAAAGCAATTTTAATTTTTCAGAAAAAGTAGTGGGTTGGTTTAAGACTTACCTGTCCCATATGTGTCAAAGCGTCGTTAGCGGCACTTGTAATCTTGCTGGTATGGAGTAAGCAAGATACGGTGCTTGGTCCTGTTCTTTTCTCTTTGCATGTAGACGACCTACCTAAATCGCTTAAATATGTCAAATACTATTTATTTGCTGATGAACTTAATGTTGTCTCTAATTGGTATATCCAAAACTGACTTTTAGTTAATCCATATCATTCATACGCTAATTTTTGCCAGCAGTGAGTCGTCTTGAAAATATATCACAACGGAACTTCCAAGAATCATCATAAGCCACGAACGGTAGTTTAAATTAACCACATCTTGTTTTTTACTTGCGAAAAAAAGGCACTGGATAGATTTCCTTCAATGAAACTCCAAAAACGTGATCTCCCTAAGCTCATCAAAAACCATCTCCTTCATGTACTGTGACATAATTTACAATTATCTCACCGAAAAACTAACAAATATACAACATAAAATTCAAAAGTTATGCATCCATTTTATGTTTAATATTATAACACGGGAATGCGGCATTCCTTAATACGGAAAGTTATCATGGCTTCCCCTCGGTAGAAGGCGAAAATTACATAGTCTGCTGTTTATAAAGAAGTTAATCGATTCAAAATCTCCGTCTTACCAATTAAAAAGATTTCTCTTTAACTCTCGTCCATAACATAGAGAAATGTTCTAAGGCCCTTCTATCGCTTATTCTAAATTATTTTGAAATGCAGCAGCGTGAGTTTGGAATGGACTGGAGCAATCCAACGGGCAATAAGTCTTACTGCTATAATTTTAAAGAGATTTATATGTTAAGCTTTCAAATGGCGTGAATAGTGGGTGATACCATACGCATATAAACTGTATAATAGAGTGTATGTGATGCTGGATGGTTTTTAGTTTTAGTTTACCTAAGTAGTTTTCCTCTGTTAGTTTGCAGCAAATTACAGCCGTCAAATTAATTACCATTATCTCATCTTACGTGTAGTAATTTTATCTTTTAATCTTAGTTGCGGGTTTGTCGTATCCATGAAACACATTTTTTTCTCTTTCCATCTTCACTTAACATGGTTAAATATGTATAATTTTCCATTTACGATTTATTTATTTGGTAGTTACCTCGTATGAAACTGAAATGTTACTGTTAATATACGGTATACATTTTAAATATACAGCCTATGAATATTTACTGGGTATCTGATGTAGAAATTTATCTTTATAGTTATATTCAGATATGCATATTTGTTTCTTTTATAGTGTTTAAATAAGAATATAAATTATTATTTTCTATTTTTAAATGGAAGACAATTCCATAATTTCGTCACATGTAAAAAAAGTTGTAAAATAATTAAATATGTAATACAAGTTTCAATAACAAGAATTAGAAAAAAAAAGTAATTTTAGTAGATGTAAGCTACTGTCCCGAAGTTGATATATGTTTATAAGAAATTACTGAGTGTTGGGATATTATGAGGTTACCTTGTTTTGAAGTAAGTGAAACAGAAAATTTTATCGGGATAGCAACAGAGGGATAAATTTTGGTTAATTTTGTAGATTCTGGCTATCGTAGAAAATGATGGAAATTAATGTTATCAATGATATGAACAAGATAGAAATAATTATTTCCTTCGCAGCAAATAAGAAGTGACATATAGTCTTATATAAAATGTGCATATAAGTGGCGAGAAAGTCCCATTTCATAAATATAACCATTTTCTTCCAGTATGCCTTTCGTAAATATGCACAGAAAAATTCATAAGCTCACATGTTTGTAAAATTTTTTAAGCGTTGTACATTAATTGTTCACGGACGAGTAGTATTAAAGCATTCCAAAGGAACTTGGACACATTAAAGTTTTCAATAACAAAAAAAAAAACATTAGTTGTTATACGGCGTCGTAAATACGCTAGCAATAATAAAAAAATTACTGCCCAATTTATGCTTTACTGTATAAATTTTAGGAAATTACAATTTATAAACGAACCTTAAACACAATGTGGTAATTTGACTAAGTACAGAGAACGCAAGATTTATATATGGAGAAAAAATTAGTTTAAAAAAATTAATTATGTGGGTTGTGGGAAACTATTCGTTTTTTAAACCTCAATAGTAAGAATTTTGTGTAATAATTTCTAGAATTTTTCAAAGCTCCACGTCTGAGAAAGCACAATTGTTGTACATTTTAACATNAAAAACATTAGTTGTTATACGGCGTCGTAAATACGCTAGCAATAATAAAAAAATTACTGCCCAATTTATGCTTTATTGTATAAATTTTAGGAAATTACAATTTATAAACGAACCTTAAACACAATGTGGTAATTTGACTAAGTACAGAGAACGCAAGATTTATATATGGAGAAAAAATTAGTTTAAAAAAATTAATTATGTGGGTTGTGGGAAACTATTCGTTTTTTAAACCTCAATAGTATGAATTTTGTGTAATAATTTCTAGAATTTTTCAAAGCTCCACGTCTGAGAAAGCACAATTGTTGTACATTGTAACATNGAATTTTGTGTAATAATTTCTAGAATTTTTCAAAGCTCCACGTCTGAGAAAGCACAATTGTTGTACATTGTAACATCATAAAATTAGTAGAAATGGTGCTAACATACTATACCCGTGTCTGACAGTTTTCTTTCCTTATTGGCTGGCACGGATGTACGAAGATACCACCCATTTTTTCTGGACCAATGAAGATTCTCATACTATAAGACAGGACGTTCATGATTGGTCTGCAAACAACTTAACCTACTCAAAACCTTGTTCATCCAATCACCAAAGAATACACTAGTTAGAGTGTTAAAGAAGATATGTCGGTTTAAAAAAAGGTTCGCGATTTTCCACCATCTCTAATTATGACATACATGGTCATCAGCTAGGTATCGTGTTGCTAGTATTTTGGTGAAGTAACACACATGTCAGTGTAGGCATATAAATTCGGGGGCTGAACCAAATTTATCCAAATAATTGTAGTCTATTTCCACTGTTATATTTATTATTCTATGCATGTTCCGTGGATATTTGTCCAGCCGCACAATTTTTAAAGTACATAACACCAACTCCTTCTTAAGCCTGAAATTTTGCCTACTAAAGTGTGGAAATTAAATTTTTGCGTGTTCAAAATATTTAAAAGAGCATCTGCTAGTAATGGCTTGAACTGTATGAAAACGTATTATAAATTTTATTACCTTTATTGATAAAAATAATAATTTTATACAATCTTGTCTATACATTTGGATTCATTTGGATTGTGGTTAGGCAAAAACGATGATACCAATAGGTCAACCTATTAAGTGGTGTTCATACTCTCATTGGTACTTAGTTTGCTTATGATATGACATAACACACGTGTTTTGTAATGGACATTACGATAGAGCGCATGATCTTCTCAAGTCCCCACGATTATTCTATGAATGTCTGTGGAATCATTGAGTAAAGATATACCTAGAGTGGACTTCCCAGGTTAAAGTTTCTGACCACTCCATCAGGTAAGAATCTGTAGTTGTTGGGATAAACACTACGTAGCGCTCGTTTTTTTTTTGTGGCGGCTGCGTGGGGAAGTAGGCAGCGTTGCCACTGTGACATCTACCCTCTCTCTCACTCATACTCCAACTCGGTCGCTCCCCGACCAAACTCCACAACAGTAGAACGTGTTCTGAATGTCTACTATACCCACGAATCTGGGACAGACAAGATGGCGGACACCCGAGTAATTATCTCAAGTTTTATATGTCCGTTTACGAGAAGATTACGGATTCTGCAAAACGTATGTATGTACAAAATGAAACTAAATGTGCGCGCAAGTAACGCGAAACGTTGCAAACTACTCTGACGGTCATAATAACACAATAAACACAACTTTATATAATACGCGATAACTGTGCTTTTATGTAGTCTATATTCGTTATAACAAGGTCTTTCTGCAGGCTGCGAGTGTAGCTCAGTGGGTTGATGCACGGGTCTGTGCGATATAATTTTAAGCTTTAGAGTTTAAGTCTCCGCCGTGTAACGAAATTTTTCAAGTTCTACAATATTGATGTTAAAACTTATATTATTGTTCGAAAACCATTATTTCCAGAATCCCTTCGTTTAAAGCAATAATACGAAAGGAGCAGCACAGAGAAGTCGACTTGCTGTGGTAGATTGCTAATCAAATCGATTGGTTTCTAAAGTAGATACTTTGAGCTGCGTAGCGTGAGTTATGTTAACAGACACACATAAAAGCCTTAAGATTAATATTGTGATTGTTTTGCCTTCTTTTGGCCTTCTAACTGGAAAATCTAATTTAAATACGGAAAGCACAATATTGATTATTATGCTCATTAAAGATACATATGTTAATATATANCGGAAAGCACAATATTGATTATTATGCTCATTAAAGATACATATGTTAATATATAGACAAAGTCGGGGGAGGGGGGTGATATCGGGAAATATCCCCCACCTCCCGCCACCGCGAAAAGTAAATAAAATAATTAAACTAAAATTGGATAACAGGATGACAATTTTTATTTTAATTTAATATAAGAAATGTGTGATACCCTTGAACTTAAAGGATGCTAATTGCATTTTGTGGTTCCATATTTGTGTATTGTCCCATTGGTTATAAATAAATTAAAATATTATTTTTAATATTATAGCTTTCGTAATTTTTTTCAAAAATTTAAATATAAAACTTTTGCCCCCTCACCTAACAAGAAGTAAAATCCTGGCTGCCCCCATGTTTACATAATTTTATTTTGTTTTAATGAGTGGCGTAAATGTCCGTTGTACATACATGTGAATACACTACCTTGTTTTCCATACATAAGTAGATCTGTTACTAATATAATTATCCATACATTTAGAGTACTTGTACTTAGAAACCTAAATAAATGCAGTTTTCAGGGAAAAGTAACAATATTCGTACATTTTGATGCACCACAAAGCACCTACATATAACAATTGATTGCATTTGTACCCCTGACCCCTTGTACCCCAGCGAGTTGTTTTGCCTACCATGTACAACTATCTGTTAGCACTTTTGGTAACGTTTAGGTATGAACTAAGACGTCATTTTTTCTCTTCAGCTATAGAAACTTTTAGCCTTCTCTTATGCTTCTGGGTATAAAAAAAAGACTGCATAAATTCGGTATCGTCTTGTGCCGGCTTAAACGACTCACGCTTCTTGCAGAATTTAGGCACCGGAAACCTCATAAAACATTTTTAAATACCGGAAGAAATAATCCTTTGAAAATATTTCACACCACATACTGTTAGTATTTAAATAACTTATTAAAATTATCACGGTTAAGTGGAAGGGGAATGCCAGTGAAGAGGAGAAAATACCCACGATGAACAAATTGAAACTAAATTTGCTATATAAATTAACACTCCTTGTTATGAAAATGATCTTACATGATATAAAATATATTTCGTTCGTATTATATAATCTTGCAAACAACATGAGTGTTTGTCAATGAAAACAGCATTTGTTCATTCAACAAAACATGGGGTACATAGAATATAACTACTTTTAAAAAAGTAAATTATAATTTTATAAATGTGCCACAATGTTAACACACAAGGATGCCCTACTGTCACAAATAATTAAAATGGTTACATATTGTTCGTAAATTGTAATCTTTATCCATTTGTAGACTAGCAGACGACAAACATTCCAGAATACATAAAATAATTTTGACACAGAGAAGATATTTACAAATAATAAATTTTCTTCTTGGTAATATCTATACACAATTAATTGAGAAATTATTTGATTCTACTCCGTTTAAACACACATGCACACTTTAATTTAGCGTAAGCCGTGAAGTCTGAAGTAAAGATTTGTTTTTAATAGAAAATTTTAGGGTTAACTGATGCGTCAAGACGCGTGCAGAAGAAACGGAAGTGTGTTACTTCATGTATTGGTTTCGAATGGAATCTAGCATGTAGTGAAGGTTTATGGGATTTCCTTAAGCATTCAAAGAAATAGTTATATTTTACATCTTAATTGAAATTTGCGAGGCGACGACCACTCAGAAGACAGCCGAAGCTGTTGTTGACGGGTAGTGGTTACTTACAGTAATGTAATTATAAACGATATTAAAAGGTCGTGGGGTGAGTACATGTTAACGATTATATTTGTTCACAAAAATAAACTTCTCTTATAGAAAATGTAAGCATTGAAGTATGAAATGCTTAAAGATGGTTATAATATACAAAATTAGTTTAGGAACATATGTAAACACAACAGGCTTACCGCCTGTTTCCATTAGATACAATAAAGAAATAAATAATTATTAGAAACTTCAAAAACAGAAGATGTGTTTCCGTATGACATACGCGCTTACTGCATAGTTCTGATTGCATATTTTTTTTCTTTTATTAACTTAGCTTAACTATTAGCAATTGGTACTGAGTCATTGCATTCAAAAGATGTTTAGTGTAGAAATAGTTATATCGTGTAATGTTGTCAGAAGTAAAATATTATGACTCTGTTTGTTATATTTAGTTTTCATGCGTTCGTTAGTGTTAAAATTACCGATAATAACTTTGGTATAAACATTTTTCGCACTGTTGTGAGTTCGAGGTTAAAGTGTAGAAAATAAAATGACGTGCTGTGTTACAATCGTGTAACTGTAAACACACGTAGCTGCCAGCTTTTCAGACGATAACCACTAATACACATCATTATTATAAACATGGATCTTACAGAGACGGAAATTACTTTATCGCTTTAAAACAAATATATGTTAGCGTTTAGCCTTGTACGTTAAAATCAATGTCCTTTTCCCGCAGTATGCGTAAGGTTTTCTCCTTAATGAGATTCACAGTCATACAGCGTTCGCGTTCGTCTAAGTACGTTTATGTTGTACATGTCTCGCGAAATGACATACACAATTAGACAGGAAAACTAATGCGTTAACGTTTCGTACCCTCACTGCCCAGAGGCTACTTTTTTGGAAAGCTATTTATATGTAGTTCATTATTGTTATTCCTAATAATTATTTTTCTGAAGAGTGCGATGGGCGCATGAACATTCGAGAAAGGCTACTGAGAAAAGTTCTTAAACCTTTAATGCTCAAGAAGAGCCGTGATAAAAATAACCAGTTTTCGTCGTGATTGTTTATAAGCCGTGCGTGGCATTGAATTTATAGTTAATATGCAGGGCAGTGAGAACACTACCAATTTTTTACAAAGCAAGACATATAAGTGTAAAATTAATATAAATTTAAAAATTCATTTTGATTCATTTTATTATTAGTGTTACAATAACATTTACCTCTAATTTTACAAGTTGCAATAGTACATTACAGAGAACTGCGTTTATAACGACAAAACTTATTAATTCCTTTCTTCAAAAAACGTCTGCGATTGAATTATAGCAAAACTTTCATTGTCATGATTTTTCAGCTACAGGTCTTAATGGGTTGATAATTTTAAATATACGCGCCTTCATTCCGGCACAGATTAGGTATTTCTTCCCGTCAAAATGCTTGTTCAAAATCTTATCAGCTGGCTAGTTGCTGTAACGGATGCAAATAAGTATACCTTTCAGAATGTGTAAAGTATCGAGCCGAGTGGAGTATGCTTTTATACATAAGAGCACAGCCTTAATGACACTTTAATCGACAAATTTTGCGAACCGATTATTTGTACAAATAGTCACCTTTGTGGTTTATCACAACCCCAAACTGTAAACACTGAGTCACATTGTAGACCTTTGTGCGCCTAACAGATATTTCTCGACTAGTGAACACTCATTTCCTGTCAATTTCCTTTCACATAAGAACGGAATGAAAACGCTACTATGATGAATGGCATCACTCATGAATAATATAACGGTACTCGTATTTTATCAGGAACACCTAAAATAAAGTAAAATAATAAATTATAATTAAAAACATCGATCGTTATATATTTATGATAATTCATTTTCGCAGAGGTAAATAAAATCAAATAGTAGTTGATATCTCTGCAAGTTTACGAAAATACAGAATTCTACGACAGAAACGAAACACTTGCCATGGCTGCCACTAGTAAATAATGAGTTTGGTATTCACAGCCGCAACAAAAACTGATAAATCGGGTGTGACAGGCTCGCTTTTAGCAGAACGAGAACGAACACGTAGGTGAGCCAAGGCCAGGGTGTTTACCTAGTTTCGCTGGCTGCGGCACTGGCAACACCGCATGGGCTACCAGGTATTTCGACTGATACGTCCCAGTTTAGAAAACTGGCGCTCCTCTGTATCAGCCCAAGAACCAACAACAAAACTGGTCAGACTTTTTTCTATCCCATGGCTACTCTAGNAACCAACAACAAAACTGGTCAGACTTTTTTCTATCCCATGGCTTCTCTCGTGTATATCTCCTCTGGAACTGAGCTTTCGGCCTTCCTAAAAACTGTCTAGGCTTAGAGATTCACTTGTACACATTGATGGTCATTGTTACGATGTGTGGTCAGGCCCTTAGCTGAGCGGCCTGCCTTATCACACCTTCACTTATTTATCCAGGACACGGGCCGTGATCGCTGAAATTAGGTATGAAATTGCAGACCACCGGCCAGTAAACCGGTACAACGCAGCCGATATAGGACAGTGTAGTCCATGGGCGGTATATTTTTGTCGTCGGGCCATAGGAACGAGAAGACCACTGAAGATGGGTGTGTCCGGCCGTCGACTTGCGCCATCTTAATCAGCCTCCGGAATCATGAACAAGGTGGGGACTCTCCAATTAGGCTTTACTCAAAACGTGGCTGCTTAAATCTTTATAAAATAATATCGCTTAATTTTTCAGTATATTTGTATAGCTCCCCCGTTCATATTCAATCATATATGTATTGAAATAATATTTTACAATCTAATGTTAAATAAACCTCTTTTATATAGCGTTCATTACATAACTCTTATCAATAACATGTTACGCCCCTATATCCCCGTTAAGGATAAATATCCAGAAAATAATATCAAAATCATAACCTCGTGTAATATGAATATAACATGTTTCCCAACTGTGATCATTTTCGCCGCACACAAATGGCCTTGATCGTTTTTAATGCAGGAACTCGAAGTGTCGTTGATCTTCCTTCGTCCCGAAGAAAAATTAAGATATTAGTCTGCAGTTCCGTGATCAATAGCAAACTCCACTTGTGGATAACAGATATTGAGAAAGGCCTTTATCTCTATCAATTATATCACGGATCATGAACTTCGATAGTTCCTTCGATTCGCGTTACAAGCCCTTTCATCCTTAGATTCCAGGACTCAAGTTCCTGCGATTCATTAGGAAATTCCTTCGCCTCCAGTTCGGCTCTCACAGACAGCTTGAGAAGTTCTTCCAGACGGTAAATAGAAGGAGCAGACGCGTCAATGCCACATGTGTGGGAAAAATGTTACCTCGGGAGATACATAAAACTTTCCATTTGATCCATATAGAAGTTTTGAATGCTCTGCCAATTATGGAGCCTTTTGTACCTTCAGCCTAATCTTCCAAATGAAGACTATATGTAACGTCATAAGTGCAGAATTGGAAACGTTTAGTGGTAGTATCTAAAATAGTTAAAACATTTTTGAACAAGTGAAGAGTACTTTAGAGAATACAATAATTTTGCCCATACAAAAACAGTGTACACAGTTGGGTACATTACGCACGTGTAGATAATTTTTGGTCTGTGCTGCACACTACAAAACTCAATTACCAATGATCTAACCTGTGAATAAATGATTCGCGTACCGTGTTACTGGTCGAGGTCGTAATCGATTCATTCAACTGTAGCCGAACATACAGCCTATAGTTCATTGACTGTGACAACGAAACAAGTGTTGTGTCGACTTAGTATAGCGTGCATCATTTTTTTTTGTTTCCACACCTGAAACCGTAAATTAAAGTGGGTCTCAAAGTGTTAAAAGACAAGTTATAGATTAATTCATGTGTAACGAGACAACAGCGAAGAAATAATAAATGTTTTTTTCAGAGCATATACACTATATTTTCAGCATGATGAAGTCATTAAAAATTATAAGTGTCCGGTTAGAATTTAAACACATAAATTAGTAGTATATGTCTGAATGGGAGTGGTTAGACAATACTGTAAAAAAGCTAAAAACTAATGTAAATAATATTAACCAGTTTCTATGTGAAAAGTGAGGTCACGTGATTTCACTTCAATAGAACTGCAATATATATATTGTTTTTTCATCGCCGGTTATTTTGATGACAAAATTGTTCTGGTTCGAATACATGATTAGCCCGTTTAGTTACTGTGTCCACGATTGTGGATAAGTTGCATTAGAATTATATTTGTGGTCAGTACTGTATACAAAAAGGTATTAACACAGAGTAATTTCAGAGATGAAACAGGCACACATGCCACGAACTCCAGCCGCAAATGCCATAAAAATGGCACCACTAACCAGAAAAATGTTGGAATGCTGTTCCCCAATCAGTGCTTCGTTACCTATCAGCGATCTGATAGCTCAACCAATAATGAACCTTCCACATGTTTTCTGTAATATGCCCGGATCTCTGCACTGCCACTCCTCCTGTACCTGATCCCTAAGCTTTAACATGATACAACTTTCAGAGCATTACAACCATAACTTGGACATTTCATAGTTCCAGTACCACCACCAAGGAACTCTAGTAAAGCATGTTCCCCACGTGATTGCCCAACCACAATCAAGCTTCTTAGACCTGAGTGTATTTCTACACTAAGCGGAAATACAATTATTCATACGGGAAGTTTTACACTAAGGGCCTACTATCTCCGAATAGGGAGACGCCAAACAGCCTTTAGCAACTTTGGACCCGACAAAACGACCAGTCCTCTGTCAAAGGGGGAGTTGTGAACCAAACAGAAGGATGGAGCCACATGATTGTGGTGACATGCTGTCATGTGCACCACATAGCATTAACGAGGCCGTATCTCGTGAAGGACCACCTAGCAGGATGATCTACTCCAAGGCACGACTTATAGGGTTCTTACCTTCGGGCAGTCTCTTCCATTGACCTAGAACGATTACCCTCTCAGGTGGACGAAGGCCTCATTCCATCAAACTAGGAACACCCGAGTATTAACAGGCTCAGGTTATAATTACTGTTGCCCCATCAGGGCTTACACATGCTTGGTTTCGCACAGCCCATCCCCGAGCAGATATAGTCAGATTGCAAGGGGGTATTGGGCAACTGCTCAGCTCGTACGTGATCCACAGAATTCAGCCAGTGAATGACATTGTTGGCGATGCTCTCGCATTTCTGTCGGCAATTTTAATAGCAGCCAGTTCAAAACCGAGTCCTAGTAGCAAGAGCTTCCATTTAAGTTTCTTTCGCAGGTCCTCGGTGCGAACACAATCATTCAGTACATGTTCCGTGGTGTGCGGCACCAGGCAATTGTCGCAAAGTGGATTACCAATAAGCCCCAGCTCATTGAGTTTCACTTTAAAGATGCCATTTCCTGAGAGGAATTGCATCAGAGAGTGGGCCAGGTGGATGTTAAGCTACACTCTCTGCCGGTCACAGGGAAAGACTGTGAACGTCATTCGCCACCTTTCAGAGGACAACCACCAGCTTTGCTAACTATCTGCAGTATCCTCCCAGGCATCTTCCCGTTGCTCTGGGTCCAGTTGTCCTGCGACATTTTCTATTGCAAGCGAACCCAGGTCAGCCTCACCGAGATCCAACCGAGGGACTCCAGCCAATACTGTAAGAGCATTTGTAGACACAGCATGGTTTGCCTTCATAACCACAAGTAGTGCCGCATGCTGTACATTCAAACATTTTCGCCTTATGTAAGTGAGACCCATTCGCTTATACCATATAATGGAGCCATACGTCATGATGGGCTTGAGGACCCATTTGTACCGAGCAAGGTTTTGAAGTTTACTGTTGCCTCCCCTGGTTGCCCGGAGAATCCCTCACAACAACTGAAAGAGTACCACAGATTTTCGACTCACATATGCCACATGTGGAGTAAAAGTCAGTCTTTCATCAAGGAGAACACCAAGATACTTGTAAGTTTTGACAACCTCCAAGCAGATGCCATTCAATTCCACCTTTTGATAGTGTCCATAAACACCTCTGAATTTTCCCTTAAGCATCATACACTTGGACTTACAGACTCAGAAGTCGAGCTTCACAGACTGGGCCCAAGACGACTGAACCCAAGATTGCCTATGCCATCTGTCCCAACTCATGGCATGAGTTACTATAAACAAGGACCAAGCCATCACCCAGATACCCAAATAGCCAGCATCTATCAAGAAGCGGAAGGTGCAGAAATATGTCAAAGAGGTTATTACAGACCAACGGACCGAGGACAGATCCTTGTGGGCAGCTCTTCGTCAGTTCTTTCTCCACTGTGGAGGTCTTCATGACCATTACCCCTTTCCGGTCTGCGAAATAGATTCTTACCAGGATGAAGAGATTTCGAGGACACTGCATTCGACGCAGAGCACACAGTATCTCTGACCAGCGGGCATTGTCAAAGGCACCGCTGATGTCCAGAAACACACCCGTTACATACTTGACAGTAGCCTTGTCTAATGCTGTATCTACAGCATGAAGAGCATCATCTGTTCCGTTCCCACATCGGAAACCATACTGACTGTCTGCCAGCCGGTGATTGGCATCCACTATGGACAAGTGCCTCCAATTGATTACTTTTTTCCAGCAATTTTGCTAATTCTGACAATAGGGAAAGGGGCCAGTAGGAAGAAACTGAACCAGGATCCTTCCCTTCGCCCTTGTACAGTGTTCGTACCAAGCCAATTTTCCAGCAAGGAGGACAGATGCCATGAGTGAGACACTTGTTGCATAGGGCAAGAAAGTGCTGTTTCAGAAATGGGTATGCCCTCTTTTATACCTCTGCACAAATCCTGTCAAATCTTGGGGCTCTCCTGTTTCCCATCTGGTAGAGAGCTGCAATCAGTTCAACCTCGGTAAATATGGAAGTGTCCTCCACACCAGGAGAAAGGGACCCCACCTCCCTGATGTGCCCATGCTCAAGCCCCTCTCCAGTGGGATCATCGCCAGAGAGAATCACATCCAGTAGACGAACTGCATCTTCAACACTATCCAGCCCTTGGACACCATCAACACATATATTTGGTGGAATTTCCACCCTCAGCTTCCCGGACGCTACCCAGTAGACATTTACCCAACGATCCCTTTCCTCCTTAATTTCAAATAATCATCACCAAGACTCAAGCCTGGTTTCCCGAATGTTATCGAAATACTCCCGGTACATGAGCTTGTACCATGATGCAGCCACGAGACTGGCGTCACCTCACAAATGCTGCAACCGGCGGTGAGCCTGGCACACATTGGTGCGGAATTTATTAAGCCCTTCCATCCACCACCTGTTGCCATGCGGTCCAACACTTCGCTTCTTTAATACCTCCTCATAGGTAGCCTGGATGACTTGTGTTAGTGTCTCTGCTCTCACCTTGACAGAAGATGAGGCGAGAGACGGTAATGATGTCTCTACGTTACACAATAGGACCCGATTGTAGACTCGCTAGTCCCTGCCCTTGTTAATAAAACATGTTCTTGGATTTGTGATAACATCCGATCTGCTCAGCCGCACTGGACTGAGGGAGAACATAATGAACTAGTTGTCGCTAGACGAATCGTTGGTGACCACCCAGTCAGCGAACATTCGAGCAGCCGAAGAAGTACTCAGCCACAAAATATTTGACTCGGTCCCATGGGCATCCGAGACATAGGTACAGAGATGTCCGGCCAGATTCTACACTTTAGGGTAGTTGGCTAGGATGAACTCAGTCAATTTCCGCCCCCTGGAGATGGTTACAGGGAATTCCAAAGCTCACTTTTGGAATTAACATCGGCACACAAAATAACTTTCTTGCTATGTAAATCTCGCAGAATAACCGCCCATCTAGAAAAATGCTCCTCGATGTCGTCTGTTGATTGGAAATATGATGTTAGCAAGAACATTTTGCCTCTTCCAGAGGTGGATATCTGCACACACAGTGTGTCTGTCAGACAGATGGTTAAGCACAAGTACAGCCAATGCAGGATTTTTTACCACAACCCTCACTATCGGGTGCTGGCCTAAATATGTTCTGCGCCCTGTAAGTCCAGGAAACTTGCCCTTTACAGAGTGTGGCTCCTGTGCCAGGGCAATATAAATGCAGTTTTCGAGTAGAAGTGAATTAAACTCGGGCATCACACCAGATGATCTTAGCAGATTGATCTGGGCTCATCTAATCACTTAGATACCGAATTATTTCCATTTCCGAGTTAATGCCTGAACTGGTAAGTCCCTAGAGGAAGTGTGTTGATCCAGATAACCATGTGAACCTCCCCTACAGGAGTTAGTGCAGGGGGCATCGAGTCCTCCACCTCATGCTGGGGGCACTGACCGAAATCATGCCCATCCAACCCACAGAACCCCCATTTGGGCTTCTCCGCTTTACAGTGCACCGAGTGGTGGCTGAAGTACTGGCATTTGAAGCATCTCAAGGGCATAACACTGTCATCAACCCTACAGCTCCACAAGTCAACATACAACCACCCCGCCCGACAAGCAGGTGCCACAGGCACTGATTACATTGTACAACCACATTTACTTCTTCGGCAGCTGTGTTGCCAAAGCACATCCTTATTTTGAATCCACGCATGAGGTCGTCGCATGACTCTGATGCTTCTGTCAGGTTTTTACCAAAGATGTCATCCGCCAGCATGTCAGTGCTATCACTTCCGTGGGGTACATTGTAGATGACCACCGATGGATCAAATTTCCGGACCTCCCTCACCTTGAGGGATTCAGGCCACGCCACGACCGTCCTCTTGACGGTTTCAAGTATGTTGTCATCCGCCGCTTCTACTGCCACACCATCCCCAGTGACAGGGTGGATGCCCTGGACATTCAGAGGTGCCTCTTCTTGAGCGAGCTCCTTCTGAAGCCGCTCTTTGCTCATGCCCGCCATGGTGCTCTCATCCACAGGGAATACAACTACTACCTTCCTTGAAGCTATAGGGTGAGTGGCAGTTGGTGGTGGGCATGCCTGCACGCCTGTGCCAACGCCTCTAACGAGTATTTTGGCGTAGGAGGTGGACCCCAAACTGCCTCCTGTCGTTTTCTCCTGCCGTGACTGCATTTCAACAGTCTCAACACGACCCTGGAGGTGCAGACTGTTGTGCAGCATGTCATCAATCAGTGTGCGAAGTATTTCCAGTAACGGCTTTACTGAAGGCGAGAAGGTGTCACGAGCGGCTTCCGGAAATCTCTCAATGAGGGTCCCAATAGTAGTTATGACAGCTGCTGCTTCACCGTGAGGTTGCAGCAGGTCGATCACCTTCAGGCTGGTGGTCGTTGGCACTGGCCCCACTCCACTACTAGAACTCATAGTGGTGGTCTCCCTGGATACAGTTGCCTGCTTTGCCTTAACAGACGAACCACTGGCACGCATCAAACTCTGGGCATTTGGATCTTATTGGCTACCTCAGTTGAGGCAGCCTTGGTCAATGCCCATTATCCCATCCACCCTGCTTCTGCTTTTCTCTCAGAACATGATTCGCTGCACCATGGTGAGCTTTTTCCTTTCTAGTTGAGTTTCTTAGCCTTCTTCTGGACACGGCCAACACATCGATGCAGAGATAACGCATCCGCAGAGGAAGCTTCCAGCCCAGAGCACGGGAGCGAGGAACCTGCTCCCTAACACACCAGATGTTCTGTTCTCTTGCGGCATTTTCTACTCTTCGCTGACTCCACAGCAACGAAGGCGCACGAGTCGCCTACGCGAGCCTATATTTCGGCTTCATAGGCACTCTCTCTTCTTCACCTTGGGAGAGCCGAGGGAGGAAGATGCTCTTCGCGCGGCAGGCCACTTCCTCCAACACACATCTTCGCCGTACCAGGATTGGACTGGCATCTCTCCTGGGCAGTATCTATCTGTCCTTTGCAGCACACCGAGGTATCTCGGGCCGACTTAAACCCTGGCATCGTTGACCCTTCTGCGCCACTGGGATGTGAATCTGTCGGCCTGCCTCCCTTGTTGAGATCACAAACTTTCACCATCTCCTAATGGTGAGCAGAACTTCAAACAACTTGTTTGCACTAAAATGTGCATTCGCCTTAAGCCACATGCTACCACTCTTAAGCGCGCCTCTTTAGCTAAGATTGGTGGCACCTCTCTAAGCCAAGAGCAGTTTGGTGGAAGTCTTGGAAGTCAGAGTTACTCCAAGATAATCCACCGAAACCTTCCGCAGCATGCAGTAGCCAATCAGACACGAGGCCTTTTCAGAGCCTCTCGCAGCCAATCAGAGAAGAGCTACACTCTCATCAAAGTAACCGCCACGCCATTTCCTCTGTGTATGCTTAATTACTCTGTGGCGTCGCTATTAAGTCTTCCTTGTGGCCAATCTGAATTGCAAAATTTTATACACCTCTTTGACATGAATAGTTAATGCCAATATCATCGATCAAGCAGTACGTTGTCAAGTGGTTGCAAGACAAGTGCTGAACACAAATACAACACATAACAAATTGTTACATGATTTCAACGTATGAACTCAGAAATTAATTTGTTACTGAACTAGATAATAAGGCCGCAAAAGTCTTATAGTGGCAATTTAAAGATAGAAAGAATTTATATATATATGCCAGTTCATTGACTTTGACGGAGAAGTCATGAGGCATTTACAAAGACAATGCTATTCGGCAACTTTTTTTCGTACCAAGATGTTCAAAACACTGTAGTTTCTTCGTAGGTATATGATTTTATCATGCGTTTATTGACATGGTATATATATTTGACCCCCAATCACTGATAAACACTGCCAGGGAAACCGCAATATTACTTGTTCAGTGAAACGAAGCAGAAACTTTTCACACTGACGGATGCCAAAAATGAAACACGAGTTGCAATACTGCCCATGGTATGTTGGCGCCAAACAATCTGTTAGATATTTTTCGCAAAAAAAAAAAATATATATATTTACGCAGATGCTGTATCTTAGGCGTTCAATACACGTTCTTGTATTTTGCTCTGAGCTCCCGAGATTCTATATCCTTGTCTCGCAAAATACGTTCAGCAACGCCGCAGTTACTTTCATTGGGCTTCGTTGAGTGAAGTCAACGGAAGGGCCCCCAATAAAGCTTTCATATGGTGGGCTGTTGTAAGAAGTTCTCCATTTTAAATAAAGTTTCTGTTTTTCTCCCTTTTCCAACCACTTAAAAATTTTTAGAATTTAATATCCTGCGGTATGACAGAGACCGAGAGAGAGAGAGAGAGAGAGAGAGAGAGAGAGAGAGAGAGAGAGAGAAAGAGCTATCTGGAATCTCTTGCGATGCTGAAATTGTGGCACGTCCTGTGTCGCATCCGAAGATAGCATCCCTTTGGCAGATCTCCCGGCTAGAAAGAATTCCCCTCTTCGCCACCAGCCCACCCCTCACTTTTGCCAAACAAATCCCTCCGCTGGTGGTCCCGACAGGACAGGGGAAAATCGATGCGGGTGGCGCCAAGGGATGCAGTGCCACAGAAAGGGGCTGAAGTGTGGGGAAGGGGTGGCGGTCGTGACCCCTCCATTGCCCTCGAGAAGAAGACTGTTGGGGACGCAGTGAAATTTTCGGGAATGGGTAGCCGCAGAAACTGCTTCCAGCGAAGAAACAGCTTCTCCCTTCTTCCCCCCTCTCAGCATCACAAAACCCCAAACCCCATCTTTGCAGGAGGTTCCCTGCGCATATCTAGCCTACTGCGGGGTACGTTTTCCTGCGGGGAGACGGAATGGAATATACATGTTCGCATGCCGTCAGGCCTCTTCAATTGAATCGAGGAGATGTATACATTCGTTCACGAAATTCGGGAAAAATAACCACTTTGCTGGGTTCCGAGAAAATTAACAATTTTATTCAGGAACGTAGGGCACAATTATTTTAAAAAAGGCACAAAACTCAATTCTATTTATTTTAAAGGAAACATTAATACATAAAATAAGTATAGTTTTATTAGTATCAGGTTTCTTGAGAATATACATAATATTTTAGAAAAAAAAATTCAAAGTAAAATTTTTTTTTGTCTTTTAAAGGAGTAAAGGTTTCAAATCATATACCCTCACCGAGATACTCGTATTATGTCATTCCTGTAATTTAAAACTATGCTATCGAATCCTAGATTCAGTGATTTTCAGCGAAAATATCCGCGGTTACTGAATGTTTCTTTGTGTCCCCTTTAACAATTTTATTGTTATTGACATGAGAAGCAATTTTATTTTTTTTTACTGAATCACTCAGAGTAAGGTCTTTGAAACAGTCAACTTCCTTGGTTGGGGCCATGCAACTATTGCGTTTAAAGCAAATTTATAGAGGTCTGAAATACTCGAAGTCGTAGAAGTATTTTTCACCAATAATTTCTCGCAATGATAGTATGCTTATCTCACAGCAATCAATAACAAACCATAGACTGATATTTTACTCTATTGTGGTATTTTAAAAATTAAAATGTAAAAGATATCATAAATCAACAGTCAATTACGTATATTGAAATAATTTTTGCGAAATTACATAACTGATTACTATGGATTGTATAATATGTTACTTACGAAGAAAAATTTGTGTGCGCATAGCAAAGTTCGTAATATATTGGTTGACAGCCAAACAGTAGTGAATGGTATATATTACAACAGGAAATGACAATGTATTATGAACTACTGGGACCGGATAAACACAATTTTATGATTTAATGTGATGAAATGGTAAAATCAAGTGTCTTAACCCGGCTTTTATGTTGATGGTGTCATAATTTCAATCAAACACCCCAAAAATAATAAAAATTTTGAATATTACAAATGAAATGTAACCATTTGAGGAAATCGCATACCGAAGAGGCTTCAAATACTTAAGGGAAAACGTACAACTTTAATTTGTTTGACGACTGAAGTACTCTCAGCCAGTATCAATTTGCTGATGATAGAGTTAATGACCCGTGTATACTCTAGACGCGAAACAGAGAAAAATCACTAATTCACGGCTATTAAAAATAACAAAAATCGGTGAAAATGGCTCGAACGAGAATCAGTGAAAAATAACTGGTTGTTTAAGGAAAAATTTTCACTGATTGAGTTAGTGTCACAGCCAACTGCGCACAAAGAATTAAATATTGTTTTTGTTGTATTTAGCTAAATCGTTAATGAGAAATAAACATTTTCCGACTCTCACTGCTTAAGTTGTGCAATTCAACGTAATTTAAAAAATATAAGCCTTAACCCGGACTTCAACCACAGTACATAACTGCCAGTTATGGCCTTACCAACTTAAAAAAAAGTGATTAATTTACAGATATTCCACTTGTTACATGTTAAGTGACCTTTTCCGAATACAAAGCGACGGAACCAAACGTACACAAATTTACCCACCTATGCCTCACCCGGGACTCGAATCCGGAATCTCCCACACCGAAAGACGGCACTCAACCAACTGTGCCGTGGGGTTTGGCAATAAGCCTATCACCGCGATTGTTACCACTGTCCCACCACATCTGGACCCCAACTGAGGTACCCAGCCAAACTTATATTTGGAAGTGGAAAAACACGCATTCAATTGTTTAACCAAAAATATACAGCTTTAAAATTTAAAATATTTATTTTAGTTTTTATTTGGTTTGGTAATATCATGATAGTTCATACAAGTAGTACGTACCAACACACAGCACTTTACCACATTTCGTGCAGTTTGAAAGTCAAAACAGAGCGCTATGATGGTTATGCGAAATGGACATGGAAGTATGAATGTTCATGTTATTTCGTAACATTGTGTCATTGATGACCAAATCCACATACTAAAGAGTGTTAATTTTAAGTTTCATTACTTCACGTGCTGTTTACGTTTTTATGTGTTTATGAAAATATTTCACTTGCACACGTGCTAGTACGCTCACTAATAGAGCAGTCTAAAACTGCATCACCGACGGTGCAGTAGTACGTAAAGTTGGTGAACACGACAGTGGAAAATACTGTGTATTCAATAAGTGTACTAAACTAAAACGGGTGTATTTTCACATTATTTTCAGATCGAGTTTTTGAAAATCGCTGTCTGATCAGACAAACGTTACTAACCGATTGACAAAGGGATATTCTCATCGATCCAGATTTCAGACTATACACTACAAGGCAAAAGGCAAAATGGAATCAGACTGTATAAGCAACGAGTGGAAATGCATAGATGACTCCAGTGTAATGAAACTTTAAACAGCTTGCTGCTAGACAAAAGTCGTGATATTCACGAAAATGCGTTGCTGATGGAGTTTGTTTTCTGCAGCCCTTAAACCGAGTAGGTACAGAACATTTCTGCTTAATTTCCTCTGCAATTTCGACTAGGTGGCCAGATCACCTGGTGCGTAGGAATATGAAAATTTAGCACTTTATTTAACTGAATGTTTGACTCCGAAGTCTTCTTGAGCCGTAGGTATTATTTCGTCTGCTCGTGGCTCAGTGAATATTCAGTTTTACCCCAGATCAGGCAAAAAGGGATCAGGTCTTTTTTCAGTGACCAACAGCTCTGTATGTAAGTGGTTATTTATTAAAATTGTATCCAAAACCTGAAGTTACTTAAACCTACTAAAATGCGAATTCGAGAAAATTACTCAACCTAACAATAAACTTTGAGACTCCAGCCATCACATGACAATCGAGTACTAGCTGGGGTGTTCAGACGAATCTCATCGCTGAGAAGAAGCACGCTAGTAAACGTGTCTGCGTGTGTGGCCGTCGATTCCTGAGTACGGAAGAGTGTTGGAAGGGGAAACAATGCGTTTACAAGCAGAACAGACCGGTGCAGTACACAGAAGCTACAAATGTTGTCGGAGCCTGCGATTAAGAGAGTACCTAGTGTCTGATTGGCTGATTGTTGGTTTTATTGAACGTGCGCATGTTCGGGTCTAGCACGTTGTGTACAGTTATGCTGTTGGATTCAAATATTATTTGGCGCTGCAATGCAGGTGAAACAGCAACACATTGTAAGGGTATTGAGATATTCCGTCGAGATGTGCAATCAGAGCACGTGATTTACGTATGTTTACTCTTATGTTTATTTCTGTTTATAGTCCATTCATGGTTACTTCCAACATTTCTGAAACACTGCTTAAGTTCTTATTTCGGGCTGTTATTCTGCATGATGCAAACAAAACTAGAAAAATACACCAAAGGGACAGTGCACCATATTTGTGCGCACTCAGTTTAGTGGTATTTTGCAAGATAACGATTTCTTGTTAGTCGTTAACAACAATTCTATTTTATCTCCTTTTTAATTCGTATTTGCAATAAATAAAATATTATAACTTATAGATAACTTTAAAGTAAAAACTAAATTTATCCAGGAAAAAAGATACCTACTTTCATTTTAACTTTTAACAGATGTATATAACATTTCTGGTGCATGACCTATTTAGGAAACCACCAATCGTGACATACATTGGTTGATTTTTCAAAGTTTTGATTTAAAAAATGTGAATGTATTCCGAAAAGACTAAGCTTAATCATTCTGTTATACAGTATCGTCGCAAACTACGATTAAGTTATAATATACACGTCATCGAGCCCGCGAAAATTTCTGTGCTTCTCCACAGGGAGATGGGAGTTTACTTGAATGGTCGATTCTATGGAAGAATGGGTAAAGGTGCGGGGTAGTTACTGAGTACTTTTTCAGAGTAAAAACTAAGTGAATGATACAGAATGTCCCCTGTATACAGGAGCAAGACTCTGACGCTTATATTTAACTCAACCGTACTCAATCTGCCACGCTATCTCCAGTTTTAAGTTAGTAGACACCTCAAGGTCACTTAGAATGAACTACGATTCAGTGAAAAACTGAGATAAAAATGTACACGTTCCGAAGTTTAACATAGAGCGAAAGTAAACTGGCGAATTATCTGTGTGTCCGAAAATATTGTTGAAAGTGCCGATCCTTGTTTTCCTTATAGTTTGTTGTTGTGGCACTGATATTGATAATGGTGTCACAAGGCATATACATTTATAACAGTTCAGTGAATAATGTGCACTTCTCAAACAACATTTTGGATAAAATGTCACCTATTGCTTCATATATTCTAAGCAAACGTATATATATTTAAAAAAATTTACGCGCTGTACTTGATGCATGATAACCAGTTATCAGGTAAAAAGAAATATTTTGGTAACATATAGTAAAAGGTTATACGAATGTGGGGTCCACAAAATAAGTAAGAAGGTTATTCAATGTGTTCAGCTAAATGCAAACACAATGTAAACGAGTAATTTTAAGTTTATTTTCGCGCCGCTTTCTGCTGTGTTAAGCTTCACGACGCCACATAGAAATGCTTAAAGTTCCTGTTTGTGTATGTTTGTTAATACGTTTCTTAGTCTCTATGATACACCCACCAACCAACGACATGGAAAACTTCTAGGCTCGTTAAACATGTGATAAATTTATCTTCGTGCAGTACGCATTAAAAAAACATTTTCGCGCCCGTAACTAGCGTCTACAGGCTTTGGTAGAGCCTTAAAAACACGTTGCATAAAACTATAGTATTTTTCATTTATGATAGTAACGTATATGTAGACTGTGACAGTACGTTTTTATTAAAGAGGTTCACTTACTAGCTAACAACGTTACGTCAGTCACCATTTCTGGGAATTACAGCAATCCGATGGACGACATAGGCCAACTGACTGTAAATGAGTGGAAAATGAGTATAATGCCATGCAAAATAAATTTTCGCAAAAAAAGGGTGAAGTTTGTTGACGTTACAGCTCGCACTTTTCAAATAAACCTTTCAAAACTTACTGCAAATGAGTATATTTATACTACAGTACAAACTGGTAAGCAGAATCCTAGTTAAGTTAGCAGTCAATTAAAAAAAAATTATTTTTAATACTTGAATTTGTACTGCGAGAGAAGTCTTTCTTATTTCATACACCAGGTGTTATAAATTTGCATGTATGTAACACCTTTAAATTCCTAACAATTAAAGTTTCTCTTGAATGACGTATTATTGGAGTGTTAATTTCACCTATTGCGAAAGGATGCCATATAGGAAGAAAGATATATCCTAAGCAGGGCTTTCAAAAGTGCTGAATTAATCGCGAAAACTTACAATTGATGATAACTCATGTTAAGATGTCTTACAAAACAAATTGTCCTATGTATGACGTTAGTTTATGACGTTCACAGTAAAGGGAGCACTTCTGAAAGCCCTCTCATTTTGAATAATAGTCAATAAATATATTTATTTTAGCCTTATACATTAAATTCTGAGAGCAGTGAAATATACACACTATGTTTATTACTTACATGACAATATTTACTTTAAAATGTTGTTAAAAGATAAGAAATGGCTGGTAGGATAAAATTAACTAGGGCCTCAAAAAGACTCCCTTTACCGCGAACAGCCTATAACTGATGGTAATATGTTGACGCCTGCGGCGTCCCTATATTTTATTCGTCCGTACCGCGCTCTAACGAAGCTCGCAGGCGAACGACATCAATCAGGATTTAGGGCCTGGCAGCAGTGACGAAGGGAAAGGCGCCAGTTCGGCCCTACAAGACGACCATTTGCATGGGAAGGCGGACATGCGGGAGAATAGCGTCACGGTGTGGAATCAGGTGACAGCGGGAAGAACACGAGGGCAGCGGCCAGGGGGAGATCCCGAAGTATTCCCACAACGCCGAACCAAACAACAAACCTCCAGCTAGAATAGAAGGACAGACGCCAGACTCCGCGAGCAGGCAGGAACGGCGAGACGTATTTATGACCTCGCCAGGCTGTGCTTTGTCCCAGGCTTTCGACCACAATAAAAACCGAGAGAGCGTTTGGACGAACGCAACGAGAGGCCCCTTTCAATAATTTCCGCACGGACAGAACGGAGTGCTGAAACTGGTAAACCAGAACAAAACAGCACACGCTGGACCCAAGTATGGAGCTGGAGTACACGCCCGCGGTTGATTACCCAGGGGGGCGGTCCGCCGCTACCTGGAGAAACCGGGGCAGTTTATTATGGCAATGAGGGCCTACAAAACCGAAGGAGTCCGAGGAAACATGGCAGTCGGCCGACGAGATTCCGGGAGGGAGGAGTGATTCTGCAGGAGACGAGAACGGCAGCCAGCCGCCATCAGACGCAGAGTCCTGCGTCGACCCGAGAAGGAGGGACGTCGAGACGAGTCACCGAGGCGCCCGTGACAGGACGAGAGCAGTTCCAGCTCACCGGACCTCATCTGCAAGAACAACTACCAGCACAGCAAGCCAGATAAGTACAGTCATCCAGCGAGTGTGAAGGACCTTTAGTACTTATCCCGCAGTGTGAAGGATCTCTTAGAATCATCCAACAAGTGCGACGAAGATCCCCCACCCCCCCTTTTACGACGCGAATTGTACGGAGCATACGTAGAAAAGGGAGGGAGTTGTCTCAAGGGTTCAGGTATCAATTCACATGTTCATGCAACTATAAAACCTCGATTTGTGAAATATGAATTAACCTGTATTCATTCATTAGTGAATTGGACCATTAAACAACAGTGTCGAAGCATTCCTACGCCCGATCACTAAGGACTAGTATTAAGTATTGGCGCCTCACGCCACAGAACAGATTACAACACCTACGTCCAAACCTCAGCTTTGGCANGGACTAGTATTAAGTATTGGCGCCTCACGCCACAGAACAGATTACAACACCTACGTCCAAACCTCAGCTTTGGCATGTGTCAATACATATAAGACAGGCACCAAGCCAGGATTCCGAAGGTCCCAAGCCAGGATTCCGAAGGTCATTAAATATTGTATTGAATCATCAGTGGAAATATTTTAATTTCATAACTAGCAACATTTTAACTTTTTATATTTTTTTTACAGATTTTCCTATTTCAAAAATTTTTCTTGCAATGGATTACAGAAAATAATCTCCATTACTTTCCATTTGTGGAAGTACAAATTTTTTACTGTGAATAACCCATTATTAAAATTTGAAGAGGTTGTGAATCTGCTACCGCTTTTTTAGCTGGAGAAACATATTCTTAAAAAGCCCGCTTTACTCTGTAATTGACAGCGTGGGGTACTTTTCGAATAAATCGCATTATTTTCCACCGAGAGAAACAGTGTCTTAGAAGTCAGGCATGGCAGCCAACAGCTTCGTGAAAATCCATCCTCTTATACCGTGAAGTTGCTAAACAGGTTTAATGTCGTTAACACTGCATGCGATTTAACCCCACCTCTCGTGAACATTCTGAATTCTTTAATCATTTTAATGCCATTTCATTGTGGTAAGAAATGAAAAAGTTAATTTTAGCATAGTGTGGAGATATAAATAATGCAAAATAAAGTAATGGAAATATAAATTTTTATTCTTCATGATTTAAATGATTAATACTGATAATGCGTTATACACATATGAAACTATATGTAATGTAAATTTGCTATCATAAACACATCATATTTCTATTTTAATGATTAAGGTTTACCTAATGTGGCCAGTTTTGATACATGGAAAAATATGAATTTTAATCGCACGAAGTATTCGACCCACGGCTTAAGTTCGCTTGAGATATTTGGACAGCTCTTAACGACGAGGTCTTAAGAGCCGATGAGGGCGAAATTAGGTGAGAAAGGAGCAACGCCGAAATGCAAGGGCGGGAGAAACTGGAGATCCCCAAGAAAACCCGCTGACCAGCGGCATCGTCTGACAAGATTCCCACTTGCGAAGATCCGGCGTGACCCAGCCTGGAATTAAACGTGGAAGGCCAGCAGTCCGCTCAGCCACCGCAGTCCCTTCCCGTGACTTCAAAATCTAAGTTTATTAATTCCTCTCTCTCTTCTCAGTTGTGAGCGTGTTGGAACAGAATCGTGACGTGATCACTCAGGAAGCTGCAGCAAGGAGAGCCAAGCTAGAACACTGGATGCGGCTGCTGAAGGCGGGGGTGGGGTGCTGTTGGATCACATGCTGGGAGGAGAATGATGGGTTGTGAAGGGGAGAGGGAATGGTTGTCGCTGACAACTTAAAGTAGGTCCTTCACCCCTCTCCGAAAACCTCGCAGCCCCTCCCACACACCCCTCAATCATTCTCCCCGGGGCTGGCGGGGATCCGCCTACGTCCTCGTGCACTCTTAATTAAGTCCCTGGGTCCCTCGAAGAAAAGGGATGGGTAGACGGATGGAAAGGGGCAGATATACTGCATTATTTGCATTCCTCGAAGAGGAGGGTTACGGTTTCAGCAAGGCCGGGGGGTGAGGAGGGAAGAGATGGATGTCCGAGGCAAGAACACTTACGCGAAATAGACGCCCGCAACAGTTGGAAGAAAAGAAGTCAATAGAACGAGAGGAGGGGGTAAGAACACTTTTCACTTTTCCATGTCTCTCTGTGGTGGGCTAAGCTAGTTGAATTGCGAAAAGAGGGGGTGGGGGTTATGCTGATTCATATTTGTGTGAAAGACTATTCGGCTATTAGACTTTAATTTTTTAATGGAATTATTTTATAAATAATTAGCTCCCTTAATTTCTGTTTCTCTCCATATGAAAATTGTAATTTTGTTGCTGGAAAACGCGGAAATAATAAAAAAAGCTATTATAATAAATTAAGCACTTCTAGCTGAAAGAATTTTCACTCTTCTTCTGTAAAAGATTTCTTGTTTCGTTAAATTGTATTTTTAAACTTTTAACTTTTTCTGGAGAGACTTAATTGGTGGGTGTACATATACATGCATATATGTGTATGTATAACGTGAAATCTTATTGCATTAATAAATATTTAAAATAATTTTTGTTTTACGAGAAAATAGATTTAACTATCTATGTTTACAAAAATCAGTTTTTTTTCGACACCCAATCCTGTGAAAATTATTAAGAGTAATTTCACGTTTGTTATTAATGGTTATAAATGTAAAATTATTTGCAAAAATAAAGGGAAATTGATTTTATATCTTAATGAATTTAATGTTTGGTCTCACCCACCGTACTGGTTCCTATGAATTGTTGTTAAGTTTGAAAAGAAAATTTTGAAACCATTCATTTGTGATTTAAACGTGTAATTTACCCTGAAGTACAGAGATAAAATGTAAATCTTGAGTACATACTTATATTACTAAAGTAAGCTAAAAGGCTACATGTTATTAAATATATTGCAGCAATCATACGAGAATAAATATCCGATTTACATCTACAATATTTTGGGTTCGGAAAACAGCTGGAGAACGATAGCGATGCCGTTATAAATTTCCTGCCTAGAATCATTAAGAAATTAAATAAATATCAATTTGTTTGATGATGCCAAACTTGAATCCTTTAAGTCATTTATTAACCTAAAAGAATACATGTCACATAGCAACAAATGTACGTTGTCCACTGTACGCGATGGCCACCAAATACTGTAAGATCTTAACGTGTTACTAGCACAACTTCTTTATGTTTTGTATATCAGAACTGTTAGCTTATATTTTGATTGCTGTATACTGGATGACTTAAAACAACATCGAGAGTGCTTAGTATGTTGTTCGGGACGGTAACAAATTTTTTTTTAAAGAAGTGACCCATGACCGGAAAAGCATGGTTTGTGCTCTGTGCGACCTGTTCCATGGCCACAACGGTCACTATATATCTTCTTTGTGGTGCTGCGAAAGGTACAGTGAATCAGACTCTTGTGCCATCAGAGGAGGACATCGCACAAATACCTCGCACTGACTGAACTATTGTGCACACAACCACACGTTCGTCAATAGCTGCACCGCCGATGTAGGCTCAGTAACTAAATAGGGTGTCGACAATTCGAAACCCCTTTTATAATTTACTGCGTGATGTGATGCTCTTGTCCGGCTGGCGGTGGTTTCGCGACACAATGGGGAAAGTACACGTATCAACATAGCAGAAGCGTTGTCGAATTTTGACGCCCATAACCATGTTTTTTTCGGACATGGGTAGGCTCTCAAAAAAAAATCTGTTTGCCGACCTACACAAAATACTGACCGCAAATTGTGCAGTTTTAAATCATCCGGTGTAATCCAAGTCCCTCCGAAGTTTACCATTCGTTTTTGGAATTGAAGGGAGGATTGTGCAATTGCAAGCAGGGATCTCATTTTCCAAACACGCGAAGCGCTTTTAGCGCTGATAACAAAATGGGCAAACCTTAATTAAAAAACAATGAACATTTGTTAAATTTTGGCAACACATTTTTATACGCGGAAGGGTAGTTTTACCGACAAAAAATATCTTGCAGCTGGGAACCAACTGAAACGCATGTTACAGTGAGTGTTATAGGTAGAAGACGTTCGTCATATTTGACTGCCTCAACAAGGAATAGTGACACCTTTAAGTGAGTGAATAGATTTGGGCGGCTCTTAACAGCGAGGTATTGAAAGCCGATGAAGGTGAAGCGAGGTGAGTATGGAGCAGGAATAAAAGGGCTGGGTAAACGTGAGATCCTCTAGAAAATCCGCCGACCAGTTGCATTGTCCGGCACGTTTCCCACATGCGAAAATCCGGGAGCGGCCCCGCCAGTATTCGAACCCGGTTCCCCTAGGTGGGAGGCGAGTAGTCCAACCATAACACCACCGCGGCCCCGTGACCCCTATAAGAAGAGACATGGCAATTTCGCGTCTCTGCTTATAGATTCTAAAGTTCTGTATCCACTCGAAGCGCTGTCACACCTTCTTTGGCTGGTGCTTCCTTGATGAACACTCTATGCCATGTGCAAGGTGATTCTCCATTTTTCACTCTATAGGTACAGTATATTATTGGTTCACCGTCAGGGGTCGTGGTGGCGCAGTGGTTAGCCTGCTCGCCTCCCACCAAGGTGAACATGTTCAATCCTCGGCTTGGCCACTCCTGGATTTTCGGAAGTGAATCGTGCCAGACGATGCCACTGGTTGGCGGGTTTTCTCGGGGATTTCCCGTTGAATCCACCCTTTTATTCTGACACTGCTTGCTCCATCCATACCTCAATAATCCTCATCCGCTTTCAAGACCTCGCTGTTAAGAGCCACCCAAATCTATTCACTCACTGGTTCACAGTCCTGCAGGGCATGCCAGGAAACGAGTTATCCAGTATAACAAGAAAATACAAGTGTTTGAAATCCATCCTACCACTGATTTAATTTTAAAAACAACCAGGGTCCCTTCCTATACTGCTGGAATCAAATGCCTTAAATGAGAACGACACGACAAAACATTTTCAATGTTACTGCGAAAACACACAGAACAACGGTTTTCACGAAGGTAAGAACTTTTCGGCACTATTTGCAAATCGTTTAGAGAACAAACCAGTTTCAGAGATGGTGGAGAGAAGGGAAATTTGCAACTCATAATTATATTAAATAATGCAGATATCACCCTAAAGCACTGGAAGGTACGAATGTTAATTTTCTGAGTTTAATCCGATAGGTGGTAATTAGTTTTTACTTTGAAGGAGCAAATTTCCCACTACAAGACAAACAATTTCGTTTTATAACGCTGTACACCCTGTTTGTCGTGCCGCACGACACGACAGAAATAGAAATCGTTCCGAATCATATAGCTATATGATTGGCTGTTCGGTTTTAATGATCGTGTCGGACGTGACGAGTCTTGCAAGTTGGAGCTATTTATTCCAGCGTTAAGAAATTATACTTTCTTCCTGTGTGAGTACGCTCCTGGCTATTTAGTGATTTCCTAGGCACTAGGCCTTTTATAATGGACACTAGCTTAAAGGGTGTAGGCTCTTGTGTGCCTGAAGTTTTTTTGCGTGTTCAAGGCGTAGAAGCGAGGGAGCGACACGAGCGACATTTACACGCGCGCCTATGGCGCCCCATCGTCCCTACGCGAAACACGCTGAATTGACTTGCAAGCTTTACCGTTGTTGCGACTGTACACTTAAAATAATAAGCGTAACAGTGCGATTTCAATACTCCCGATGAAAATACACAGATTTAAGTACAGACGTATTGTTGTACATTTATCCTACGCATGAAGGAAACTGTGCAGGCAGGCTCTATAAATGCAATTTTTTTGTAACCATTTTGCGATATCTTACTTAGCGACTACACTTAATAAACTGCCTGAAACAATTGGTTAACTTTTCTGGCGAAAAGCCTATTCCCAGAATATGTGTTTGGAGTGATACGCGTACACTCGCATACAGTGATCTCACAGAAAATATATTATAGTCCATTCACGTTTATTTCCAACTTTTCTGAAGCCCTGCTTAAGTTCTACTTTCAAGACATTCCTACGCCTAACGCAAACAAAGTTTAAATGAGTCCACAAAATTACTCCGAAGCGACAACGTACCGCATTGGTGTGCCCTCGGTGTAATAATATTTTGCATGGGAACTATTTATTTCTGGGTATTACCAACACATATTTTTTCTTCCGTTTGTTATACTTATTAATTTTAAATTAAATATTATAATGTATTTGCAGAATGTAAGAAAAAGTTCAATTTATCCCAAAATGAGTTACTTTTATGTTTGCAAAAATTTAAAACTGTTGCGAGAAATGGCAAAAGGAAACAATTAAGCACGTAATTCAGGGGGTGTTTTTCCAAAGGTTTTATTCAAAAAGTGTGAAGAAACCGCAAATAGACTATAGTTAGTGCCACCTGTTTTTCGCGGAAAGATTCCGCGACTAGTTCTAGTTCAAAGCATTTATGTTCAACTCCATTTGCCATTGGATGATTTTATTGTCACGCGTCTCACATGTCTGGCTGTCAATCACAGAAGTTGAATACCGGAGTGACTTAGTCTAATTGGTCCAGTCAGGTTTAAAATTATCTCCTCACAAAGATGCGTGGCCAATAGGCCAAGGAAACTTTGCGCGTGTGCACGTAGCATATTGAAGTGTAGCTCGTGCGTGGGCCTGACTATAGTACATAGCCCTCTCACGGAAGGGGACGAGTCCTCTCGACAGCAAATCTTCTCTTCCAAGTAGCTGTGCGCGCCTCAGTGTAGTCAATGTTACAGTTAATTAGCCCTGGTAGCTCCAGCGGTCTTCACTGGCCCGAAAACTCTCAAGGGAAACTTGAGTCCGCGCGCAGGTTCATTAAACAATTCCGCTGGTATGTTGATCAGATAAACAACCCCCTCCCCCTCCCTTATTGAAGGTTCGCATCTCTTCTCGTTCCGGCGAGTAATAAGCGCTGAAAGAATGTCCTCTCCCTAAGTGTTTGTAAATACTTGGTTTTACGGTAAACTGGGCAAATTTAGCAAGCGCTGCTAAAGTATCTTTCTATCGTTCATTGTGCGTTCTATCACCGCTTTTGAAAATTAACATAGCCCTGTACCAGGATAACCATCTTCCAAGCGACGGTCAAGTGAAGCTGCAATACTATAAGTAACTGAATCATGCCACTGCAGGGAAATTTTTTCTTGGAAGCCACACAACATTTATAAGTTGTTCACGTTGCCAATTTACTTGTGGTGAATAAATAATTATTTATTTCTCACCACAAAACTGTTGTGGTCATGAAAAATTACTTTTTTGTATCACCAAAATAATGTGGAATGGTGACTTCCCTATAAAATATCTCTCTCAGTGTATAATAAAATTTCTTATTGATATCCGTACAGATGATCTGAAAATATTTGATTGAATCGATATACAGTTATTTATCCCACGAATTTATAACGAATTTATAGCACCTATTTTAAGGGGCCACGGTGGCTAAGCGGTTAAATCAGCTCTCTCAACAAGGCGAACTGGATTCAATCCCCCGCAGGTTCACCGGATTTTCGCAAGTGGGAATCGTGCCGGACGATGCCGTTGGTCGGCGCGTCTTCTCGGGGATCTCCCGTTTCCCCGCCCTTTCATTCCGGTGCCACTCCATACTCACCTCGAGCACCCTCACCGGCTCTTAAGACCTCACTGTTAAGAGCCACCCAAATCTCTTCACTCACTCGCCTATTTTAAAACAGCCACACAATCTCCTGCAAATGACCAATAATGCATAATAAGTAAATTTAACGTTTTATGAATATAAAAGACAATTCCGTGGTAGAATTGAATACGATGCCTAGAGTGACTAAGAATTTAGGTTCCACATATGTTGCGCTGAGACATACTTCTGTTTGTGTTTCACTCCTATTGGCTGTTTACGTCTTGTTATCATTATACTGTCCAAGTGTTTCTGTATCACTCGTTGCCTGGATCACTGCCTCTTGCTCCATATATGTGCTAATTTATTTTGCTATTTTTTAACTGGACTTTTGTACCAAATCCACGTTTTATGTTCCTCATCTTTCTTTCCTTTCTCGTAGTCATAAAAGCAGTGGAAGAAAAATCTAATTTCAAATAAAAATTAATTTATGCTACAAACACAATGAAGTATGTCATTGTCCACTTTTGCATGTGAGGATTGTACACAATTTTATTCTGCAAATCATTTGATAAAATTGAAAATATAGTAACGCTTTTAGTTTGATACTTCAAAAAAAAATATTCAACAGGAAAGCATGTCAATATTTTAACATTGTCTGGAAATATAAGAAATTTAGTTTAACAGTTGCATTTAAAAGTTATTCTGGGAAATTATTAAAAAAAAAACATTATTTTATTTTCGAATGTCAGTTAATAAAATTGTTATCGATTGAAAAACAACGTAACTGCGAGAACCTCGAGATTTCTTTGCATTGAAATAAGCTTTAAATTTTAACCTCGTGTTAACTACAGGTATCAATACTCTAAGTATTTTAAGGCAGAAAGTAAACAATGGCTACTGGAATGTTTCGTTACGATATTTAAGGTGTGTATATTGGCGTGCGTAGAGATTTAGTGTGTCTCTCAGCATGTATCGTCCGTAAAGCAAAAAATAAAAGAATACTTAACTGTTTCAGTGGTGTGTGTTCAGTTTCACATTCTACTACATTCTCGAAGCTCGGTTATTCGTAGAGAACGGAAAATTTAGCGAATTTACTAGAGCACAAGATGTGGAATAATCAAAGCTACCTTTCCATTACGGCTGTAATTGACTAACAATTTATTAAATACTTTTTTAAAGCAATGCTTAAAAGTTACATTCAACCTGTTTGTATCCTTTCTCCAATTGTTAACATAGAAAATACTAATTGACTAATAATCACAGTGTATAAATTTATAACCTATAAAAATTAAAGTCTGATATCATAATAAAATTAAACTTTTCAGTTTTTATTCCTGCTGGGTGGGCCTTAAAAAGTCACAATTTACCGCGAATAACCCACAAGTAGGGCCAGTGATTTTTCGCAAAAAAATTGGAGCCCCAGTAGACTTCAATACTATATATACACCTCAGCTGTTGTTATAACTCTATTGGCTGCTGGTGTCGTTTCAACATTTTACCAAGCCACCAGAATTCTGTAACTCCGACACTGAACCTTAGTGGTTCTTGCTCTAACAGTTAACATGAACCAGAACATTATTCAGCCAATCGACAAAGCTGGACAACCTAAGAGTGCTTTGAACTGAATCTTGTCTGGAAATCTTTTCGCGAAATATCACTGCCCCTACCCATAAGGGTAATTGATATCGTTAAATTACCCGGTTTCTAGCTATTTTTATTTTGCTGTAGCCTTTTTGAGAGCCCGTTTTACCACAGAATAAGTAGCATGGGATTCGGTCCTACTTTTATTGCAAGCTTGTTGTTGTTGTCTTCTTGGAGTCGTCCAAACCATGTCTAATATCGTACAGATCCATTTTTGCAAGTAGCTCAAATATGTACGAACATGAAGATCAACAATTCCTCAAATAAATTTCCTAATTTTCCATATGCATTGTAAACATCTCCAATCACTTGGACACACAGAGGCCATTTTTCATATCCGCATGAGAATACTGCATGCGCAATATCAACAGCAAATCAGTGCTCAGATACGAACCTGTGATACTCGAGTAAATCCAGCAAGACTTGTCTGTTATTCAGGGTGATGCAGCAGAAATGTTCTGCTCGAATGTCTAAATAATTTAAGATTTTTTAATAGTAATGCACCATTTAGGTTACAGAGTACGGGAGAGGATTTAGACGTACGACGGAAAGACACTCGTTAAATGCATTGAGGTATTTCCAGTGCTACGCAATTTTTCCTTCCCTGTATATCAGTAAACTGAAGTAATCTTGGTACCCTATCTTAAAGAGAAGTTATGCCAGACATACACAAAGGATCAGTCCTCCGAACTGTCTAAAATAACTACGGAATCCTAATGTTATCTACGTGTTGCAATTTGGAGTTGAATAAACTCTATAAATTAGCACTGCGTGTCGTTATACCTACGGACCACCAGAGGCGTCCAATTAGGATCTGGTGACCTGCAGTTGTTTTTTTTTTAACTGACGTCCAAGAAGTGACTATTTGCAACCATTTCTCATTTCTTTCTTTTTTCCCAAACCGACATANTAAAATAACTACGGAATCCTAATGTTATCTACGTGTTGCAATTTGGAGTTGAATAAACTCTATAAATTAGCACTGCGTGTCGTTATACCTACGGACCACCAGAGGCGTCCAATTAGGATCTGGTGACCTGCAGTTGTTTTTTTTTAACTGACGTCCAAGAAGTGACTATTTGCAACCATTTCTCATTTCTTTCTTTTTTCCCAAACCGACATACCAACGTCAGTGGAAAGCGAAAAAAAAAGCATTTTTTAAAGCCACTTGTACTACCTTGGCACTGAAAACCTTTTTTCACTCAAACTCACCCCATTTCCCTTGCATTTTTAAAAGTAGTAGAGTATAGTGAAAGCTGGTTGGTCCACGGCTGGCTAAGTGACTTCATTTGGCAGGAGGGGTTGGCTGTCATCGGCAGATGCCAACCTTTCACCCTCCCGCTTTCCCCATACCACCCCTCTTTTCACCAACAGCCTACGCACCCCTCTCCACGACTCCCAGCAAAAGCCACCCCATTGAAGACTCGAGGGCCCGTCGTTTCAAAATACGCGCCGCCACCGCCTCATTACACCCTGGAGCACCCCCCGTGCCGCAAACCGCACCCTCTCTCGCCCTCACTACGCCCCTTGAAGCGTTCGAAACGCAGCCTCCCCTCCGAGGCCATCAATCAAGAAGTGATGTGCTTGTGACGTGGATATCTAGCTCCGCGCAGCAGCCATCAACGGCCTGCAAAAATTTCGCGCCAATTATCATTACATCCGGAATTTCTCTCCAGGGGTGTGACCGTGTACACATCATTTACGCCCTCACTTCTAGAGGCAGTGATTTTTATTAACTGTTTACGATTACTTAAGAACTTTTGAAATCAACTTTTGAGAACTGTCACTGCCCCCACCTACATATATTTTTATTGGCGCAATGAGTGGCAAGTGCACAGTAAAGTTGGTAACGACGTAGGCATACTAGTGTAATGTATTACCTTTGAATTAAAAGTGTAAAATAAACATATGCGGATACTGATGTACTTATTTCTCTTTCTGTATATTTTAGTGCATACAATTGTAAGAATTAGCGAATTTGTAAAATATTTACTTTCCTAATAATTTCAAACTTTAATTTGACTGATGCAAGAATAAAGTTCTGGGGTTTACGGCAACATTAATTTTATATTTGGTGAAAGAATACTAAATGTGCATAGAAATAGGTCTTAAGCAAGATTTTCAAAAGTGCTCAGTTTACCGTGTACAATCTTTACCGAAGATACTGTTTAGAAACACTCTTTAGCCTGAAAACCAGTAAAAATGGCTTCAATTGGAATTAGTTGCAACTTAATTATTGGCATGGGTAAGCTGAAATTCACTTATTTACACTTCGTGGCATGGTCCTGTAAAATAATGGGTACGTGTGCTCATGTTACATTTTAAAATTTGCAAAGTTTTTAAAATCCAATTTACACTTTTATAACAGAAAAATGAAAATTTTTTATTTGGCAAAGCTTTTTATGCTTATTTGTCATTGTTTATGTTCTGCTCAGAACAAATTTACACTGAAGAGCCAAAAAACTGGTACACCTGCCTAATATCATGTAGGGCCCCCCTGAGCACGCCGAAGTGCCGCAAGACGACGTGGCATGGACTCGACTAATGTATGAAGGTATGCAGGAGGCAATTCATACCATGAATCCTGCAGGGCAGTCCACAAATCCATTATGATCCCAATTTGAGAAAGGGTTGCATGTCTGTCACGTTAAATGATTCTCGTCAGTCGTCGTTTGTCCCGTTCTTTCACAATTTTTTTCCGGCTGCAGCGATTTCGAAGATGTGATGTTTTACCGGATTCCTAATATTCACGGTACATTCGTGAAATGGTCGTACGCGAACATCCAAATGTTATCGCTACCTTGGAGATTCTATGTCCCATCTCTCGTGCGCCGACTATAACACCACGTTCAAACTCACTTAAATTTTGATAACCTGCCATTGTAGCAGCAGTAACCGATCTAGCTGCGGACAGCATTGCGTTACTCTGATTGGTTCCATAACTCTGTTATTTGCATACGCTAGTCTATACCAGTTTTTTTTTTGCTCTTCAGTGTATTTAAGTAGCATGGCATATTTTTAAACGGCAAAATTATTGCTCTTAATTTGGCATTATTATTTTTTTACGTGGCGTTAAGTAGGCGCACTGGGAAATGAGTAGACTGGTAGACTTGCGAAAGTGTTATGAACTATATTATGACACTGATTACAGGTTCATTAAAATGACTGACCAGCCTGCAACAGTCTGCTGACTCACAATGATAAGTTTTTCGCTGCCTGATATCTCGGATTCGGGTTTGAAGAGTAAAGAATATCAAACGACACAGAAGAGAAACCACAGCTTGGATCCACACGTACCAGCAAAATGTCACAGTCCATCAACAATATGGCGTATGTGACTCTCTTATAAGTTCGTAGATACGAAGAACTTGCCAGACAGTGTCTCAACTATTAGAGTATATCCAATTACATACAATAGCCATTCTACCACAGGGATCGTTTCCAACGCCTCGCAAAGCCAGTAAGCGACCTAGTTAGTGTAAATTGAAGCGACTGCCACGCCATTTTGTTTCTATGTAAGTGCATTTTCTGTATTTTTAACTAATCAGAGAGTGTATATATAGGCATACATATGTATATGTGGTCCACGGTAAATTGAGCACTTTTGAAAGCCCTGCTTAAGATCTGAATGTATGCCCATTGTGTATTCTTACGCCATTATTAAAATTAAAATTTTCATGGGCCTAATCACCTTATTCAAGCGTTGGTAAATTTATACTGTAAAATTATTATTACTCTGGTAATTTCTACACTTAAATGCTGCAAACACAGAAAACAAAAGCATTCATTTCAGCATTCATTAATGTTTATGGAACACTTTTATTACAACGTTTTCATGTTATGTCTCGGAAAAAAATCAACCGATATTCTGACCAAAAATTACGCTCAAGTAATATTACGGTAGGTCATGTAAACTGACATGTTTCAGTGGGTCTGGCCATTTTTTTTCAAAACGGCGCGCATTTAAACAATTTTGAAAACTTTTCTCTATCTACGAAACGATGCAAAAAATTCCAACCTAACGTTCTATGCTGACAGTATATATTACAATCCTCAAATCGGTCTTTCCAGAGCATGTATTTTCCTCATTTAGTAAGATAGTGCCAAGTGAATTAGTAAAGTTTTGTCATATCCCGGGAAACAATTAATTAATTATTTGCAAATTTGCTAACCAAGTAATACTGTGATAGCCCATATAAATTAATAGACTATGTTTTAAGAGGGCCAGCCACTTATTTACAAAATAGTGCCCATATAAACATTTTAGCATACCATGTTATATCTACGAAGCAATATAACCAATTTCAACTTTCCTTTTCATTTTGACAGTATATATATTTAATATATATTATATATATATATATATATAGCCATCAAATTAGCGAATACCTAAACTCATTTGTTCTCCATTTTGGAAGATAGCTCCACATGAAAAATTAGGTTTTGGTGTCCTATCTCAAGGAAATATGAATTGATACCCACAAAATTCAGGCGATAAGTAATAATTTTATAGTCCATCTACATTTATGACTTAAGGAGGTAGTCACATATGTTCAAAATCAGAGCAATAAACATATTTTGTCAGTATGCCACATGTCCCAAACATTTACAACCGAATTAATATGTAACAGTATCTATAACTAACATTGAATGATCAAATACATATTTGTTTTGTTCTCCAGTAATGAAGATACCACCATATGAGAAAATTGAACTTTTTTGTCATAGGTCCGGGACCAAGCAACAGATTCCCGTCGAACTTTTCACGCAAGTAGTGTTACAATAGGCCACGTTTAAAATGTCTGGCTGAATTTACAGAATATTTGCAATATAAATAACTGAAATAAGTTTACCTTATGTATTCAGTAATTTGACATATTTCAGTATATATAAGAAGCATCACATATGCGTATTCAGAGCCTGTTTTAGGATGTTTTGTACTATAGCTCCAAATGAGAAACTAAAGCTTTTATGCCAGATCTCCGAAACAGGTCAAGCTATTTCCACCAAATTCCGCACACAAGTAGTGTTACGATAAGCCATGAACACTACATGATTTAAGTGACACACGCTTGTTTTCAAAATGATGTCGCTGTAAATATTTGAATTTGATAACCCTACTCTACCAAAACTTTAGACTGATTACTATCGAAGCTGATGTTCCGAATCCTACCTCCATGCTGTAGTTGGTTGCATGCCAGCTTACTGTAAGAGGAGTTTTGTTTTCTAGTCCCAGGTAAGGCATGACCTATGGGTGTGCTCCAGCTTTTTCTGTGAACTGACGTGACACCACATCAAAATGTAAAATTTGTGAACTTCGATAGTTCAAGAACGAAAGTGTTTTGTCTTCAACAACATTAGTTCAGTTAAAAAAAAAGAATATAAGAAATTTAAATTTTTTTATAATGTAAATTTTTAAAGAGGTGATCGCAGGTACCCAGCGATATATTTGTGGGCCAAAATAAAAGCAAGTAGAACAACACAAAAAACTTAATAAACACATGTAATAAACTTTTATTTATTTGTATATATATCGATATTACAGTATAACACTCTTGTTGTGGCGAAACATGTTTTAAAATAACTAAAGTTATTCAAAATAACAGACTTTTAATTTTTTATTTTTTTTGGTTAATTACGCTCATAAAATATTGCTTTAACACCATTAGTTAATCCATGCTTATTTATTACGTTAATGTAATAAGTGAAACAGTAGTACACCTCTATAATTTTATTTATGTAGTACAACCTATTCTACCCAGGAACCTAGATCCCACCTTCCATTTATGTGCCATCCTCGTGTTATGATAAGGGTATCTATGCGTGCCCACGTTTATGTCACGAAGGTGGTATTAAAAAACGACAATGCAGACAACAATATAATTGGCTTTTCTGTAGTGGTGGATGTACGAGACTCTTTATATAGGCTGTTCACGGTAAAGTAAGCACCTTTGAGGCCCTAGTTATTTTTTAATTTGAGCCATTAATTTAATTTTTACACCTTTTTAAAGAAATATTGCTGTATAAGTAACACACACAGTGCGTATATTCCACTGAACTCAGAACTTAAGGCTAAAATAAAATCTATTGACTATTATTCAAATGAGAGGACTAACAAAGGTGCAAAAGCGTACAGACGTGAATCGGTATGAAGAAAGTTGTCGCACAGAGACGTGATGCCCAGCAACCAAAATTTCTGGAGAACTGCATATCCTTCCGTCATATTTCTCCTCTCCTCATTTTTGCCATCTATAACTTCTCCCCCAATCCATCCCCCAAGCCCTGGAAACATTTCACGCATCACCGCGCGGGCTCGCGTAATGCATTGACGACGGATCATCTGCGGTTAATGAGATTCCTCGGAGTCGTATGCCTGAGCTTCCCCTCCGCCCCCCCCCCAACACTACCTCCTTCTTCCCAAGACTCCGGGCACTGAATAGAAGCCTGAGGGGCGAGCCGGATACGGGTGTCCGCTTGAGGAAGGTGGGCGGGAAGACTCGGAAAGATGATCACCCCTCTCCCCCAGCATATCTCACGCCCTCCGACACCTGCTGGCGTGTTTCCGCCAGATTTACGACCCTCCAGGGTGGGTTCGCACCTGCAAACCTCTTGCGTCCCATCCGTCGTGTCTTCCATCCGATAGCGCAAACGGCGGGGGACTAACGCAGGCGTAACAGGTCACTGTCTTTTCGCTAGTCGCTCCCGCCTAACTGTGTGTGACTAGATATTACGCAGTTAGAAAAGACCGTGCCGCCATGAGTTTGTGACAGTTGTGGTGAGTAACGACAGTGTCTGTGGGCAGACACTAAATTTAATTATCTCTGTACGAAACAGAAGGTATTATTTGAATCTCTGATTCTGATGTTCGTAAAAAGAGTATAATTATTATTTTGTTTTGAGTCAAGCGTTGGTCGGAGAGGTTTGCGAGTGGTAGGATCTAAACTTTTACGAATTTAACACAACGAAGTGGACTCTGAAAATGACCCCGTGACAACTACAGGTCTCTTTGAAATGCCATTCATGCTAGTTACTAGGCACATATCATAATTTTACTCATATATTTTGTCAGTGCAAAAGTCACAGCCTGGTATCAGAGTTGCCACTAGAGTTATCTGGCATTATTGTAGTTGCGCATAAAAGTCACTACGCGTTAGTTTTCTGAATATACTTTTCACAAAGGTTGACGGTTTAATTATTGCATATTTTTACCAGGTTCATAAACAGCGTGAAAACAATGTACAACGAGAAAGTATTTACCTAAATAGGCAATTAAAAATGAAATAATGCTCTTGAAATTGCTATGCTCTGTAGCGATAACCATGACGAAACAAAGGAGGAAAGCTAGAGTTTTCAAAACATCTCTTAATAACAAAATTGTCTTTTCAGCAGAGTATAAGTAGGGTAAATGCACCAGTAGTCGATATCCTAAGCTTGAAATCTCAGTTTTGCACTCATATTTCCGTTTGTTGTTAAACTCTCAACTTGCAGTTTCATTTTCCTAGTTCATCTGATTCTTATGTTAATCTAGTAATTGTCTCAAACGTATAAATTGTTTAACACTATTAGAAAACCTACATATTCCAAAACCCATGTTTTGCATTAGTAGTTGACACTGTCGAAAATCGAATGTGCCAGTAGTCGAAATGGGTGTTTCGAACGCATAAAGGGTTCAGAAAAACGTTAGAAACACTTGAATTACTCGTTTTATTTTAACATGATTCATTTTATCTACAATATTAGAGCTCATTATTGTAAAAGGAACTGTCGTGTTAAAAATAACGTGCATATTGTTGGCTAACAAAATAGTTTTAGGGTTGGTAAACAAAATCTGTACCACAAGGTAGGTAACTGAGTTTATAAAGTATATTAATTATAAGTAATTCACAACTATTCATAATACACAGGCTCTTTATTTAGAATGTTGTACCCAATACAGGTAAAGAAGAGACTAGTTATTCAATAAAACACGAAAACAGCTATTAGAAACTCCAGTAGAAAAACAAACACACTCAAGAAAGTATATAAAAAAATCTACGCTGACTGGATGTGGAAACTGACATCTCCTCCAAATATCAGTGGCCTATAGATTCCCTCTATTACTTGATTTGTATTTATAATCCGTAATGTCGACTATTGAATACATGATTCTTACCTGAACTAACTATATCTGAGCAGTTGAACAATATTAATTTTAGCCACTCAATAGGTAGTTTATAAGCCCTGACAGAAAACATTTGGGGGATTTAGTAGTCGGCATGGGTGTCGATCACTGCAAAATGTTAAGAAATGAGCTCTAGTAGTCGACACCCTCTCACCCCTTGAATAACTAATAAATTCGAACAACCTAAGGTGCAATTGAGGAGAAAAACAACCTAATATGAAGATAAAATGAAAGCATCCACAATGTACAATGTTTTTCGGACAAATAAACACGAAGTTAATCTTACCTTCCTTGTCAGCAGACCGCTGTGAACACACCACTTTGTCGACTGATCAACAGTGCAGATTCAAAGGGTCACTCATCACATTTTACCCGCCAGTATCCGCATGGCAACCATTGTTCCTCATACAGAAGGCATTAATTTTGCCGCCACAAATAAGAGTATCGCCAAACAATGTTCTTAAGCCTTATTATTTGGTGTTAAAACCCACAGTTTCCACTACTGTGCATTTACCCTATTTGTTTAATGTCTTAAAATGAACACGAGTTGTTTGGTTAACAAAATATATTTTTCATATAAGTAACAACTGGGCGCCATACAAGAAGGTTATATAGCACTTATAAAAAACAGTGAAGGTCGGCCTGAATGATATATTTCTACAATTTTGCATAGCAAAATACTTTCACATGTACTTATTATTTTCAAACATACGTACAGTAGTTTACAATGCATAAAAATAATAAACTCCATTCAGAAAAACTGTTACAAACATTATTGTCAAACTACTGATGTACTCTCAAATGTTTCCTTTTAGTTAGATGACAGGAAGGGTCGATAATACTTATCTCAACATGAAGTCCAGCAGCTTCTTCTCAACGAGCCTGCAGCTTGCCCTGACTTATATAGCACCAAAAACATAACTACCCTCCTGAATCAGGGCCTTAAAACGTAACATTTTTAACTTAGCCAATCGGAGGACTGAAATATGAGAAAAATGTTACCTTTTTCCTGTAAATATCGCCACATGCCTCGCTGCGGTGCTTCCGTATGTCAATGCTCCAACACGTCACCGCGCCAGCAGTAACGCCATTGGGTAAAGACATACGCAGAGTGGACTTCCCCAGGTTAAAGGTTCTGACCACTCCAGCAGGTAAGAATCCGTAGTTCTTGGTATGAACACCACGTAGCGCTAGTCCATTGTCGAGGCGGCTGCGCGGGGAAGTCGGCAGCGTTGCCACTGTGACATCTACCCTCTCTCTCTCACTCATACTCCATCGCTGTCGCTCCCCGACCAAACACCACAACAGTAGAACGTGTTCTGAATGCCTGCTATACCCAAGAAGCTGGGACAGACAAGATGGTGGACACCCGAGTAATAACTTCAAGCAGTATATGTCCGTTTACGAAAAGATTACGGGTTCTGNTGGTAAGAATCCGTAGTTCTTGGTATGAACACCACGTAGCGCTAGTCCATTGTCGAGGCGGCTGCGCGGGGAAGTCGGCAGCGTTGCCACTGTGACATCTACCCTCTCCCTCACTTATATTCCATCTCTGTCGCTCCCCGACCAAACACCACAACAGTAGAACGTGTTCTGAATGCCTGCTATACCTAAGAAGCTAGGACAGACAAGATGGTGGACACCCGAGTAATAACTTCAAGCAGTATATGTCCGTTTACGAAAAGATTACGGGTTCTGTATAACGTATGTATGTACAAAATAAAACGTAATGTACGCGTAAGTAACGGGAAACGTTGCAAATTACTCACATGGTGATGATAAACCAATAAACCCAATTTTANAAACGAATGTATGTACAAAATAAAACGTAATGTACGCGTAAGTAACGGGAAACGTTGCAAATTACTCGCATGGTGATGATAAACCAATAAACCCAATTTTATGAAATAAGCGATAAATGTGGAGTCGGGAAATCTATGTACATCATCACACGGAAGTTATGTAGGTTGTTTGTGTAGCCCAGTGGGTTTATGCGCCACATAATTTTAGGCTTTAGAGTTCAAATCTCCGTCGTGAACTAATTTTTTTTATGTGATACGTTATAACTGTTTATAACTTATGTTCTTTTTAGGAAATATTTATTTCCAGAATTACTTTGTCTAAAAGCAATTATACGTAAGTAACAGCGCAGCACAATCGGCTAGGTGTAACTGTTTGTTAATCAAATCGATTGGATTTTTAAGTAGATAATTTGAGCTCTGCAGCGTGAGTAATGTTAAAAGCACACATAAAATTATTAAGTTTAATATTTTGCTGGTTTTGCCTTATTTTGGCATTCTAACCGTTAAAGCTTGTTATATTACGGAAAGTAAAGATTGATTATTGATTATTATGCTCATTAAAGATACCATATATTAATTCCTTCGCTTTGCCGATGGATGGAAAAAAAGGGGGTGGCGATATCTGGACATCCCCCCCCCCCCCCCAACTGAAATTAAATTAAAATGTTTAAAAATAAAATTTGAAAACAAAATTACAACTTCTATTTAATTTTTATATAAGAAATGTTTGATCCCCTTTGAACACGAAGAAAGTTTATTAGAGTGTTTCGTGGGTTCATATCTGTATATAAGCCTTTTGATTAAAAACTATATTTTAACTTTTAATATGTAAAATATTACATATTAATAGTCACTTTCGTATTATCGTATTAAAGGCTTTCGTATTTTGTCCAAAATATAAATATAAAATCACCATTACCCCTTTTCCATGCATTTCCAAAGTAAATTCCTGGCTACGCCCTTGTTTAAATAATTTGCTAATGTTTTAATGAGTGACGTAAATGTCTGTCGTACATGCATGTGACTACAGTATTTTTTTTCCATTCATAAGCAGTGCTGTTGCTCATTTCATGTTCCATACATTGAGAGTACTCGTACTTAGAAACCTAAATAAAAGCACTATTCAGGGGAAAGAAACAATTTACGCACTTTTGGATGCACCACAAAGCGCCAACATATAATTTAACATTTGGATTCATTTGTACCCCTGCCCTCCTGAGAGTTTATTGCCTGCCATTTACAACTTTCTGTTAGCTCTTTAGGTAACGTGTGGGCATGAACTGATGCGTTCTTTCTTATCTTCAGCTATAGAAACTTGTATGCCTTCTGTTGTGCCCATGGGTATAATAGAAGTTATCAGAAATTGGGTATCGTGTAGTGCCAGCTTAAACGACTCACGCCTCGCGCAGAATTAAGACACCGGAGATATCATAAAATACTTAAAAATTTTGGAAGATATACTGTTTTGAAAATATGATACATTACATACTGCTAATATCTTACTAACATATTAAACACTGTTTAGTGGTAGGCGAATGCTAGTAAAGATGAAAAAATACCCACAAAAAACGAATCGAAACTAAATTTGATGTATAAATAAACACTCTTGGTTATGAAGATGAACTTTTATGTTATAAAATATTTTTCGTTCGTATAGTGTAATCGTGCAAACACAATGAGTGGCCGTTAATGAAAAAAGTATTTATTCATTAAAAAAAATATGAGTCATAAAAAACTTCAATACTTTAAGGAAAAGTAAGATACCACAAAATTAATACACAAGAATACCCTACTGTCACAAATAATTCAAATTGTTACAGATTTTTCGCAAAATTGTTATCATTATCAATGCGTAGGCTAGGAGACGACAAACATTCCAGAATACATAAAATAATTTAGACACAGCGAAAATATTTACAAATAGTTTCTGTTACTGGTAACAACAAGACACTATGAACATATAAATAATTTGTTTAGACTGAATTTAAACACACATGCACAGTTTGGTTTAGCGTAAGCTGCGAAGTTTGAAGTAAAGCTGTGTGTAAATTAGACAATTTAAAGGTTAAATAATGCGTTAATACATGTGCAGACGAAACGATAGTTTGTTACCTTATGTATTGATTTCCAATGGAACTTAGCAGCTCGTATGCGTTGTTGGGATTTCCTTAAGCATTGAAATAATTAATTATATTTTATATTTTAAGTGAAACTTGTGAGGCGACGACCACTCAGATTACAGCAGATGGTGTTGTTGGTGGAAATCGGTTATTTACAGTAATGTAATTATAACAACAATATTAAAATGTTATGTGTGTGAACATGTTAACAATTATATCTGTTTATAAAAATAAGCTTCTCTGATAGAAAATTTCGGCTTTGAAGTATAATGTGCTTAATTATGGCTGTGAGAAAAAAGTTACGTAAGGAACAAAGTTAAACATAAAAGGTTGACCATCTGTTTCCAATGGCTAGAATTTAGAATTAAAACATTTTTGGAAACTGCAACTACAGAATAGGCCTACGTGTTCCCGTGCGACAGATGAGCACTTACTGCATCATTCTTAATGCATAATTATTTTTATTATAATCTTAGCTTAACTGTTAGTGATCGGCATAGAGTCATTTTATTCATCCGATGTTTAGTGTAGAAATAGTTATATTTAGTAATGTAGTCTGAAGTAGAATATTGCGACACTCTTTGTTATATATATAGTTCATGCGTTCGTTAGTGTTAATATTACTGATAATAACTTCAGTACAAAAGTTTTTCGCACTGTCATAAGTTCAAGATTTTATTGCAGAAAATAAAATGGCGTGCTGTGTTACACTGGTGTAACTCTTAACACACAGAGATGCCAGCTTTTCAGACAATAACCACTAATGTACANAAATTAAATTAAAATGTTTAAAAATAAAATTTGAAAACAAAATTACAACTTCTATTTAATTTTAATATAAGAAATGTTTGATCCTCTTTGAACACGAAGGAAGTTTATTAGAGTGTTTCGTGGGTTCATATCTGTATATAAGCCTTTTGATTAAAAACTATATTATCGTATTAAAGGCTTTCGTATTTTGTCCAAAATATAAATATAAAATCACCATTCCCCCTTTTCCATGCATTTCCAAAGTAAATTCCTGGCTACGCCCTTTTTTAAATAATTTGCTAATGTTTTAATGAGTGACGTAAATGTCTGTCGTACATGCATGTGACTACAGTATTTTTTTTCCATTCATAAGCAGTGCCGTTGCTCATTTCATGTTCCATACATTGAGAGTACTCGTACTTAGAAACCTAAATGAAAGCACTATTCAGGGGAAAGAAACAATTTAAGCACTTTTGGATGCACCACAAAGCGCCAACATATAATTTAACATTTGGATTCATTTGTACCCCTGCCCTCCTGAGAGTTTATTGCCTGCCATTTACAACTTTCTGTTAGCTCTTTAGGTAACGTGTGGGCATGAACTGATGCGTTCTTTCTTATCTTCAGCTATAGAAACTTGTATGCCTTCTGTTGTGCCCATGGGTATAATAGAAGTTAGCAGAAATTGGGTATCGTGTAGTGCCAGCTTAAACGACTCACACCTCGCGCAGAATTAAGACACCGGAGATTTCATAAAATACTTTTAAATTTTGGAAGATATACTGTTTTGAAAATATGATACATTACATACTGCTAATATCTTACTAACATATTAAACACTGTTTAGTGGTAGGCGAATGCTAGTAAAGATGAAAAAATACCCACAAAAACGAATCGAAACTAAATTTGATGTATAAATAAACACTCTTGGTTATGAAGATAAACTTTTATGTTATAAAATATTTTTCGTTCGTATAGTGTAACCGTGCAAACAAAATGAGTGGCCGTTAATGAAACAAGTATTTATTCATTTAAAAAAATATGAGTCATAGAAAACTTCAATACTTTAAGGAAAAGTAAGATACCACAAAATTAATACACAAGAATACCCTACTGTCACAAATAATTCAAATTGTTACAGATTTTTCGCAAAATTGTTATCATTATCAATGTGTAGGCTAGGAGACGACAAACATTCCAGAATACATAAAATAATTTTTACACAGCGAAAATATTTACAAATAGTTTCTGTTACTGGTAACAACAGCACACTATGAACAGATAAATAATTTGTTTAGACTGAATTTAAACACACATGCACAGTTTGGTTTAGCGTAAGCTGCGAAGTTTGAAGTAAAGCTGTGTGTAAATTAGACAGTTTAAAGGTTAAATAATGCGTTAATACATGTGCAGATGAAACGATAGTTTGTTACCTTATGTATTGATTTCCAATGGAACTTAGCAGCTCGTATGCGTTGTTGGGATTTCCTTAAGCATTGAAATAATTAATTATATTTTATATCTTAAGTCAAACTTGTGAGGCGACGACCACTCAGATCACAGCAGATGGTATTATTGGTGGAAATCGGTTATTTACAGTAATGTAATTTTAACAACACTATTAAAATGTTATGTGGGTGAACATGTTAACGATTATATCTGTTTACAAAAATAAGCTTCTCTGATAGAAAATTTTGGCTTTGAAATATAATGTGCTTAATTATGTCTGTGAGAAAAAAGTTACGTAAGGAACAAAGTTAAACATTAAAGGTTGACCATGTGTTTCCAATGGCTAGAATTTAGAATTAAAACATTTTTGGAAACTGCAAATACAGAATAGGCCTACGTGTTCCCGTGCGACAGATGAGCACTTACTGCATCATTCTTAATGCATAATTATTTTTATTATAATCTTAGCTTAACTGTTAGTGATCGGCATAGAGTCATTTCATTCATCCTATGTTTAGTGTAGAAATAGTTATATTTAGTAATGTGGTCTGAAGTATAATATTACGACACTCTTTGTTATATATATAGTTCATGCGTTCGTTAGTGTTAATATTACTGATGATAACTTCAGTACAAAAGTTTTTCTCACTGTCATAAGTTCCAGATTTTATTGCAGAAAATAAAACGGCGTGCTGTGTTACACTGGTGTAACTCTTAACACACAGAGATGCCAGCTTTTCAGACAATAACCACTAATGTACATCATTATTTTAAAAATTGATCTTACAGAGACAATTGTACTGTCACTTTAAAACAAACTACTGTTAGAGTTGAGCTTTATACGTAATCATCAATGTACTTTTCCCTTAGACTACATTAGGTTTTCTTCTTAATTAGATGCACGCTCATACAGCGTTCGCGTTCATCCAAGTACTTTAATGTCGTGTATATCTCGCGAAATAATACACGCACGTACACGGGGAAGCAAATGTGTGTACGCTTCGTCCCTTTAGACCATGTGCTAACATTTTGAAAATTGATTTTAATGTGGTTCATACTTGTTATTCCTAAAGTTTCTTTTTTTAAAGTGTGGTACGGAGTCATTAACTTTCTAAAAAGGCCACTGAGAAAAGTTCTTACTTATAGTATTTGACCTTTAATGCTCTAGAAGAGCCAGGGTAAACATAATCAGCTTCTTCGTGATTTGTTATAAACTGGGCGTGGCATTGAATTTATAGTTAATATGGAGGGCAGTGAAAACTCTGCCAATTTTTTACGAAACAAGGCATGTATGAGTGTTTAAGTTATATAAAACTTTGAAATTTTTTTTTATTCACACCATTATTATTATTAAAATAATGATTTCCTTTATTTTTTACTATTTTTTATAATACATAATAGATAACTGCGATTTACTGCGTCAAATATGTATTCATTCCTTTCTTGACCAAATGTCTAGGTACCTGTACCCAATATGGACACCCTAAGGAAAATGTATTTTATTCACCCCCGTGTACACGTCATATGACTCCAAAAATACNTATGGAGGGCAGTGAAAACTCTGCCAATTTTTTACGAAACAAGGCATGTATGAGTGTTTAAGTTATATAAAACTTAGAAAAAATTTTTTATTGACACCGTTATTATTGTTAAAATAATGTTTTCCTTTATTTTTTACTATTTTTTATAATACATAATAGATAACTGCGATTTACTGCGTCAAATATGTATTCATTCCTTTCTTGACCAAATGTCTATGATTTACTTATAGCAACACTTTCATTATCATGCGCTTTTCAGCTACAGCTCATAATGAGTTGATAATTTTATTTCTATGCGCCTACGTTCCAGCACAGATTCAGTATTTATTTTCCGTCAAAATGCATGTTCAGTATCTTATCAACTGGCTAGTTGCTGTAATAAATGCAAACGAGTATGCCTGTTGGAATGTATCAAATATCGAGCCGAGTGGAGTATGCATAGGTGCATTGCTAGGTTCGGACACAGCCTTAATTACACTTTAAAGGACACATTATACTTACTAATTATTTGTACAAATAATTGTACAAACCTTTGTAGTATATCACAACCCCAAACTGTAAACACTGAGTCACATTGTAGACTTTCGTGCGTCTAACATATATTTCTAGACTAGTGAACACTCATTTCCTGTCAATTTCCTTTCACATAAGAACATAATGAAAACGCTACTATGATGAATTACATCATTCATGATTAATATCACAATTGCAATTGTAAGTGCTAACAGTACTCGTATTTTATCATGAACTCCTAAACTATAGTAAAATAATAAATTAGAATTAAAAACAACTGCCGTTATATATTTATGATGATTTATTTTCGCAGAGGTAAATAAAACCAAGTAGTAGTTGATATCTCTGCAAATTTCAGAAAATATAGAATTCTACGACAGACACGAAGCACTTGCCATGGTTGCCACTAGTAAATCATGAGTTGGTTATTCGCAACAAAAGCTGATAACTCGCATGTGACAGGCTTGCTTTTAGCAGAACGAGAACGAACACGTGGGTGAGCCGAGGCCAGGGTGATGACCTACTTTTGCCGGCAGCGGAACTGGCAACAGCGCATGGGTGGTGAAGTATTTTGACTGCTGCGTCGTCTGCTGCTTGCTCACTCCCAGTCGAGAACACTAGCGCTCCTCTGAATCATCCCAAGAACTAACATAAAAAAACTGGTCACACTTACCTTAATCCCATGGCCGCTCTGGTGTATAACTTTACTCAATGGCAAGGCTTTTTCCGTGGCGTGACAACCATCCGCGTCGTCTTGATCGTCGGCGCTGCCCCAACCTGACCGGCTACCATGGCTGCCTTACACAAGGCAGCGCAGGAAAACGCCATACTGTTTTATCATCAAAATGTAGGACATTTGTTTCAGGTGGTTGTGTATCATTTCGCACAAATTTCTGAAAAGTACGGGCGGGGATCGTATACGTTTTAGACGGGTTGCTAGGCGGGCGTTACATAGTGGGCAGGCAGAAAATTTGACGTAAATGAGACGCCATGTCTCAAAATGATGGTTTAATACACTAAAGAATGGTAATCATAATTTTGTCAACGTAGTCCCTAGCATCTCTACTTACTTAGATGGAAGTGAAGTCGTAAAAATTTCATGATGTACCGCCTATTTTTCCGTAACTATGCAACTCGCAACAATTCACCTTTTTTTTTAACAAAACATTAATAGTAGCAGAACACCACGCACGCTTTGATTCGTTATACTCAGTGCAGTAAGCTGTGAACGGATGGAATTATGTCAATAATTCATTGAGAAGTAACCTCTTTTCGAAGAATGTACATCCGTTTATTGTGATGAAACAGATTATTGCGATGTTTACCGTATACGTTGAGACGTGACGATTGCGTCCTTAGTAACACACATCTGCCTCGCTTCGAGCCATTGTGTTTTTCCATGTGAAATAAAAATACTGTCACCACTTACTGTATTTACGAAAAGGAATCAACGCGCACGTTTTTTTTTGTAGCGATTCTCTATTTTCGCACCGCTGATTGGTGCAGGCTGACAACGGCGTCGAATGTTCATCTAACAGACGATGCGCCGTAACGAGTACGTACACGCCCCGGGAATGGGCAACACACAAGACAATTATTTTACAGCAGAGGAAATGTTTTGTTAAATGGGTATTATTGTGTGCGGGTTGCATATAAAAGGATAAATAGCTGCGGGCGACTCACCCGTTATAATTATGCGTGTGCTTAGTTGTCAAAGAGCATATTCANTTTTATATTCTATTGTATTTCTATTATATTATATCTATTATTTTATTTCTATTATAACCTATATTTTCTCTTTTGTAATGTTTTTTTTAAATGTCCCCCCCACCCCTTAAGTCCCACCTCACCTTAAAAATTAAAATTTCTCGATGCAAATATTTTACATTACTATCNTGTCCCCCCCACCCCTTAAGTCCCACCTCACCTTAAAAATTAAAATTTCTCGATGCAAATATTTTACATTACTATTTCAGCATCTGATTTGAAACATTTTTGCAATTGAAAACAAAAATTTTAAGATTGTCAAGTCTTTTATTTTCAGCAACAAGTAATCACTGACAAACCTGTAAAAAGGTGTACTTCCACTCTTAATTGGCAATGTAATGTGCGGATACTATAATTAAGATTAAAAATAAATATAAACATTATTTTATTATGAATTAGCTAAATAAAATAACATCAAACAGATATTTTACAAATTTGTGAATCTGAAGATTCACTTGCTGTACTTTCAATGTGGACATAAGGTGTCCATATTGGGAATCGGGCGTAGTTTTACTAAATCTTGTAATAAATAAACAAAGAAAACATTTTTAAGTAATATCTGCAATAGCAATCGAAAATATATTTTATCAGCTTTCTAAAACACTCCACTTTTCAATTATTTAAAGTAATTTTACCATATATAATAAGAATTTACACATACCTGTAATTACGATCAGCACACCACGAAACAACACGTTTCCTTCCAAATGAGCACTGTCCATATTGGGTACAAGCACCCAATATTGACTTATAGCAACCCCTTATTGACTTATAGCAACACTTTCATTATCATGCGATTTTCAGCTACAGCTCATAATGAGTTGATAATTTAATTCTATGCGCCTACGTTCCAGCACAGATTAAGTATTTATTTTCCGTCAAAATGCATGTTCAGAATCTTATCAACTGGCTAGTTGCTGTAACAAATACAAACGAGTACGCCTGTTGGAATGTATCAAATATCGAGCCGAGTGGAGGATGCACAGGTGCATTGCTAGGTTCGGACACATCCTTAATTACACTTTAAAGGACACATTATACGTACTGATTATTTGTACAAATAGTCACCTTTGTAGTATATCACAACCCCAAACTGTAAACACTGAGTCACATTGTAGACTTTCGTGCGTCTAACATATATTTCTAGACTAGTGAACACTCATTTCCTGTCAATTTCCTTTCACATAAGGACATAATAAAAACGATACTATGATGAATTACACCATGCATGATTAATATCACAATTGTAATTGTAAGTGCTAACAGTACTCGTATTTTATCATGAACTCCTAAACTGTAGTAAAATAATAAATTAGAATTAAAAACAACTGCCGTTATATATTTATGATGATTTATTTTCGCAGAGGTAAATAAAACCAAGTAGTAGTTGATATCTCTGCAAATTTCAGTAAATATAAAATTCTACGACAGAAACGAAGCACTTGCCATGGTTGCCACTAGTAAATCGTGAGTTTGTTATTCGCAACAAAAGCTGATAACTCGCATGTGACAGGCTTGCCTTTAGCAGAACGAGAACGAACACGTGGGTGAGCCAAGCCCAGGGTGATGACCTACTTTTGCCGGCAGCGGAACTGGCAACACCGCATGGGTGGTGAAGTATTTTGACTACTGCGTCGTCTGCTGCTTGCTAACTCCCAGTCGAGAACACTAGCGCTCCTCTGAATCATCCCAAGAACTAACATAAAAAAACTGGTCACACTTTCCTTAATCCCATGGCCACTCTGGTGTATAACTTTACTCAATGGCAAGGCTTTTTCCATGGCGTGACAACCATCCGCGTCGTCTTGATCGTCGGCGCTGCCCCAACCTGACCGGCTACCATGGCTGCCTTACACNTGGCGTGACAACCATCCGCGTCGTCTTGATCGTCGGCGCTGCCCCAACCTGACCGGCTACCATGGCTGCCTTACACAAGGCAGCGCAGGAAAACGCCATACTGTTTTATCATCAAAATGTAGGACATTTGTTTCAGGTGGTTGTGTATCATTTCGCACAAATTTCTGAAAAGTACGGGCGGGGATCGTATACGTTTTAGACGGGTTGCTAGGCGGGCGTTACATAGTGGGCAGGCAGAAAATTTGACGTAAATGAGACGCCATGTCTCAAAATGATGGTTTAATACACTAAAGAATGGTAATCATAATTTTGTCAACGTAGTCCCTAGCATCTCTACTTACTTAGATGGAAGTGAAGTCGTAAAAATTTCATGATGTACCGCCTATTTTTCCGTAACTATGCAACTCGCAACAATTCACCTTTTTTTTTAACAAAACATTAATAGTAGCAGAACACCACGCACGCTTTGATTCGTTATACTCAGTGCAGTAAGCTGTGAACGGATGGAATTATGTCAATAATTCATTGAGAAGTAACCTCTTTTCGAAGAATGTACATCCGTTTATTGTGATGAAACAGATTATTGCGATGTTTACCGTATACGTTGAGACGTGACGATTGCGTCCTTAGTAACACACATCTGCCTCGCTTCGAGCCATTGTGTTTTTCCATGTGAAATAAAAATACTGTCACCACTTACTGTATTTACGAAAAGGAATCAACGCGCACGTTTTTTTTTGTAGCGATTCTCTATTTTCGCACCGCTGATTGGTGCAGGCTGACAACGGCGTCGAATGTTCATCTAACAGACGATGCGCCGTAACGAGTACGTACACGCCCCGGGAATGGGCAACACACAAGACAATTATTTTACAGCAGAGGAAATGTTTTGTTAAATGGGTATTATTGTGTGCGGGTTGCATATAAAAGGATAAATAGCTGCGGGCGACTCACCCGTTATAATTATGCGTGTGCTTAGTTGTCAAAGAGCATATTCATACATAATGTTTGGAAACTCAGTGTCCAAACTCCAGACATAGTTTATTTGGACAAATAGTAACACAAAATCCCTATACACCAATATCCGGAAACGTATTTATGTAATTTAATTGTGTTCAAAGTTGTGGCGTACAACGCCTAGCCAACAAGGCTATGCGGAAATGCGTGTAGGATACATTGCATAAGAAGTAGGCGCATGGCTTTGCAAATGTAGTAATTTAGTACCGCATGCCTAAGACCTATGCAACTTGCCCTGCATGTATGATCGAACCACCTTGTTCTGCAGGTGTAGTACGCTGCAACTCTAAGCACAATTATTTGATATAATAATACGTTTCCGAATATAAGTGTATAGGGCTTTTGTGTTACTATTGGTCCAAATAATCTATGTCTAGAGTTTGGGCACTGAGTTTCGGAACAATCTGTATATGTGTATACATCTGTTGCATACCTATGTAGCTACTTCACGTTGTAGAATGTTCCGTACATGTCTAGCCAAAAAGTGTTTTGTCCAGACTTTTACAGGTAGATAAATTCCTGCCATAATAACTCTCAAGCGTAGCCCCACAATGTAGTTTTGCCTCTATAGTCGTGGCTATACTGTTTTTAAAGTATAGCCTCTTAATTCACGTCTATACTTTTCTTTTAGACTCTTGCAACAGAAGGAATTTTCTACCCCATGGGTACTCATAAAAAAGTAATAGCCAATTTAACAATGGCGTTTATGGTAATCACCTTCTGTCGTCCTACTGTAAAAACAGATCTCGGGCATAAAATGTCGGCTTACCAACAAAAAATAATAAAATTTCCCCGCTGAAATGGTATGAACATTATTGGTACTAACTTCTGAAACGTGAAGAGCGCTGACTATTCTGTACGGGCACTGGCGTGTTTTTTTTAAACTGTCCACAGCTATAGATTTACGAAGAGAATTCCTCATTAACAGCCCACTGGTTCTGAAAGTGACGCCATAGCTATAGCAGTGGTTAGAATATATCAGTTAATAATGGTCACAGAGCAAGATGTTGCATTGGCAACCCGTGGGATGTACATTTGATAGATATCGGGCTTGATACCCTCATTTAGAGTACCATTGGCTTTCTGAAATACTTCTAGGCGATGGCTTCTCGATAATAGCCATGGCTGATTACTTTTCTGCTATTACTTGTCTGAGCTCTTTGTTTAGTTTCTAATGAGCTCGCTTTGAACTACATGTTAAGATACACATATGTTCGTCACGCCAAGGCACTTATTTTATGGCCGAGTGGTTTATTATTGGCCGTGCGTTAATTACTGAATTACGTATCTTTCATCGTACCCTCCTTGCTTGCCGCAATGGAAAATTGATTTTCACTGTGGATATGCAATATTTCATAAAGAATGGGAAATCAATAAATAAATGTTTATATTCCATTCATGGTTACTTCTAACTATTCTGAAGCCCTGATAAAGTTCTACTTTAAGGGTTTTCCTCCATCTCATACGAATACAGCTTAAGCAAGTCTATAAAATAACGCCAAATCGGCCAACGCACCACATTCGTCCGCACACAGTTTAACACTATTTTGCATGAAAAGTATTTCTTACCAGTCATTACCAACCCACCTATTTGCCTGNCGTCCGCACACAGTTTAACACTATTTTGCATGAAAAGTATTTCTTACCAGTCATTACCAACCCACCTATTTGCCTCTGTTTTTATTTATATTAATTATAAATTTAATATTATAAGTTACAGATAAAAATATAAGAAAATGTCCTACTTTACNCTGTTTTTATTTATATTAATTATAAATTTAATATTATAAGTTACAGATAAAAATATAAGAAAATGTCCTACTTTACCGAATAAAAAATACTTTAGTGTTAACACAATTATAAAACGCTTGTAATAGGCGACATATTTAGAACGCAACCATACATAGCATACGGGGTGGTTTTTCAGAGGTGCGATAACAAGCGTCAAGACACTGCGAATAGACTTTAAGCAATATCCGGACATTGTGCTGAATGTGTACCCCAAGCAGCGAAACCACTAAAGAGGATTTCCAGCATTCATACCTAAAATTAGTTTTATTCATTGCCAGTAACAAACAAATTTTGTGCTGTAATTTTTCAGTTTATCAAACTAGATGTTCTTGTAAGTTCGCATAACTTCTTCTTTGATCGAAAATGTGTTTAGAAATTCCCGAATCTCTCTGCACAACAGCAACAAAAGTTCAAGCCATTCAATGATCAATATTACTTAAAGCTATCGATTACGTAAATGAAGGGCTAATAAAACTGCGGCAGCCAATGAAATCATTGATTGAGCTGTGATGGATAAAGAGTATCAAAGCATAAATAAGTAGGAAACCATACATCTTTAGTCTACAGTTAATTNGATTGAGCTGTGATGGATAAAGAGTATCAAAGCATAAATAAGTAGGAAACCATACATCTTTAGTCTACAGTTAATTCTTTTCGAACCCTGTGTCCACGAATGAGAATATGTTGCACAAGAAGATTACTATACGCGATTCACGGTAAACAAAGCACTTTTGAAAGCCCTGCTAAAGATCTACTTGTAAGCATATTGTGAGCTCTTCCGCAATATGATAAGTTGACATTGCCATGGGTCTAGCCACTTTATGCATGCGTCGGTAAAGTGAAATTGTAAATTTATTANGATTGAGCTGTGATGGATAAAGAGTATCAAAGCATAAATAAGTAGGAAACCATACATCTTTAGTCTACAGTTAATACTTTTCGAACCCTGTGTCCACGAATGAGAATATGTTGCACAAGAAGATTACTATACGCGATTCACGGTAAACAAAGCACTTTTGAAAGCCCTGCTAAAGATCCACTTGTAAGCATATTGTGAGCTCTTCCGGAATATGATAAGTTGACATTGCCATGGGTCTAGCCACTTTATGCATGCGTCGGTAAAGTGAAATTGTAAATTTATTATAAAATTAATATTTAACTAATTTGCTTATTCTTAAACGTATAGACATATTCATTAAAAAAACAGAAAGTGAAAGATATTCGACATAAATNATAAAATTAATATTTAACTAATTTGCTTATTCTTAAACGTATAGACATATTCATTAAAAAAACAGAAAGTGAAAGATATTCGACATAAATACATGGAAATACACTGAAGAGCCAAAAAAACTGGTAAAGGCGTGCATATGCAAATAATAGAGGTATGGAACCAATCAGAGTAACGCAATGCGGTCGGCAGCTAGATTGGTTACTGCTGCTACAATGGCAGGTTANTATGGAACCAATCAGAGTAACGCAATGCGGTCGGCAGCTAGATTGGTTACTGCTGCTACAATGGCAGGTTATCAACATTTAAGTGATTTTGAACGTGGTGTTATAGTCGGCGTACGAGAGATGGGACATAGCATCTCCGNGCAGGTTATCAACATTTAAGTGATTTTGAACGTGGTGTTATAGTCGGCGTACGAGAGATGGGACATAGCATCTCCAAGGTAGCGATAACATTTGGATGATCGCGTACAGCCATTTCTCGAATGTACCGTGAATATTGGGAATCCGGTAAAACNAGGTAGCGATAACATTTGGATGATCGCGTACAGCCATTTCTCGAATGTACCGTGAATATTGGGAATCCGGTAAAACATCACATATTCGACATCACTGTGGCCGGAAAACGTTGTGAAAGAATGGGACAAACGACGACTGACGAGAATCATTAAACGTTACAGACGTGCAACCCTTTGTGAAATTGGCGCAGATTGGATTTTTGGACTGCCCTTCAGGAATCATGGTATGAATTGCCTCCTGCATACCTTCAGACATAAGTCGAGTCCATGCCACGTCGTCTTGCGGCATTTCTGCTTGCTCGGGGGGCCCTACGCGATATTAGGCAGGTGTACCAGTTTTTTGGCTCCTCAGTGTACTTTCTGTTGGTCTTAACCAACTTTACTTGGTTCATGCCAGCCAGTGCACCCAGTATTTGCAAATAGAGGCAATGATATATTTCAAACGTTGATTTCAAAAGTGCCCAAATTTCAAAAGTAATCAAATATCTACAAACAGCTTATAATTGCAAAAAAACTGTGCATAACAGGCAATCAGCATCCATTGTTTCTAGCGTCTTCTAAGTGAGTTATACGATTTGCTGAAGTGTCTGTTCGTCTTGTTAAGAATTGTTTGTTCTCACAACTCTGAACATGCTGCGCTGTGTTCACTGGTTTGCGAGAAGCACGCTCGACGCCAGTACTGCACAAACAAAAATATTGTGTGATTGCAACACTTAAGCTTGTAAATGGACCGTACGAGTAAAGGTGGTTTCACGTACAGGCAGGATGTTTAAATAATAACTGGTTGGCTGTTANCTTGTAAATGGACCGTACGAGTAAAGGTGGTTTCACGTACAGGCAGGATGTTTAAATAATAACTGGTTGGCTGTTACGTGAGAACTTTTGGAAGCGGCGTTAGAAAATAATAATCTGTGACCACAACTCAGTTAATTTTACTGTAAACGATGACTGGCACATCGTGTGTGATGTTGGCAGGAAATTAGGAATTAAGTAATAAACTAATGGGAAAAGCAATTAACTAATGGTAATGTTGCTATTATAAATTATACGGAAGGCTGAAGGATACGCGGCAGTCGGAAATANAAAAGCAATTAACTAATGGTAATGTTGCTATTATAAATTATACGGAAGGCTGAAGGATACGCGGCAGTCGGAAATACTAAGGGCTGAGCTTACAAAGGACTGCGAGTTGTTTTTACGCATCATAAACCTACTTTGTATAGTAACTTACCTTTGCCAATGATTAGGCATTATAAAATATTATGGAAGAATAAGAGACGCTATATTACCTCGGACTTCTCCTGTTTCTACAGAACATTTTTCGACCGCATTAACAAAGCTGTGATAACAGAACATAAACGAGCACAGATAAGTNCTCCTGTTTCTACAGAACATTTTTCGACCGCATTAACAAAGCTGTGATAACAGAACATAAACGAGCACAGATAAGTTTCCAATTTAAGGAGCTGATAAGACGCCGTATCCCTGATGTAGCGTCTCCATAAGCAGCTAGTTAAAAATTTTATTTTTTTCAGTCAAATAGGTTTTTAAACACTTGATAATAAAGAAAAAGAAACCGCTGGTGTAGACGTAGGCTTTCTGAACGTATGCTGTACTCAAATTACGCCTTAAGTTGCTAACCCTACCAAACCATTTTTTCACACATTTCGCAGAATTTTTCTGCACAAACCCGAAATAAACTATTTTTCTGTCACTAATTATATCAAATTACATGTATAAATATCAGATTTTTTTTAAATACGGTTGTAGTGAAGAATACATACGTTCTTTGTAAAACGGTATTTTTTTTATAAATTAGTTCCTTTTGTATGCATTTGAAAGGAAAAGCGAGTTTCTTTGAAGTCAGGGTTTTACAAATTTTGTACATTAATACATAGGTTAATTAGAAGACGGAAGAAAAAATATTTACCCTTGGGTAATTCGAAGTAGATTTAAATTTTAGTGCCACATACGAGTATTATGACAAATCCAGAAATNAATATTTACCCTTGGGTAATTCGAAGTAGATTTAAATTTTAGTGCCACATACGAGTATTATGACAAATCCAGAAATTCAGAAGATATGAAAGGCCAACAATGTAATTGTGCGTTTATACTTTATTTTCCTTTTTTCTTAACCCATTTAAAACCAGTGTACACGATTGTGTTCATTACGCACGTGTAGGTGGTTTCTGGTCTTTCCTGCATACTGCAAAGCTCATTGACCAATGATCTGATCCGTGGGTAAATGATTCGCAAACCCTGTTACTGGTCTACGTTATAATTGGTTCATGTAACTGTAGCCGCACGTATAGCCTACAGCTCATTGGCTGTGACTACGAAACAAGTATTTTGCCGACTTAAGTACAGCCTGCATCGTACATTTTTTTTTTGCAACACCTGAAACCGCAAATTAAACTAGGTGTGAAAGAGTTAAAGTATTTTAGTTTTAGTTTTTTGTACTTTTAAGTGGAGAATAAAATAGTGGCACTTACGCCAGTTTTACTCCTGGTAAAGACCGTCTGCATGAAAGTGTGAGAAAGTTATTGTCATGTTAAGCCTGAAAGCAAATAAAGTTTTAAGTGAACATGGAAAAGGGCAACGGTGAGACCGGGAAGACTTTTTTTCCCTCTTGGAATGAAAAGCGAGAAACATTTTTTTTTCTCTCGCCGGTTGCTGGAGTGGAACACAGTTGGATCCTGAGATGCGCGGGTTATTGCACACAATTGTTCTGTTGTCAGCAGGAAAACAAAGAGCCGCTCTGTTATAAATTTCTCCTCAGATAGTAATACTTAATTCAAACATCCACAAAAGAAAGTTCCTTTATCCCTTCACCAAACCGAATGTTTTTTTTTTTTTTTTTTGCCAAATAAAAGTCAGATTAATGAGCGTGTAATATTTTATGCCATCCAAAGGGAGTTCTTCCTGTAGCGGTACAAAGTATTGTGAAAACAAAAATAATTTTCAGGCCCAAGCAGCGGTAAGAAATAACTTTGTAGAATATTAAAAAATTAGTTACTGCATTTTGTGACAAACTCTAAATTTAGAAACACAAACTGAAACTTTGTTACACTCGGTAGCTGTAAGTCACATTGATGGTCGTATCAAAATTAGGCCCAACTAACCTTAGCGAAAGGCTTGACTCTGGTTGGGAAGCCAACTTGTGCTTTCATAAATCTGCAGGTATCCTAAACCAATGGGTGTTATATCTTTTTTTTTAACGAACTTTTCTGGAAAATTAGAAAACTCACTCTGATATCCTGGCATAAGAAAATATTGCGATTTAATTTTTAGGTAAAAAAAAAAACAATAACAAAATTTGTTTACTCTTCTGAAACAATTTTTTGGGAACAATTTTGCCGAGAAATATTTTGTATAAAAGTACAAAAATTTTCCTTGCAAAACTGTAATTATATTCGTGGCAACGAGACACTAAGTGGTATACTTTTTGCCTCAGCTGCAAGAATGTTTCTAAGCGATCACTTTTCGGTCCTACATTTCGAGGCATTCTAATTTTAAGATACACGTATATAATATTAACTTGGGTATGAATAATATTTCACGTCTTGCCAAGAATTGAGGTTTGAAATAAAAAAAAATATTCTGCAGTTCAGAATGGCATTTGCTGTCTGCGGTAATATGGCACTTTCGAACATAATTACGGTTTCGTATTTGCAGAAAATATTATTAGTTTTAATTTTCTGCGTCGGGACGAGTTATTGACATTACATGGCTAAGTCGTATCTTCAGTTGGATTCAAAACTTATCCGGCAGGGGAAATATGAGCTAAATATTACCTAGAAAAGTAAAGCGAAAGGAAATTAAACTTTCTGCATCGCAAAGAACATCGTAAGTATACCTGTTTCTTTTCTCAAGTCGTTGATAATTATCCTCTCACACAACCTATGGAATAAATTCAGTTGTCTTAGGTGAAACGCTCATCATACACTGAAGTTATTTACAACTTTTACTTACTTCCTTATGAAAACAAACTATTTTCTAGGTGTATTAGGATTAAGTGTGTCGTAATGTTACAAAAAACGAAATTTTTCAGGTTGGGGTGTAAATATTAATTTAGTAAAATATTGGTGCTACGTTAATGTAGTAGATAGATAAATCACCTCCCACCACAACCAGTAAAGTAAGATCTCCAGCGGGGAACTTATAACTTGAATAACGAAACGGACGTTACCCTTGGTGGGTGTGTACATTCGGGGTGCTCCCATTCCCGCCCCCAAACCGTTGATCCATTTTAACCCCCCAGAGGCGGTAGAACGACCAGCTATTGGGTATATTGATATAAAATGTTGTTATAGGATTTTTTTTGTATAAACATGACTAGCTATCCGTATACAACTGTCATTATAGTTCATTTATGATAACTTCCAAATTTTCTAAACCCCTGCTTAAGTTCTACTTTCAAACTGTTCCTCCACCTACCCAAATAAAGATTAACCATGATTAGAAAATGATACCAAATGGAAAACGCACCATATTTGTGTGCACTCACTTTAACATTTTGCAAGAGATCTATTTCATATAAGGCAATACCTAGATACATATTTTCTGTTTGTTCTTATTCATAGTTACTACAAATAAAATAATACAATTGAAAAATTAATTGGTCGTTAGGAGTTGGTTTAATCAAAATCTTACGTATTCTTAAAACTCTTGTAGTACGTAATATTTCTAAAACAACAAAACACGCCATACCTGATGTGGTTTTCCAAATGTATGACTCAAGCGTGAAGAAACCGCGAATACACTGCAGTCGTGTGAATGTCACAAGACACGCTTTAGTCAGTAATTATCGATGTTATATCGATGTTATCGCCTTGTTGTTTTAACTCATACCGGTGATCTGTACATTGTGCAAACTACAAACTGTTCAAGAAGCCTGTCCACAAGAACTCTGTACGTTAGGCAAACACGTGTGTTAGACGTAGAGGGTAAACGAACAGTGTACCAAGCCTCTTGTAACCAATGTGATAGTGCGTGTACTGAAATGATTCCTATAAGGCTGCTACAAGCGATAGATGAACAAATGCAGTCATGCGGGTATGCTCGTGGAGAAAGGGTTGGAAGTTCTGGATGCCGGCACCACCGCCAGGAGAGACCACGTAAACATCCTGAGGGGCAGTCGAGTTATCTTTTTGACTTACATGGTGTAGCTTTGTAGATGTGCAATTGTACGTCTCGTCGTCTTCAACAACATTTTCTTCTATTTCTAATCTTTACATCCACTAACCCCCACTTAATAAACTGGTGAAACTTGAATGATATCACTGCTCGACGCAACAGCGTGACGCTATGATGAGTTTGTTCTAGTTGTGTAGTTAAACCACTGTACATCTGATATTTCCTGCATGACTCAGCTAGTTTTAAACAATTAGCGGTCGAGCGATCGTAATCCTCGAGCCCCTACCATAACGAATGATCACTCCCATCGAAGACTACAACTAATAAAAAAGAACACGACCATTTTGCGTATTCAATGAGCTGTATGCCAGACTCCACAGTCCTCGATCTATTGGCGGTTTATTCACACTTTTTAAATCAAATATTTTTAATTGTTTCCCCACTTACATAGGACATATTTTGTTGTTTCCTTAATACGCCTGTTTTACAAGCTTTTTATACTTGTGTTACCATAAAAGTGTCTTAGTTTAGGTTAAATTGAAATTTTGCTTATATTTTATCCAAAAATTAAAGTATTTCGTTTATAATAATATGAATTAAAACAGGGAGAAAATAGGTGCGCTGGTAATGCCTCGTAAGAAACAGTTCTTCTGCAAAATATAATTACACTGAGTGCGCATGAATGCGGTACATAATCTTTCTTGACCCAGTTAAGCTTTGTTAGCATACGACGGAAGAATATTCTGGAAGTACAAATTTAGCAAGGCTTTAGAAAAGTTGGAGGTATCTGTGAATGGACTATATTCAAGATTCAACAATTNTGTAGTACGTAATATTTCTAAAACAACAAAACACGCCATACCTGATGTGGTTTTCCAAATGTATGACTCAAGCGTCAAGAAACCGCGAATACACTGCACTCGTGTGAATGTCACAAGGCACGCTTTAGTCAGTAATTATCGATGTTATATCGATGTTATCGCCGTGTTATTTTAACTCATACCGGTGATCTGTACATTGTGCAAACTACAATCTGTTCAAGAAGCCTGTCCACAAGAACTCTGTACGTTAGGCAAACACGTGTGTTAGACGTAGAGGGTAAACGAACAGTGTACCAAGCCTCTTGTAACCAATGTGATAGTGCGTGTACTGAAATGATTCCTCTAAGGCTGCTACAAGCGTTAGATGAACAAATGCAGTCATGCGGCTATGCTCGTGGAGAAAGGGTTGGAAGTTCTGGATGCCGGCACCACCGCCAGGAGAGACCACGTAAACATCCTGAGGGGCAGTCGAGTTATCTTTTTGACTTGCATGGTGTAGCTTTGTAGATGTGCAATTGTACGTCTCGTCGTCTTCAACAACATTTTCTTCTATTTCTAATCTTTACATCCACTAACCCCCACTTAATAAACTGGTGAAACTTGAATGATATCACTGCTCGACGCAACAGCGTGACGCTATGATGAGTTTGTTCTAGTTGTGTAGTTAAACCACTGTACATCTGATATTTCCTGCATGACTCAGCTAGTTTTAAACAATTAGCGGTCGAGCTATCGTAATCCTCGAGCCCCTACCATAACGAATGATCACTCCGATCGAAGACTACAACTAATAAAAAAGAACACGAACATTTTGCGTATTCAATGAGCTGTATGCCAGACTCCACAGTCCTCGATATATTGGCGGTTTATTCACACTTTTTAAATCAAACCTTTTAAATTGTTTCCCCACTTACATAGGACATATTTTGTTGTTTCCTAAACACTTCTGTTTCACAAGCGTTTTATACTTGTGTTAAAATAAAAGTGACTTATTTTAGGTTAAATTAAAATGTTGCTTATATTTTATCCAAAAATTATAGTATTTCGTTTATAATAATATGAATTAAAACAGGGAGAAAATAGGTGCGCTGGTAATGCCTCGTAAGAAACAGTTCTTCTGCAAAATATAATTACACTGAGTGCGCATGAATGCGGTACATAGTCCTTTATTGAGAATTTCTTGACCCAGTTAAGCTTTGTTAGCATACGACGGAAGAATATTTTGGAAGTACAAATTTAGCAAGGCTTTAGAAAAGTTGGAGGTATCTGTGAATGGACTATATTCAAGATTCAACAATTNTGGAAGTACAAATTTAGCAAGGCTTTAGAAAAGTTGGAGGTATCTGTGAATGGACTATATTCAAGATTCAACAATTCATTACTGGTCGCTGCCTCATCGAGTAGTCAGTTTATTCTCGGGCCAAATAGCAAAGGGATTCGGTTATGGTTTCCGTACATGTTTGCAATTTATTCGGAACTCCCCTTACGGTAGAGTGTCTAATAAACTGTGATAAACTTCCAGGTATACAACAAATGCGCATGAGTTCTCGGACTAGGTTTTCTTAAATTAACACGTGAATTTTTCCGGTCGCTACAAATAAATAAACGAAATCTATTAGGGTATGGCGAGGCGTGTGATATCTAGGCTACCACGTGATTATTTGGCGCGAAATTGTGCGGCCTCGACATATAATATTGGAAATTTTTTCACAAGCGAACATTGAATGTATTTTGATAGACAGCGTGCAAAGTGAATCAGTGACAACGTAAATTAGGGCGGAGTTGACGCTGTTATTGGAAACAAAATTTGCATCTATGTAGACGTGAATTCGTGCTGAAGTAAGTTCATCCAGTAACACGTTTTGACGTTGATGTCATAATTCGTTGAAATTGTATAATCTTTTTACAGCAATTTTGGAAAAAATCGCAATAATATATCTTTAACAAAATATCGCTCTCGTTTACCTCACGGGGAAAAATTCTTCTTTTATAAACAGAATTCAACAATTGATGGTACGAGATTTCGCGCTACAGTGATTTTTGTCACGGTTGAAGCAACCGAATAATATTTTCGCTATAAATGAGAGGTTTCGGAGTAAGGAGGGATGCAGATATAGACATATTTTCATATATACATCAGTCTGACAATTTAAAACGCAGTATACAATTTTTAACGTCACATTTTCTTTGGAAATGCTAAATAATTAAAATAATGACTACTATTATTCATGGTTAAAATCAACCTGAAATGTTTTTTTTTTCGGGTGAATATTGTAATTGGCAATTTTTTAGTACAATTTGAAGATAAAGGTTATATTTGAAGGTATGTTAAACTAAAATAAGTAATTGTTTCTAAATGGAAAGATAACATTTAAGTAAAGTAGTTGTGAGAAATTTTTAGAAAGCCATCTTTGTATAGTTCTAGAATATAAAAAATTTCCGTTTTTAATCCATTCCTCACACAGTTTGATTTTAAATCACTTGTTAAAACAACTTTATTTGGTAGTTTATTAGGTAATTTAAGTTTATACATCTATTAAAGCCATACAATTTTTAACTATATTATTTCAGTGCGTAAACCTAGCGTTATTTGCGGGCAGAACGCTTAACCCTTACAGTCTTTGACATAGGCTATTAGAGTAGATAGTTGCCGGTTTTAATATAGTGTATTATATTATTCAGTTGAAAATAAGAGAAACTTTAAATGGCAACATAGAATGTTATTCTGATGAAAAAAAAATTGCCACAATGTTACAATGTTTTTAGTTTGTTTTCAGTTCGTTATAATATTTCATCGAACAATGTACTCGTGAACAGAAATTCAAATAATCAGCCAGTTTGGAGATGTGACTTTGATGGAGTCAGATTTCCAAGCATGTGTCCTTTGGCANCAGAAATTCAAATAATCAGCCAGTTTGGAGATGTGACTTTGATGGAGTCAGATTTCCAAGCATGTGTCCTTTGGCACTTTGTATTTCGCTCACCCACAGAACACTTTCAGCACGATATCCTTATTAATGTACAGGGAACGATGTAGTAATATTAAACGTTCATATACTCTCGTATATAAAGGTTTTCAGTTTGATTTTCTTAAGCACGCAAAGAGGGACCAATGAGAAATAGGTCCTCAAAAAATTTATGTGTTACTGGAAAAAAAATGAATGGCTACAAGATATAATTAAGCGTGATGAACTGGAGAACAGTATCCACTTAAACATCTATAGTTTTAAAGCGGTCAAAGTTGTTAAAAGATACAATATCGATACATAATTATTCAAAATATTAAAAATTTTAATGCTCCTAGGTTATGCTTGAGGGTTTAGCTGGAATTAAGCTAGTCTGAGAATTCTTTGTTTTTGAAAACAGGACTCCGTGGACACTTTTCTCCGTCAATCCTTTCCAGGATGCTGAGAGAAATCTACCTTACATGGACAGTAAATATCCTGAAGAACAACGTTTGTTTTATACTGTCTCTAATTAATGTGACCGATTGTACACCGTGTTACAAATGAAAGGCCATTTGAAAAAGACATAGTCATCTCACCCCTTAATTTTCTGGGAGCCAGCCAGTAATGGAAATTTCACAGTACAGTAAGCATGTTTGATGTTGAATTTGCCAATGGGTCGGCAGAAATTAACTATACATGAGACCAAAATTTCGAGCGTTCTTGCAGTAGTGTACATAGTGTAACCACGCTGAGCTTGCCTTGAAGGTTGGCAAGCGTGTACCTACCTCAAAGTGTCCTTGAGAGCGAATGTGATTGCGCTGATACTTTTGGTTATTTTTTAATGTCCTGCTTCTACAGTGAATGCCATAATACATTTTGGGCTCCAGCTAATCGCTCGTGCGTTGTTGAGACTATTATTTTCCNGATACGTTTTGGGCTCCAGCTAATCGCTCGTGCGTTGTTGAGACTATTATTTTCCTACAATGCAGATCGGCTGTCTTCCGTCGCATGTTCAGTCAGAAAAGCCATTTAAATATGGAAAAACCATGGCATTGAAGGAATGTCGTTTATCAAAATAGGCGTTGGGCAGAACAAGCATTTGTCAGAATAGACAAATATGAGTGATAATTTCGTCATAATAAACGTTTGGCAGAATATTTATTTGGCATAACAGGCTTATTGCCGAATAGGCGTTTGGCAGAGCAGACGTTTGTAAGACCAACAGCTTGGACGAAAAGTAATTTGGCTGAACTGGCGTTTTGCTAAATAGGAGTTTGTTTGAGAAGTCACTTTAGTTAAAATATAAGTAAACTGACATAATCTTATGTTTGGCAAATTGACACATATATATTTTTTTGTAAATTGGTTACATTTGTATATTTAGAAGTGCTGAAACTGCATCTTTGCAGAAAACATTGTGCTTAATTATATTAAGTTGTCTGCATACCGCATTTCAGAAGTAAAAAAATATTGACTTATAGGCTATTCACGGTAAAGTGAGCACTTTTGAGGCCTTAGTTAGTTTTTCCTTTCGGCTATTTTTTTTATCCTTTTACCAAATATTTATAATAAATATTGCTATCTAAATAATAAACAGTGTGTATATTTCGCACCACTTGGAATTTAACTTCTAAGCCTAAAATTATATATATTTGATGACTATTAACCTAAATGAGAAGGCTTTCAAAAGTGCTCACTTTACCATGAATAGCCTATACCTGAAGCCCTGTCTTTGACCTACGACGAAATCTCCAGCTTGTAATATTTAAATACATTTTTTCAAACTGAGTTTTAATTCAAAGTTTAGTTTTTCTGTACTTAAGCACAGTTGCACTAATTTTGTTTAATTTTTGGGCCATACGGTAACATAAATGTTAATATATGTTAAGACATCGCCAACAAATTAAACTTTTCGTTGGTAAATTACAAAATAGTTTCCGTATCCTAACTGTATGTTCAGGAACTAGTATCCGCTTTTTTTAATACAAGTTTTGGGTCGGAATGTAATTAAGCCGAACAGTGGTGCGATATTTGGTCAAAATTAGATTTACAGAAAATTCTTCCACACGACCTCTCGGCCTCACAGAGAATGCCCCTATAGAAGCAAGCAGTGGACTGAAGTCCTGTGGAAACATGACCACGTTTTAGAAGGCATATGCTACATTTTTGAGCCATAATAGAAGAGGAAATAATATATTTGTACTGCGACCAACACTTTTCATTAGGAACAGGAAAAAAAAAACCAAAATTCTGTAAATTCAAGAAGTGTAGTCTCTACAGTATTCTGTACTCACAAATCCCAACAATTTTTAAGGCCGTTAATATTTCGCGAAATCCACTGTTTGGTAGGGCAAGGGTTACTAACTTTTACAGATTTGCCATATGGGACACTTTTGACAACTCGGCACAATCTGATCTCAATGAAATGACCAAGGAAAATTATTATAGTAAAATAACTGTTAAAAATACTATGTGTAACGTGTAGAAGTCAGTATTAAACATCAAATAAAATTTTCTCGGAACATACACAACTATAACATATTAATTGTAACCACAGTCATCAATCAGAATGACTTGAATTTCTGTTGTAATCGGTGTTAAAACTGACGCCACCAACACACGCGGGAAGGAAACATACTACACACATCTTGGTAAGCGCTGCTTACACGAACGCACTATTCGACGAATGCCACTTGTCGGCGTTAGTTGTAACAATCTCGTGGTCCCTGGAGTAAACATACTTGTATCCGAGAAAGTGGTTAATTACTGAGATGTTGTTTAATGATATCAATTGTATTTTCGAAGAAGTCTGAGGTACGGGATGCATGACGTCCCATCTTATCTCCACTCCAGATATAATTTTTGCACCAAAATACGAGAAATACCACATAATACGGGACATTTAACGACGATAGGTAAAGTTGACATCAAGTGCTTTCTCGTTTCTTGTACTGCAGCAATTAGATCGCAGTTCTTCGGATACGCCTTTTTTTTAACAATGGGTCAGTAGTAAACATGATGCCAGAGTTTAAAGTAGTCAAGAATTGCTAAGCAAAAAGGTTTCGCGCAACGGCAGAAGTAAATAACCAAAAAATAAATGCTCAAGTAAGCAGACAACTGTGACGTCTAGCCCGTTGACAAATCAATTTCCAAAACACTCCGGGTCCGAATTATCAGTTCGTTGGCAGCCGCCTGACTGAGTAGCCAGTTTTATGCAAGACCAAGTAGTACGGAATTCTTTCCTTTTGTATTGTGGGTGTTTCAATGGCCAACTAAGTCTCAAAAGTATGTCCAGTAAAAGGTTTCAAATCCTCAAGTAATTAAAAAGTACTGTTACAAGTTGCTGCTTTGCCTCCCTTGGTCCGTCTCGCTGCAGCAAGTAAATAGTGTCCTAAGGTCAGAGTGGTTATGCAAGAAGCGATTGGCAGTTCACAAAGGCAAGCCTCAGCGTGCCGCCGAGATAAGCCTATCACGACTCACGCGCTCCTGACCTTCAGCGGATTGGATTTCTATGCCGATCTGTAAAAGAATGTTCTGGTTCATCGCCTTTTCCTCTCAAGCGAGGACACGGGGGTGTTGGGAAACCTTCCAGATCGTACCAGCGAGACTATTAAAGCCATGACGGGTCTCCGAGCCGACAGTTTTCGAGAGTTTGAGAGTTTGGGGGATTACGCGACATTAAGAGATACGTGTGAGAGTANAGTTTTCGAGAGTTTGAGAGTTTGGGGGATTACGCGACATTAAGAGATACGTGTGAGAGTAAAAGAAGCGGGGAGCCAGCAGAGCGTCAAATGGCGGTGAGAGTGACCAGCGGGAGTGAAGTCTGCGGACTGCGAGCATCGNGACACGGGGGTGTTGGGAAACCTTCCAGATCGTACCAGCGAGACTATTAAAGCCATGACGGGTCTCCGAGCCGACTGTTTTCGAGAGTTTGAGAGTTTGGGGGATTACGCGACATTAAGAGATACGTGTGAGAGTAAAATAAGCGGGGAGCCAGCAGAGCGTCAAATGGCGGTGAGAGTGACCAGCGGGAGTGAAGTCTGCGGACTGCGAGCATCGNAAGCGGGGAGCCAGCAGAGCGTCAAATGGCGGTGAGAGTGACCAGCGGGAGTGAAGTCTGCGGACTGCGAGCATCGGTACGGTGGAGAGTGAGACTGGCGGGCGGGACTGTTGAACTGGATGTGTGAGTGTAACGAGACATTTGAAATGATGGCAATATACATGCTGAACATGTGTAAATAATGAGTGGGAATTGACTAAATCTGATATATAGAGACGTTGTGAAGAACGTTAATTAGAATTGAGATATATATTAAATATTCCGCTCTATAAGAAAAAGAAGGGTAATAGTGGAGATGTAAATAATAGCTGTCTGAAAAAATTGAAAATCAAATTCATTACTTTTGATTCTATTACGACCTCCGTCCCTCGCGAACTCGATTACAACCCTCTGGCGTTTTGTAACAGTGCATATTCCTGTGGTCTAACTCATCCTGAAGTAAATTCACGAAATTGGTCGGATATTACTTACGCGAGGTTTGCCGGGATATGATGGCGTGTCTGCATTTTCCTTGCATGAAAAACCTTATGGACGTCGTTTACTTAAGCGTTGCGATAACACTCCTGAAGCAGCCGAGGGGTCTGAGACTTGCTTATCCAGCTTTTCGTTCCCACTCACTAATTTTCCGAAAAACGTTGGTGCGGCGGGAAAAAAAACGAATGAGTTTTAAAACTACTGCCTTCCNTTCGTTCCCACTCACTAATTTTCCGAAAAACGTTGGTGCGGCGGGAAAAAAAACGAATGAGTTTTAAAACTACTGCCTTCCTCAAGGACGCCGCCGAACACAAATACGACGTAATAAAGATACATTTTGTAGTAAAAAAATTGCTTAGGATTTCTTTTGTATCTGGATGCCAGTTTCCCNCCTTCCTCAAAGACGCCGCCGAACACAAATACGACGTAATAAAGATACATTTTGTAGTAAAAAAATTGCTTAGGATATCTTTTGTATCTGGATGCCAGTTTCCCTGACAAATAACGGAAGAAGGGGTATAAAGATACACGGAAAAATATGGTGCCAATAGGTTACTAACGTACTACCGTATCCACTCATCAAATCGTGTTTTATTTAAAAGCCGATCGCATAAGATATTGTTTTCGCCACGAATATTTTCAGCCCCGTGGCAGGCAAATGGTAGTACAGTTCATTGCCATTAATTGGTTCAAATCTCTAAGGATAATAGGAAACGCACTAAAGTTAGACGATACAAGCTTCTTCCTAATATAATTAGTTATATTACAAAACTTTGAGTTTCACGGTGCAGGTCTTGTATTCTGTGGTCCACCTGCAAAGTACCCACGCGTTCAGATTAATGAAAGTTAGCCAGTACCTGAAATTATAATATTTCCTATTCCTCGGCACGAGAGAAAAATAAAATATGTGAAAGGTGACGACACAAATTAATTAAAAGTTATACAGGCAAATTAAATGACAAAGAAGTGCTAAAAAATTGTTCATAACATTTTTGTTCAGGTTACAGCAAAAGAGACCTTTTACAGAAAACTGCAAGTTCGCATTACTATACCTCACATTCGTTTATAGTCTATTCGTGGTTCCTTCATACTTTTTGTATCGAAACTTTGAAAAATCACCTCATGTATGAGGTGTTTGGTTGGTTTTTACATATGTCTTGTATCACAAGCGTTTTATACTTTGTTAACATAAAAGTACCTAATTTTTTGTAAAATTGAACTTTTCATTACATTTTGTATTTAAATTATAATATTACATTTACAATAAATATGGATTANATAATTAGTTATATTACAAAACTTTGAGTTTCACGGTGCAGGTCTTGTATTCTGTGGTCCACCTGCAAAGTACCCCCACGCGTTCAGATTCATGAAAGTTAGCTAGTGCCTGAAATTTTAATATTTCCTATTCCTCGGCACGAGATAAAAATAAAAAAATGTGAAAGGTGACGACACAAATTAATTAAAAGGTATACAGGCAAATTAAATGACAAAGAAGTGCTAAAAAATTGTTCATAACATTTTTGTTCAGGTTACAGCAAAAGAGACCTTTTACAGAAAACTGCAAGTTCGCATTACTATACCTCACATCCGTTTATAGTCTATTCGTGGTTCCTTCACACTTTTTGTATCGAAACTTTGAAAAATCACCTCATGTATGAGGTGTTTGGTTGGTTTATACATATGTCTTGTATCACAAGCGTTTTATACTATGTTAACATAAAAGTACCTTATTTTTTGTAAAATTGAACTTTTCATTACATTTTGTATTTAAATTATAATATTACATTTACAATAAATATGGATTATAAAGAGCGAACTAAGGTGTGTTGGTAATGCTTATAGTAAGAAATAGTTCTTAAGAAAAATTGTATTACACTGAGTGCGCACGAATGCGGTGTGTTGTCCCTTTGGTGTTATTTTCTATACTTGATTAAGCTTTGTTTGAGGCGGAGGAATCTCCTGGAAATTAATATTTAGCATGGCTATAGGAAAGTGTGAAGTTACCATGAATGGGTTAAACATTTCCAAACAGGGGCCGTTTGTTGGTTGATTCTTGCGTTCGAGATTCACCGTACTGTTTGACCTGGTGACACTAGTTAGTCACCAGATTACTCAATATTTTCTGTAAGCCAAGAGAGTCACAGGATCTCAGACGAACGGAATCCCATTAATACCAAAGGAACTAGCTACGCATTTAACAGGGAAGTTTAGTGTCTCTGATACTGCTTAACGCCTTAAGCCACTATGTAAATATAAGAGAATAATTGCATAATTAGAGAATTTATGGAGTCATTTGTGCTTAACTTATCACCCGCTTACAATGAAAAACTCTCTTACACTATAAAGCCAACATTTGTCTAGGATTCTCTATTTAAGCTTATGCAAGTACATTAATGTCAATGAAAGCACATTTAAGAAACGCTATTATATACACTTGATTCCCGCATAATTTTAAGTAGTCTTATATTCTCGAACAAAAGTAGATTTTTTAGAAAGGGCACAGCTTGTACGGACTTTTTTTATTCACAATAATTTATTTTTAGTAATTGATGTAGCCCCGCGTTAATTGAAAAACGAGAACATTGATGATAAAGTAATACATCATACTGCACAAAAACAATTATGGAAATTATTTTTAATGTAGGTATTACTTAATTATACACTAACCGTAAAACTTTAAATACACTAAAGTGAGTGTTTGCTATATTGTTTATCAAGTAAAATTTTACCTTCGGAATGTAGGTATGCGGAGTAGTTTTACAACTCATTAGAACACATCGTACAAACTGGTGAACATGTTGCAAGGGATANTAAACGCTATTATATACACTTGATTCCCGCATAATTTTAAGTAGTCTTATATTCTCGAACAAAAGTAGATTTTTTTAGAAAGGGCACAGCTTGTACGGACTTTTTTTATTCACAATAATTTATTTTTAGTAATTGGTGTAGCCCCGCGTTAATTGAAAAACGAGAACATTAATGATAAAGTAATACATCATACTGCACAAAAACAATTATGGAAATTATTTTTAATGTTGGTATTACTTAATTATATACTAACCATAAAACTTTAAATACACTAAAGCGAGTGTTTGCTATATTGTTATTGGCTTTCATGCATGTATTATCCCATTTCATTGCCCCTATGAAGACGCCTGGTTCTAAACTGAACGTTCGTGATTTGTTTGCAAAGAACTCAGCAGAGTCAAAACTTGATAATATTATCACGATGGAACAAACTACCTACATTGCTACCAAAGTTATGTAAGTATAAAAATTATTTTTTTATTATCCAATGCCTTGAATTATTGTCTAAATAATACGAAAAAATTTTAAACCGTACGATAATCTTAAAAAATGGTACACTAAATATCTTTATCTGATCGGGCAATGGAAGATAACGATATCCGTTTATCAAGTAAAATTTTACCTTTGGAATGTAGGTATGCGGAGTAGTTTTACAACTCATTAGAACACATCGTACAAACTGGTGAACATGTTGCAAGGGATATTTATTTTTCTTTACCTGGCGCGTTACTTTGTAAGGCTCAGTGCCCAACGACTTTTCCTCGTGGCCAGTTGTCTGGTTTTTGCTCATGTATGTTATGTGCTTCATATTTCTGTCGCCCGACACTAAGTAGCAAATCAAGTGCAGCACGTGTCTAAGGTTCCTTACTTTATAAACAAGTAATCAAATTCAAGAGGGTCTCGAAGGGTTGAAACAGTTCTGCCAGTCTTGTCCCGAGGCAACGTGAAATTGTATTGACAATCAAACCTACATGCCGAGGCTGTGTATTTGTGGTTCGACGCAGACGACAGTGGTGGCTAATTAATTGTGTAATTTAGGGAAGTGGGACGGGCGCCTGTGTAGAGCAACAGGTCTCTGGCCTGTATTCGAGCTGTCGAGGATCCAGTTTTCACCGGAACGTTTACTATGTAGTTCCCAGGTTGGTGTAAATCTGCCATCACACAGATTGTCTTTGAAGACTAATGTATTTAATCTCGGAGAAAGAAATATTATTAGTCATTGAAACCAAACTGTTTATTAATTGTGTGTTTATTTGCATGTGTTAATATCTCATCACCACTGGGACCTACAAACGATTTGCAATCTACCGGATGTTATCGACGGCGTAGAGAGAGAGATGTGTGGTGGTGAACCGTAACGATATTTTTAACATTCGTGAAACTTTATTACCGCTATTCGAAATATGGTAATTTTATTTATTTGTAGCTTAACATGGTTTTAATTTTATGGTTATATGCGATGCATCTAATTCGTCTGCAAACAAATAATAAATATTTAAAGTGTATACCAAGTGCTTTGGCGCAAAAGAATTTTGCGTTATTATGTTATCTCTGCTAATTATTTAATATATCTAAAAACTTAAGTTATATGAGAAGTCATCAGTGACGGCGGCCTTTATTGATGCAGTTGATTTTGTAGCTCTGACTCTACGCAGATGTAATCCGTAGAGGACATTGCGTTTAAATATGTAAATATGAAAAGTTTTTAAGGTTAGGAATGTTAGTCATGTAATATTTTGATGTGCAGTGAACTTCTTGCAACCAGTGAATAACGAGTCGCGTACTCGGTGACATTAAAATTAACTATTCATTAAATAAAGCGGAAAAGTTTTCGCATATCGGATCACACGAAAGAAGACTCTGGAAGTTCTCGTCACTGATGACTTACGTGCAGGATTGGCCATAAATATAAGTCATTTTCCCCGGATCTCCGCAAGTCGGAATCATTTCCAAGTGATATTTTTCTCTGAGTATTCCCGATTGCTCTGCCAGTAAATTCCGTCCGTTCAGCAATGCGCAGTCTGTTTTCACGTTATACAGTAGAGATGATAAGAGTCCTGGGTTCTTAATCAGAGGTGCTTTCATTCGAAAATGGTGCCTCTTCCTATCTAAAGCGCGCCTCTCTTTAAACGCTAGGTAATAAATAAAGCATGATCTGTTAACTGATAAAGATTACTAACTGAATCAGTGAAATATATTAACAAACAAATAGACAAGCCCGCATATAAGTAAATAAGTGTGGTACCTCGAATTGTACAACTCTCCTTTCACTCAAAGAACCAGTGAAAATCCCACGTAGAACTGTGGAGTTTAGGCATGGTATCACCCACCAAGGAAAGGTGTTTTTTCACGCAGTAGGGTTCATAACTGCTTGATAGGAATTTGTTACTGCGTGCAGGAAACATGTGAATGTTTTTGTAAAACATTAATGGGACGGTTGAGAGACGCGATAATTTGGCCAGTTCATTTATTCCGCTGCTATTCACTTGTAAATATATGTACTTTCATCACCTCGTGGGGGCTCTGAGCCTAAAGTAGATAGATAAAATAAACTACACGTCATAAAAATTGTGTGGCAGCCACCAGTGTACAAATTTTACCCTCTTCAGTGAATAAAGGACTTTTCAGTTTAGGCTACTGTTAAATCTCCGTTATTTGCATATCTCTCGCGCTGACAGAGTGAACTGGGTTAGGAAGAAAGGTCTAAAATATCTACAAAATCTTTTTGTAATGTTATAAATCAGATGCATTGTCGTTTGAGGTACCTGCTACATTTTATTTACATTTTCAATTATAAGTGTATGTTAATATTTTTTTATTCAACCACAGGGCGTAATTGTTTTTCCAATGCACCCTGATCCATGCAACAAAAACATGAACACATAACATTTGTTTAGTATAAACAGTTTAAACTATTCGCTGATATCCCGTTCTTATTTTCAGTAAGAAATTTTTTTATTTATTGATTGTTGTAGTTTTAATGATAAAATTATTTCTGAAATACGATTATATTAATTTATTTACGTGTCTCAGCAGCTCAACTAAAGCNTTAACTGATAAAGATTACTAACTGAATCAGTGAAATATATTAACAAACAAATAGACAAGCCCGCATATAAGTAAAGAAGTGTGGTACCTCGAATTGTACAACTCTCCTTTCACTCAAAGAACCAGTGAAAATCCCACGTAGAACTGTGGAGTTTAGGCATGGTATCACCCACCAAGGAAAGGTGTTTTTTCACGCGGTAGAGTTCATAACTGCTTGATAGGAATTTGTTACTGCGTGCAGGAAACATGTGAATGTTTGTGTAAAACATTAATGGGACGGTTGAGAGACGCGATAATTTGGCCAGTTCATTTATTCCGCTGCTATTCACTTGTAAATATATGTACTTTCATCACCTCGTGGGGGCTCTGAGCCTAAAGCAGAAAGATAAAATAAACTACACGTCATAAAAATTGTGTGGCAGCCACCAGTGTACAAATTTTACCCTCTTCAGTGAATAAAGGACTTTTCAGTTTAGGCTACTGTTAAATCTCCGTTATTTGCATATCTCTCGCGCTGACAGAGTGAACTGGGTTAGGAAGAAAGGTCTAAAATATCTACAAAATCTTTTTGTAATGTTATAAATCAGATGCATTGTCGTTTGAGGTACCTGCTACATTTTATTTACATTTTCAATTATAAGTGTATGTTAATATTTTTTAATTCAACCACAGGGCGTAATTGTTTTTCCAATGCGCCCTGATCCATGCAACAAAAACATGAACACATAACATTTGTTTAGTATAAACAGTTTAAACTATTCGCTGATATCCCGTTCTTATTTTCAGTAAGAAATTTTTTTATTTATTGATTGTTATAGTTTTAATGATAAAATTATTTCTGAAATACGATTATATTAATTTATTTACGTGTCTCAGCAGCTCAACTAAAGCNTAGTTTTAATGATAAAATTATTTCTGAAATACGATTATATTAATTTATTTACGTGTCTCAGCAGCTCAACTAAAGCTTCTTTGGGTTCAATTAACTTAGTAAAAAGGGAAATTAAATTTCTACATTCTTAATTATAAAACCCATATACATTTGTCTGTACTGCAGCAAAAGTCAATAAATACTTTTAGGGCAAAAGCGTATTTTCAGGGTTTTTAATATTAAAAGCTCAAATATAATAAAGAAATAGTACATTTGAACACTTAAAAAGCCTTTCTCAGCCAAAGTCATATGAGTACACATAAATTTCTGAAAATGTTTACGAGTAATTTTATTGCAACAATAATCGCTCTAATATACTCATCTTGAGTATGGACTAGAACAGTTTGAAACTCAATTCAGGACAAGTTGGATTTCAAACAAGCGTATAATAAGTCATACAAATAAAAAAATGGTTACTATAAAGAAATTTTTGCATATTATAAATTATTTTGTAATGTATGAACTGTTATTTTGTGATGGCCGTGGCCTGGAGTGGTCTCAACACGAACACAAATACTGTCGAATACGAATTTGAATATTTACCAATTACCNGATGGCCGTGGCCTGGAGTGGTCTCAACACGAACACAAATACTGTCGAATACGAATTTGAATATTTACCAATTACCTACACCTAGCGCGATTCCTTCGAAAATAAAAACACTGTGCTGACAAATAAAATTTAACTAATTTCTGTATTTGAATCAAGGACACTATTTAATTATTTTATGGTAAATTTTTAAAAATCATGAAACTCATATCTAAAGAGAATTTCGGAACTTAAAAGTAAATTCCGAAACTTGCATGCCAAATGATAAATAAAAATATTCAATTAGTAAAAAACATATCCTGAAATTAATGTTTTTTTTAGTTTACATTTGTTCATTTAGCGACTTAAATGACTAGAGATTTTACATTTACTTATTTTATATTTAGCAAACCAATTATTATTGACCGGATCCTCCTTAAAATGAAGTTTGTCAATTACTCGTGAATGAAATTTTTCAGTATAGATCTTTATGGCGATTAATTTTCATTTACTTAAAAAAATACATCGCTGTAAAATAGAACAAGAAGAATAAGATAACGAATTTCATTGTCCCGGGATTAATTCGTGGTAAAAAAAACTCCTTTAAATTAATGAAAAAAGCATTTGCATTTAAATGTTTGGTGGACATGATTTGACAAGGTCGCATTCATGAAATAATATATATAGTAAATTATAGATACCTTATTTATTTTTAAACGGGGAGAAACTTTGTGCTGTAAACTTGAAAGAAAAAACCATGTCTATCGCGTCTAATTAATTTGTGTATTGAATAATAATTTATACACTTACGAATTCAAAGCCGAATATAATTTCCGTAAACAGAATATTGCTGATTTATTGCGATAGACTTAATTATATTTTCAGGGGGCCTTGTTCACCTACCAGAGACCCTCAAAATTTTGACTGGAAGTTTCGAGGGCGTGAGGCGGCGTGATGATGTATTGCCTGTCACTTCCCTACGCGACATGTTCATCGCAGGTTGCCGGGAAAGAAAGTCGTATAAAACCTTCTCACGGCCTGTCCTTGTGAGAGGACAAGCTATACCAAGCCTCGACCGACAGTGTGGGGCAAAGAAATTCAAGGGAATAAATAACCTCGGTGGGTGAGCCTTACAGGTAACTAAGTAGGGTGAGTGAGTGAGTAAAGATATTTGGGCGGATTTTAACATCGAGGTCTTGAGAGCCGATGAGGGTGAAGTGATGTGAGTATGGAGCAGCGCCGGAATGAAGAGGTGGGGGAAACAGGAGATCCCCGAGAAAACCCGCTGGCCAGCGGCATCGTCCGGCACGATTCCCAATTGAGAAAATCCGGAGTGACACGGCCGGGGAATGAACCCGGTTCGCCTTGGTGGGAGGCGAGCGGTCTTACCACCCAGCCACCGTGGCTCCTGAACTAAGTTGGGCCCTTGAGTTACTTTTATTATGTGGTTTCAACTTGCACGAATTTATTACACGAAATTAGCTACTCTATTATGGTCTTATTGGTGTCGTGTAAGTTTTTGTGATGTGCCAACGACTTTGGTAAATAACTAGGCACAGAGAAAATGTGTGCGTATCTTAACTGTCAAGCTTCACTTTAAAAAAAAAAAAAGGAAATGGTGGTACTTTTCCCGCCAGGAAAATTTTAATTTGAAACTTTCACAACACTATGCTAATAAAACACATGGAAAAAAAGGAGAAAATAACCTATAATCCTGATCAAAATACAATTTGCATCTTACTGTTGCAGCACAGCATTTGATCAGACGATGTCTACCAGGGTATACAACGTACTGTGAAATCTAGTGGACAGTTAGTTGAACCGGCGAATTAATCTGACCTTTGTCAGTAGCAAAGGAACAAATATTTGGAAACGTATTATGAAGCAGATTTTTATCTGTTCAGCCATACCTTTTCTCGAGTTCAAGTAATGCAATCACGTGATGTTTTGGTATGTGCTGTACTTGTGTTCAGCGCTTGCAATACAACCAGTGAACAACGCGCAGCGTGCTCGATGATATCTGTATTAGCCATGCATGTGAGGGAGGTGTACAAAATTTCACAAACCAGATTAGCCAAATGGAAGACTGGGCACTGATGCCTTCTTTTATATAGTAGTGTTCATAAACAACATGCATATACAACGTGTCCACAATCGCTGACACAGTAAATTAACTGATTAATAATTTTTTGTAAATAAGCGATTTTAAGTTGTGGAATACTTTAAATTGAAAGTCTCAAAAATAGAAATTAAAATACAAGAAATCGGGAATAAGAACAAACAAGGAAACAGTAGCCGGTGTTTTTTTTTATGTCTTGCTTGTGAGAAATATCATTTGCTGCAGTTTCGCAGTCTTTCATCTGTGAATGGTTAATGCTGACATTAGAGAATAGGCAGCACGTTGTTCATTGGTTACAAGAAGCACACTTGGCACAGGTACAGCACGTGTCAAGAAAATTACCAATTGCAACATTTGAGCCCGTAAATTAATTCGGAAAGAGTTATGTTGACAGCGAATCAAAGGATAAAATTATGTTACTTGACTTTATGTTGCGAATGTAATAATTAAATTCATGGTCACTGAAGTTACAACTTCTTGTTTCATACATATTAAAGTACCAATCGGCATATTAGTTACACATTTAAATTGCTAAAAACTCCAAGGTTTCACTTGGAAAGGCGTATGAATAAAGTGACCCGGCTCATGGCAATGGTAATTTGACATATATAGCGAAAAGATACAGAATAAAAGGAGAAGAATTTCCTAAGCAGGATTTCCAAAAGTGCTTAGTTAACCGTGATTAGCATACATATAACGTACACTGAGATAAAGGTTTACTGCAGCAAGAAAATTTTTTGTTTGCTTGTATAAGAAAAAAAAAAAAACTTTGTTGTCCCAACAAATATTTTGTTGAGTAAACAGAACTTAAGCAGCAAAATTGATCTTGTTCGTCTAACAAAATNGATGGCCGTGGCCTGGAGTGGTCTCAACACGAACACAAATACTGTCGAATACGAATTTGAATATTTACCAATTACACCTAGCGCGATTCCTTCGAAAATAAAAACACTGTGCTGACAAATAAAATTTAACTAATTTCTGTATTTGAATCAAGGACACTATTTAATTATTTTATGGTCAATTTTTAAAAATCATGAAACTCATATCTAAAGAGAATTTCGGAACTTAAAAGTAAATTCCGAAACTTGCATGCCAAATGATAAATAAAAATATTCAATTAGTAAAAAACATATCCTGAAATTAATGTTTTTTTTAGTTTACATTTGATCATTTAGCGACTTAAATGACTAGAGATTTTACATTTACTTATTTTATATTTAGCAAACCAATTATTATTGACCGGATCCTCCTTAAAATGAAGTTTGTCAATTACTCGTGAATGAGATTTTTCTGTATAGATCTTTATGGCGATTAACTTTCATTTACTTAAAAAAATACATCGCTGTAAAATAGAACAAGAAGAATAAGATAACGAATTTCATTGTCCCGGGATTAATTCGTGGTAAAAAAACTCCTTTAAATTAATGAAAAAAGCATTTGCATTTAAATGTTTGGTGGACATGATTTGACAAGGTCGCATTCATGAAATAATATATATAGTAAATTATAGATACCTTATTTATTTTTAAACGGGGAGAAACTTTGTGCTGTAAACTTGAAAGAAAAAACCATGTCTATCGCGTCTAATTAATTTGTGTATTGAATAATAATTTATACACTTACGAATTCAAAGCCGAATATAATTTCCGTAAACAGAATATTGCTGATTTATTGCGATAGACTTAATTATATTTTCAGGGGGCCTTGTTCACCTACCAGAGACCCTCAAAATTTTGACTGGAAGTTTCGAGGGCGTGAGGCGGCGTGATGATGTATTGACTGTCACTTCCCTACGCGACATGTTCATCGCAGGTTGCCGGGAAAGAAAGTCGTATAAAACCTTCTCACGGTCTGTCCTTGTGAGAGGACAAGCTATATCAAGCCTCGACCGACAGTGTGGGGCAAAGAAATTCAAGGGAATAAATAACCTCGGTGGGTGAGCCTTACAGGTAACTAAGTAGGGTGAGTTAGTGAGTAAAGATATTTGGGCGGATTTTAACATCGAGGTCTTGAGAGCCGATGAGGGTGAAGCGACGTGAGTATGGAGCAGCGCCGGAATGAAGAGGTGGGGGAAACAGGAGATCCCCGAGAAAACCCGCTGAGGTGAGAGGCGAGTATTCTAACCACTACACCCGCGGCCCTTTAAAAATGCATAATAATATTGGTAATCGCACTACTATATACGTTTTTATTTCCTGTCAATATCTATGNGAACCCGGTTTGCTTTGTGGGAGGCGAGAGGTCTTACCACTCAGCCACCCGGGCTCCTGAACTAAGTAGGGCCCTTGAGTTACTTTTATTATGTGGTTTCAACTTGCACGAATTCATTACACGAAATTACCCACTCAATTATGGTCTCATTAGTGTCGTGTAGGTGTTTGTTATGTGCCAACGACTTCGGTAAATAACTAGGTATAGAGAAAATGTGTGCGTATCTTAACTGTCAAGCTATACTTCAAAAATATGGGAAATTGTGGCACTTTTCCCTCCAACACTATGCTAATAAAACACCTGGAACAAAAGGAGAAGAAAACGTGTTATCCTGATCCAAATACAATTTGCATCTTACTGTTGCAGCACAGCATTTGATCAGACGATGTCTACTAGGGTATACAACGTACTGTGAAATCTAGTGGACAGTTAGTTGAACAGGCGAATTAATCTGACCTTTGTCAGTAGCAAAGGAACAAATATTTGGAAACGTATTATGAAGCAGATTTTTATCTGTTCAGCCATACATTTTCTCGAGTTCAAGTAATGCAATCACGTGGTGTTTTGGCATGTGCTGTACTTGTGTTCAGCGCTTGCAATACAACCAGTGAACAACGTCCTGCGTGCTCGATGATATCTGTATTAACCATGCATGTGAGGGAGGTGTACAAAATTTCACAAACCAGATTAGCCAAATGGAAGACTGGGCACTGATGCCTTCTTTTATATAGTAGTGTTCATAAACAACATGCATATACAACGTGTCCACAATCGCTGACACAGTAAATTAACTGATTAATAATTTTTTGTGAATAAGCGATTTTAAGTTGTGGAATACTTTAAATTGAAAGTCTCAAAAATAGAAATTAAAATACAAGAAATCGGGAATAAGAACAAACAAGGAAACAGTAGCCGGTGTTTTTTTTTATGTCTTGCTTGTGAGAAATATCATTTGCTGCAGTTTCGCAGTCTTTCATCTGTGAATGGTTAATGCTGACATTAGAGAATAGGCAGCACGTTGTTCATTGGTTACAAGAAGCACACTTGGCACAGGTACAGCACGTGTCAAGAAAATTACCAATTGCAACATTTGAGCCCGTAAATTAATTCGGAAAGAGTTATGTTGACAGCGAATCAAAGGATAAAATTATGTTACTTGACTTTATGTTGCGAATGTAATAATTAAATTCATGGTCACTGAAGTTACAACTTCTTGTTTTATACATATTAAAGTACCAATCGGCATATTAGTTACACATTTAAATTGCTAAAAACTCCAAGGTTTCACTTGGAAAGGCGTATGAATAAAGTGACCCGGCTCATGGCAATGGTAATTTGACATATATAGCGAAAAGATACAGAATAAACGGAGAAGAATTTCCTAAGCAGGATTTCCAAAAGTACTTAGTTAACCGTGATTAGCATACATATAACGTACACTGAGATAAAGGTTTACTGCAGCAAAAAAATTTTTTGTTTGCTTCTATAACAAATAAAAATATAATTTGTTGTCCCAACAAATATTTTGTTGAGTAAACAGAACTTAAGCAGCAAAATTGATCTTGTTCGTCTAACAAAATNTTTGTTGTCCCAACAAATATTTTGTTGAGTAAACAGAACTTAAGCAGCAAAATTGATCTTGTTCGTCTAACAAAATACTCGCTTGAATGAACAAAACCTCTGTGTTGAGACAAGATGAATTGGAGTGCCAACAAAATATTTGGTTCAATCAATTGTGTATATTGGTTTGGCCACTCATTTGAGTGCCTTCTCTCTAAAATACTGCTCGAGAATTTGTTTGTATTTTTGTGACAATGTGGGTAGTAACAGTGCTCAGTGGTTATAGTGTAAACATATTAATGAAACCAAGTTGAAGAGTAAATTAAAAAATGAAGCTGCAAAACTTAAAATATTTATTTGCGCACGGTGTCCAATATTCTAAATGAATGTCTTAAACAATATCCTATCGTAACAGTAGTCACCTTAACTGAGGTTACTAGGCCGTAGCGCAAGGATGCTAACGATCTAAGTTGGAATATCTGAAGGATTTCTGGTTTCTTCTTAAATCAACTGAAATTCTTCAATGTAAGTAGTGCCAAACAAATATTTAGCTACACCAACAAAATCTTGGTTTCGGGCAACCGAATAACAACAACAAAAAAAATTTGGTTTCAGCAATAAAATATTTTATTTCTCCTGTACAAACCATTAATTTGGTTGGACCAAAGAAACAGTGCCTGATTCCAGAAAACCTTTTTATATGTGTATGTGCTACAATTTGGTGTGTGCTGACTCTTATAAATTGGGCTTAAACGCGAGCATGCGCGCGAAAGCTTTAGAAGGACAATATTTACAAATAATGTTAAAATTAACTACTGAGCTATTACTTTTGTATAATCGCAAACGTCAATACACCATTGCGACGACGTGCTTATTAAATATAATTGAGCTTGGCCAGCGGGTCCAGTATTGCGTTGCCTCGCCACTTGGGAAAACATGCATACGCCCGTGCTTCACTGATCACTATTAAAGTAAAACTCATCCTTCGGANTTGCCTCGCCACTTGGGAAAACATGCATACGCCCGTGCTTCACTGATCACTATTAAAGTAAAACTCATCCTTCGGAAAGAGCAAAACTATACAATCAGTTGTAACTAAAACTACTTACCTTGGTACCTTATGTCTAAGAGGCAAGGATTCTCTTCAGATCAGATAGGGCGGTAACCTGATGACAGTTTCACCTGGCATTGTGATCAACTTGGATGTACATTTCCCGTAGAGCGCTGATTCACAAACAGACATAGCTATTGTTTTCGGTACTGTGTCAAATATAGTGAATGTTCTATGTTTCCTTATTTTTGTTAGAAACTACCTGGAAATCGGATAATCACTTTGAATATCCTTAATGGTTGGAGTTCAGGTTTAAAAAGTAGAATTTCTTATTGGAATTTAATGGTGGAACCGATGAATTGTTTACTTTTACTTGGGTTCTAACGTATAACCTATAATACCTTAACTGGTTTCGTTGAAGTCTCACTTAGGGCCTGCCAAATAAAGTACGTGAAATGACTTACTTACTGCAAAAGTTAATGCGCTCAAAGTTTAAGGTGAATTTTTTGTCCCTACTTAGGTCCAAAAATGTGGTAAAAATGAGTGTTCTAGGGAGTGTATGAAAAATAGGGACACAGGTGGGAAACAGTAAAGCGTTTGTACTCCCCCCCCCCTCAACCCCAAAAAAGTTATATCCTACTCACACCTCTTCATTAATTTAATAAATAATAACAAATTGTGGATTAGTAAAAATCTTAATTGAAACAAAGTTTTCTAACATGATGCAGCGGAGAATTTTTGTATGCTGTCAATTGGCCTTTTCTTTGCCCTTTCAGTCCCAAATTAATTTACGGGCTATAGTTTTGCAAGGACCGCAGTCATGTAGTGGTCAGACTACTCTCCTACTATCTAGGTGACCTGGTTTCGATTCCCGGTGAAGTCGCTACCGAATTTTCACGTGTGAGAATCATGCCGGACGATTCGGCTGGTAGGTGGATATTCTCCGGGGATACCCCGTTTCCCCCGCCCTTTGCATTCTGGCGCTGCTCCATACTCACCTCACTTCACCCTCATCGGCTCTCAATACCTCTATGTTAAGAGCCGCCCAAATCTCCACTCTAGTGATGCAATCGCTATTATTTTTGTGTGTACTGTACTTAAGTTGAACGTGCCTGTCGTAACCAGTGAACAATTTTATGCGTGTTCGTTGATGTCAGTAATAACCATTCACAAATGTGAGAATGCAGTAACTTCAACAAATAATATTTTTCACAAGGAAGACCCTCAAAACATTGGACACTGATTCCTTGTAACGTACTGAGCTGGCCATAAATATCCTTCATGAACATCATGTCCTCATCATGGATACAGGGACTAGGCAGGTTAACACGGGAAAATCCCTTACGTTCGGGTACGAGACTGTCTTCGTATATCCACACAGTTTAGAGCTCTAATATTCCTTAACTAGTAACTGTATTTATTTTATATGGTCATATCAAAGCATGGCGGTGGGAGAAAATATGTATTACACGTTTATCTGTATCATTTGATTGAACTGTGCATGACGCAATAATTATGCTATGAGTGAGTGAACAGATATAAACGGCTATAAATAGCGAGGTCTTGAATGCTGATGAGTGTCATTGAGGTGAGTATGGAGCAGCACTGGAATGAAAGGCCGGGGAAACGGGAGATCCCCGAAAAAACCCACCGACCAGCGGCATCGTCCTGCACGATTCCCAATAGGGAAAATCCGGAGTGACCCGGCAGGGGAATGAACCCGGTTCACCTTGGCGGGAGGCGAGTGGTCTAACCGCTCAGCCACCGTGTCCCAATCATTATGCTGTCATGTTATTTCTATATATTCCGGTAGATTTATGAGCGCGTCAGACATACGGTGCTCAAATGGCAAAGGAAGTGCATTTGTACATGTGTTAGAATTATATTATGCCACCGAATAAATAACGGGCATTTTACAGGTTCCAAATTAAGCGTACAGTTAACGATTTCACCAAAAATAAATTAGCGCACGATATTTTTCAATGTGATAAGTAGACACAATGTTATTTTGTTAATTGGCTGCTATCGTCAAATACCTAGCTGAACCACTGGCGTTTTGGTTAAGGGAAGACAAAATTTCGCGTGCGCAAAACTATTACGTACGAGGAAAGTAGGGGAAGGAGTTTTTGAAATACACTATCTATGAAAACATTTTTCTCAAAATCACTGCTACAAATAACAGGGAATGTTTCACAGCTAACGCATGCATACCCATCGACTAAACATTAGGTAGACCGATCTCGCTGGCTGCGCACAACCAATCTCCGTGCCCCAAAATTGAACTGCTTTTCTGCCAACACGGCCAGAGAAAACGGCATGTTTTGATTTGTAGGTTAGAAAACTGATTTGTAAACAATTGCTGAGAGACGTTATTATAATACCTATGACCAATTTGTAATTTAGTAAATTTAAAATATATACCAGTGCTTGTAATTTACAAATTAAGAAACAAACAAACAGGTTCGTCACTGTTGACATTGTGACTTTGACAATTGTGTATGATTGGGGTAGGTCAATGTTGGGCACATTCTCAGACCACGAATAAGCGGTCTACCTCATATTTAGCCTACGGGCATACCGAGTCTTTTTGGAATATTGCCTATAAACTTGCTAGTTCCTTTATGCTGAGTGCTGCGGAGTGAAGGGACCCGCTTTATTCCGCACCCTGACAGCTATCCACTCTGACAATTGCGGCGCGGGGGCCCCGGCGTGCGGAGAGTGCAGGCAATCGCGTGGCGGGAAGCGACTTGAATCACTAAAGAGAGGGTTGAAGGGCGGAAAGACGTAGTTGACTGGTGGAGGCGGAGCGGAAGGAAGGAAAGTTATAATGGACAGGTCTCGGAGCTGCCAATGCAGGTTACGTCANTGACTGGTGGAGGCGGAGCGGAAGGAAGGAAAGTTATAATGGACAGGTCTCGGAGCTGCCAATGCAGGTTACGTCACGGGAACTAAAGCAGGAGAGGTGCGTGCGAGCGTTACTTCTACCGGAGTGAGCTGCGCTGAGCGCTTCCTCACGCGAGAACGCTCGCAAACCGTATTTAACAGACTAGGATAACAAAGTAGGAACACAACCCGATTAAATGAGCGAGTAGAGAGATTTGGGCGGGCTCTTAACAGCGAGATCTTGAGAGCCGATGAGGGCGATTGAGGTGAGTATGGAGTGGCGCCGGAACGTANCCCCCAAAAAAAACCCCGCAAACCAGTGGCATCGTCTGGCACGATTTCCACTTGCGAAAATTCGGAAGCTACTCTACAGGGAATCGAAACCAGTTGGCCTAGGTGAGAGGCGAGTAGTAGAGTTGTAATCTGTGTAAATATATTTGTTAGCTGTTTGGACCGAAGGGGCCGCCCCTCTCCCCCTCCCCCAAGGGACATTGAGATTTGTTAGAAAGATGCTAAAGGAAGAGGAGAGGGGGCTGAAGCCAACTGCAAATTTTGCTGGGCGAACTTCACTGTCGAAAGTGTGCGGAGAAATATCTATCTCTCTCTCTCTTCCGCGCCGAGTTTAAACCATCGCCGTCGAGTTTCGAGGGAACGAACTTGAGAAGTTTGGTCGCTCGTCCCCACTCCAGTTGCTCCAGCCCCGGCTGCCTTACAAGTATTGCTACCTGCGCCAACTAATACAAACTTCCTCCACCCAACCTCACCCTCACCCATACCCTCATCTTGTCGGCGGCACCCTGCTTAATTGGCACGCGGTGAGCGAGCGCCGCAGTTGAATGGGGCTTAAACTGCGCCTCGCCTACTCTCCGAACCACAGACGTGTATTTCGCAGCCTTACTTCCTCATCGCCGGGGCAGACACTTTTAACTCTTTTATATATAGTAAATTAGCAGTTAATTCACACTTTTTGAACTAAACATTTAAAAAATCATCCTATGTTTTACAAGTTTATTATTGCCTAAATATGCCATGTATCATAATTGTTTTATACTTCTGATAAGAAAAAGCATTTCATTTTTGGTTAACTTGAATGCTTACTTACATTTTCTATATATTATAATATATATTTTATATGAACAGAAACAGAGAAAATAGATGTGATAGTAATACCTGGTAAGAGATACACTGAAGAGCCAAAAAAAATTGGTAAAGGCGTGCGTATGCAAATAACAGAGGTATGGAACCAATCAGAGTAACGAGATGCGGTCGGCAGCTAGATCGGTTACTGCTTCTACAATGGCAGGTTATAAAGATTTAAGTGAGTTTGAACGTGGTGTCATAGTCGGCGCATGAGCGATGGGACATAGCATCTCCGAGGTAGCGATAATATTTTGATGTTCGCGTACGACCATTTCAGAAGTGTACCGTGAATATCGGGAATCCGGTAAAGCATCACATCTTCGACATCACTGCAGCCGGAAAAAGATCGTGAAAGAACAGGACAAATGACGACTGACGATATTCTTTAAACGTGACAGACGTGCAAACCTTTCTCAAATTGGCGCAGATTTGATTTGTGGACTGCCCTGCAGGGTTCATGGTTTGAATTGCCTCCTCCATACATTCAGAGATTAGTCGAGTCCATGCCACGTCGTCTTGCGGTACTTCTGCGTGCTGGGGGGAGTGGAGATATTTGGGCGGTTCCTAAGGTAGAGGTCTTGAGAACAGTTAAGGGGGAAATGAGTCTAGTATGGAGCCGCGCTGGAATAAAAGGGCGGGGGAATGGGAGATCCCCGAGAAAACCCGCCGATCAGCGGCATCGTCTGGCATGATTCCAACATGCGAAAATCCGGGAGCGACCCCGCCAGGAATCAAACCCGGTTCGTCTAGGTGGGAGGCGAGAAGTCTGGCCACTATACTACCGCGGCCCCTTATTTTTTTGATATGCGCTGTACTTGTGTTCAGTTCTTATCTTTCAACCAGCGAAAAACGTGCTGCGCGCTCAATGATATCGGCATTAATAATGTATGTCAAAAACGGGTAGAAAATTCCACTAGTCATATTAGACACAAGGATCGCTCTCAAAGTATTGCACACTGACGCCTTGCTCTGTGTAGTGCCATAAATTTCACTCATTTGAATCGTGTCCAAGATGAATAAACGGTTAAAGGCTGTTTACGATAAAGTGAGCACTTTTGAAATCAATCTTTGAAAAATATCACTGATACGTCCTGCTTATATTTTAACGGGCGCACTGAGCGACATGCGCCCATTAGATTTGGTAACGATGGAGGGAAACTAGTCCCACGCTTAATGTTTAATAAGAAGTGTTGGGTAAACGTTTGTAACATTTGGGATGATTTCATTTGATTTATGCTTTTTTTTAAATGCTTCTAAATGTAAGAATTAGCAGGTTTGCAAAATATTTACTTTTCATTTAATTTCACAATTTCACTTGACCGACGCACTAATAAAGGGATTAGGCTTATGTCAACATTAATTATTTATACTGTAGAAGAACACAAAATGTTTATACACGTAGATGTTAAGCGGAGCTTTTAAAAATTCCTAGTTTACAGTTTACACTCTTTACACTACTTTAGCTTATAACGACATATTTCCTTTGTTATCCCTTTAGCTTTCTAATATAAATTATAGTTTATATTCGTTTGGTTTTGTCGTGATTCCTTTCCTTGATTATATCACCGCTGATGTCGCTGGATTAACGTTTCAAGGTTGATACACACTTGCAGGCGTTTGGGACAAGCTATAAGTTAAGGGTACGCTGCTCATAGGCGTATCTAAATATTCCCATTAAGGCGAGGCAGATAAATTTCATTTAATGTAATCTGAAATAAGAATTTTTTCAGGTGCATATGAGTCCCTCCCCCCTTCACACACACACACACACACTCTCTGTCTCTCACTGTCTCTAACTGGAGCCGCGATGGCTGAACGGTTAGGCTGCTGGCCTCTCACCTACGCGAAACGGGTTATATCGCCGGCTGGGTCAGCCCAGATTTTCGCAAGTGAGAATCATGCCGGACGATTCTCGAGAATCTCCCGTTTCCTCCATCCTTTCATTCCGGCGCTGCTCCATTTTCACCTCATTTCATCATTTCACCCTCATCGACTCTGAAGACCTTGATGTTAAGAGCTGCCGAAATCTCTCAACAACTCTCTCTCTCGCCCTCTCTTTCTCTAACCGCTGAAGTTACTGATATCAATATAAACTTTGTTTTTTTAAAAGGTAATATACACATTTATCCCAAAAGCATAACATGTTATTAAGCAGCAAGTTCAGTGACCTGACTATTTTGAAAACCCAACTATAACTTTTTGAGATACGTGGGGGTTTTCATAGGTGTATGCATTTGACTGTAGCTGTGGCGGGATAGGTTGCATGATCCGCTGGGAGACGTCTAGCAGCGAGGTACTTTACAGGTAACGCACGTGCTAATGATACAATATACAGGTATTAAACGCATACGGAAGGTTGTTTTTAGGCGGTGTTGTTGATATTACATACGAATAGAGCGTGTTTAAAGTTTGATGTTCATTTCCTTCATTTCAGTGAACTTACCGAGCAATCGCGTCTGTTAACAGCACACACCATTGCAACTCCAATGATTTCGGTGATAATTTCCCCAGCACGCAGCTGTTGTTGGCGTTTTCAGTCCCAGAAATTATTGTAACCAAGTCCTGACTACCTGATTTGTAAAGTCGCTCCTACTGCCAACCAAAAACAAAGGAAAATCTTCAATAGTTCACACAAAGTATTGAAAACCATCCTGCTGTCTGAAATTAATTTACAGAAAATCACTGGTTCTACCTATTGGTCTAAACTATAAAGAGTACTGTTACTACAATGTAAAACTTAAATTTTTTTACTCTATATTATCCGGTATAGCAGTTGACTGTGTTCAGTCAAATATATTTTTGCAACTGTTTGTGCAGCCTATCGTGATCAGTTTTGTATTTAATTAGATCCTATGATTTTTAGTCTTTTGGTGCAGTATTACGCTTTAGATTTATATGCATTCGTCTCACTTATGTTATTTGACCATTGTTAATGTATCACTCCATAGGGGCCCGTGAGCTAATATTTAACCTTTATTGTTGCAGTGGCCGAGACTATTGAAGTGATAAAAAATGGAGATACTTTTTATCTCAAAGTTACTCTTAATGCGAGGAAGGGTTCTTGTAGGGTCATGATAAAAAATTTGCGAAGCTATGAAACTATGTGGACTTGTTATTTCAAGTGCATATTTTTGTACAAGTGTAGCTCGAGATCTGCACTTGGGAATATTCCTGAAAATTTTAAGCGTCTCTTGATTTTTTCATGGAATTTTAGGTAATTTTCTCTCTTTCTAAAGTACTTACCTTAACTTCCGACAAGATATAAAAGTCCAAGAACATGAATGTAACGAGTTCATCCAAATATATTGCTCACTTTGACCTTAGCTCACTCATAGCTGTTTAAAACATTTTGTTAATTAATATCGACAATCATTAGGAGTTAAAATTTCGTTTCTCTCACATTTGGCTGCATTAATTTCGGTTTTCTCTATTATATTATTATTCTGATAGTACAAGCTTGAGATTCTGCGTAATTGGCAAAAAAATATTTAATTAGTTAGTTGTAAATATTTACTATAGCGTATGATATAAATATGTTTCTTTCGTTTGGCATAGTTTCAACATCCAAATAATATGCAAACGGTTACTACAAAGGATTGAAAGTATTCGTGGCTTCATTTCAAGTTAATATAAAAGCCTTCCGAAACATAAATGTTTCAGTAACGTGTGCGATTTGACTGCAGTTTATTAGGCTCCCCTGGTAGAATCTTGGGCAATAAAAAAACTCGCAACTTAACAATGACCTAATTCCATGCAACTTGCCTGGGTAAAAACTGGCTGTTCAGTTGGCTCGCAGCCAACGAACAAATCTCTGAGGATTTAGTATAGACGACTGCAAAATATATAGTCCACTGTTCATTAAATCCGCGACATGTTTCTCTCTGTGTTTGTTTTATATTACTGCAGATTAAGTAGGATTATGGTCGGTACTGCTCACAATAATGAACCGACCACAATACAGATAGGGGCATGTTGTGTATAAATCTACAATCCACTGCTGGCACACCGCAGTTTCATGGTTGGCTAACATTATAACGATCCAGAAATAGAAACTTCATTTATTGGCTCCATCGCATTAGCTTCGATAAAGCATGCAAACTTATTGCAATAATTTTGTAGCATTACAGACGTCGCACATCTCTAGATGCTATAGCAAGTGTAATTTATTTAGTACCTAATTCCGAGTTCAGAAAATATTTATCTTTATAATTAACTCTAAATATTCCAGTAACGTCATGGAAGTAAATATTTTCCCCCTGAATTACATACGTACACATAGGAAAGTTTAGATAGATGATCTATAGGTTGGAGTCAAGAGTCCTATTTATGTTCTAGCCTGAGTTATTTATCTTCAGTAGTTGTGGTCCAAGCAAGCAGTCTGTTTTACTCCAAACCAGTTAGTTCTGTGACAGGCCCTTTCGAGTTTCGTCTGTATGGTAGTAAATGGAATTTACAACTTTAATATAATTTTCGTTACAATTATCTTACAAGCGTGGTTCACATTTCAATTTATTCGTAGTGACTACCTTATGGTATTCTATGTCAATCTCCACAATTAATGTGGAGTTTTAATTTTAACTTGTTATATTCGAGAAGATAGGTAAAGCAAGAAATTGTCGTAACTGATAGTGTCATGGGTGCCAACCCACTGCCTTTTTTGAAGGGCCAGTTTAGTGACAGTCTTGGGACAGAAAAAAAAGAGCCCAGCTTTCTCAGATATACGTCAGGGAGATAATCTTCAAGCCGAGAAGGTAGGCGAAACCTTGCAGACACACAAAAAAATAACTGTCTGCTCAAGAAAAATACATTTTACGTTGTGCGTTGGTTGTACGTGATTCTAGGAACCCATCCCTGATTCTTTAAGAGTGTATCAAATAAACCCAAAGCCATAAAAAAACATTACAAGTGTCCGAGATACTGAAATCAACTATGAAACCAATTAATCACGTGTTATATGCAAGACTTACGTTATTTTTGCTATCATGCTTACACTTTACTGTTCTTTATGAAATTCAGCCGGCATCATTTGTCAATTGGCTACTGCCTAAATATGAATCTCTAGTATATATCTGCTAGTCAGAAATGTACAGTTTATCCTCGGAATTTTGAAAAGATAAGCAGCGGAGACGAGAATGGTTAAGCATAAGAACCACGGACACTGTTGCTTATCTTGCGAAAACAATTTCTCATGACAAAAATGACAAGCGTATATGAACTCAAATCACTGTGGCTAGGTTTTGTTTTTATGATAATGGCATTTCACAGAGACACGTGGCCAACAACGAAATGAATGCTACAAGTGTGGATGTAGTGTATTAGAGATCAACCTGCGAAGTAACGTTTCCACGAAAAAAGGTTGATCCTCCTGATTGACTACTGTATACTGTGAACGAGCCTCTGTTAAGGTGTCCGTCTGCCTGCATCTTTTTTTCCCCTTTTTATAGGCTCAGAAGCGCTGGAGCTATAAGGGTTGCACTGGCTTGCGCTAAAAGAGCGCCATCACCGCTACGCGCAGGGCTTTGAATTCGCGTGCTGTGTTCTCGTAGTGCTGCGTTCTCATAATGCTGCGTGTACCTATGAGACTTTCATCAGTGACTCTTATGTTACTGATGAAATGTCTGTAGCAGAGTTCAAAATAGGCTCCTTTCGTGGTTTGGCTCCTGTCCGGCTAGTATGTTTTAAGATACGGCTGTCTGAAAAAGCTGGTTCTAACCACACCGAAAGGCTCCAAAATAATAATTGCAGCATGCATGGTATCTTTCAAGTATCATTCCTTCCTCGTCTGGTGTATGATGACTTTTCGTAGGTAAACATACTGAGGGCAAATTTAATAGTTTCTTCAAAAACCAGAATTTCAAACACTTTGCAGTGAAGTTCGAGCGCCAGATAGACGGAACACTTAACCTCTGGCGCTTCGTATCCGTGAAGTGATTGGCTAGTGACGTTCCGCCATATGCTTGACGAAGATGTTTTGTTGGCACGCGAGGTTGGTTGTCGCAATGAAAGCGGTAGGTTTGCTTCTATACTCACTGTTATTCTTTAACTATATACACTTGATTTTTCGCAAATCGTTTTGCACGTTGACTAGGCTTTAATATAATGCCTGCAGTTCCCCTCCTTTTATTGTCCCTTGTTTTTTATGATAAGACGTTTTGACACGGGACTGACAAAATAAGAACTAGGTCAATGAATTTCTGCGATTCAAAGGCAGGCCCCTTATAAAATGTAGTACACAATCACGAAAACGTTGCCAAGCTGTTTTGTTTTGAAATCCGACTGAATAGGAACTCTTTCCGTGAAAGTCTCGTGCACCTATCTATCTGGTTGCACACGAATTGAGAACATTCAGAGATTAATATTTTTTAGTGCAGTGACAATCAAATGAGCGCTCATTATTATATATAATGCTGAAATGTTTCTTATTAGAAAAAAATTGATTGGCCGATATAATGGTGGATTCTTTATTGGTTACGGAATTTCTATGAGATAATCCTGGTGTTTGTTGAAATATCGAATCGGGTATGGACTCCATTCCATGTGTTCATATAGTGGAAAAGCCGCGAATCCACTTCACCCTGTCATCCATCTCTGGAAAGATGCAGAATACTCGAATTACCCGCGTCGCCGTTCAAGTTTTCAAACAGTGTTGGGCGAGTGGCTGGAAGGTTTCGACGGCTTGGAAGTTAAAGCTCGCTCAGCAAACACTTCTATCTCCCGCGGTTATGACCGTGTAAACAGTTCTTAGCCCCGGGGGTCACGAGCTAAGGCCCCTGGCCCTCCCACAATGTCAACAGCGTCATCTAAAAGCCGACGTCAACTACTCTCGACGACATCTCCTCGTCCATAGGCGTACAGGGCTTCTTCGCAACTGGAAGCAAAAATTTTGTTATTTTTATGCACTCACCGAATTTTCTAGAACTCTACCAGAGCGCCGTCTGACAGTCATCGGCAGAGATAGGAAAATTTTGGGTATCCAGAAACACTAATGCTTGACTACAAGAGCTATTTTTACTCTCTTACCCTATATATTTCTACATTGACTCCTGCCTCCGTGAATAGCCTGTTTTATCACATAACAGGTAGCAAAGAATTCGATTTGTTTTTTTTTGTACGTTCCTTCCTGTAGGTTTGTTATTCAACATTCACTCTGCGTCATCTAAGGGAGGCTCCGCCCTAAGGCGATTGGCGCCCTGGGCAAGCATACCTTTCATTCCAATCACCTTTCTAATACTTAACTTCTTAAAACAAATCAAAGATGAAATTTATGTGGTGCCGATTTCCAGAAGCCTTAACTTACTAACAAAATATGTCTACACACAAGTCACCAAATAAACATTAACGAAGTTGATTAAACACAAGCATTTAAACTTACTTGTGTCGAGGAACATAAAGCATTGACACATTGTAACTCGCTGACCTGCGTACAATAAGGCGAAGAAAATATTTGCCATTTCTTCTAGTTAATGATCACGTCTGCTACTAGTTTGTGCAGAGACAGAAATGAACACGCATTAAATAAGTAAGTAATATTTAAAGTTTGGTATTACCTATCTTAATTTCGGTTTAAAGTAACGAAAGTAATTTTTTTTTTAATTCTCCTTTTACGCCTAGAGTTCCACGTACTCCTACCTGACGCTGACACCATGGAGATTTGCCAAGTCCTCCTAGATATAACATTCCAGCGTTCCAGTGGCACTGCTCAAACCAAAATGAAGTAATTTAATTCAAAGTTGTCGTAATTATTCTAGCATTAAACGTAAATTAGAAAAAAAATTATTTTAGTACTGTACTTTAGGTGAAGTTATTCTAGTTTCGAAAAGAGTTTTCCAAAATCAGGAACGAGATGCTTTAATCAAGCTCTTTTTAAAGGCCCTTAAAGATTGCGAGAAAACCTCTATGACTGCTGTCTGGAAAAGCCATAGCGAGGTCAGCATTGAAGATAATGGTTATATTGCAGGTTGAAAAGTGTACCTGAACCACTAGTATGACCTCTTAAAAAAATGTGGTTCTTACGCGGAAGTTTCCCTAAGTACGAAAGTTTTAAGTCGATCTGGTTCTAAAAATGGTTTGAGAGATTATTATTTATTCGCATCAATTTCGACATAATTTATTCCGTTAAGATATTCAACTGAGATTTTTGTTTGACCGACATAGTTTTCTAAAGAACATGCAATATGTTACAGAATATAAAAGTGGTTATCGCGTTATTATTACACTGACAACAGCAAATTGGATAACTCCGATATTCCAGCAGAGGCTACGATGAGTGTCCACAGGTATTTATAGCATTAATGATATTATTTTACTGCCGTGACAAAACTGGCAATGTTGTCTCGTTATCTTACATCGTATTTCTGAACATCTATATTTCACGGTACGTATCAAGAAATATTGAAACCACTGCCACTTTCGTTCCAAAAAAAAAAAAAGAGTAGAATCCAAACATTAATAGAAGAAGGAAACTAGTAAAATTAAGGATCCTTAAAATGCCATTTGTAAGCAGTAATCCCTCAATTATGGTAAATAGTTTTTTAATGAAACTAATTTTACAACATCTCTGCTCACTATTTGTTGCTTAAGTAGGAGGCAAACTAAAGCTGAAAAATATATGCAGTTTGAAAGTCGGAACCGCACAGACATATATTCTCAGATTTTCAATTTGGCAATGCAAAACTTTACAAACTACTGAAATAAGAACTCGGTATTAATTTACAAACAAAGCAAGTATTTGACTAGAAAAAACCAAATAGCTTTAAATTTTGACCACAATAGCGAAGAGAATGGTGCGATAAAGTTGTTTCGTCATTCAAAGTAGAAGTGATAGCATTGGAAAAGCTGACAACACAATGTCGGAACTGTTTGTGGGCCACTCTAAATTCATCACTTTCATAAATTCCACATCAGGACATTGGGCGAAAAATTAAGTGAGAGTGACTTTCTCTTGAAGATATCAACAGCTGACTGTTTTTCATTAAGTGACTATCACTTATTCAGTATATGCCCTAACTCAGTGATATTTTACTTTCACCATCAGAATTCTAAAGTAATAACCACGTTTCCATGAGATTCAACGAAATACATTTTGACATTATTTAAATATTTTTAAGGTTTTTATGGACCTACTAAATAAAAACATTATATAAAGCGTCCTAGTTTGGCATATTTATTTTGAAACGTCAACAGTTATACATATTATTCGGAAACTTCTACTATAAAAATAATGTTAACTCTAGCTGCAATCTAGAAGTGACCCTTGAAAGATTCTTAGATTAGCCAGAATTCACAGAAATGAGGTACATGATTATGTTCTCTGTGTATTAAATATTTGTAACACACAGTATCGCACCCTGTACTATCGTACACTGTAAAAAATTCCTGGTATACTTCCTAAAACACTAATGATGTTTATAACATACACATGGTATGGAAATTATACCACATATCAGGCTGCAAATATAAGAATGTTTAGCTTTGCTACTCCACAAAGTTGAGAAGTTCCCTAATCATTTGGGGGCTACAATGGTGTAGCAGCTAGGTGCTCGTCTTTAACCAAAGTGAACTGTGTTCGATTCCAGGCAAGGTCACTGCCTGATTTTAGCATTTGGAAATTGTGCCGGATGATACCATTGGTCAGCGGGTTTTCTTGGGAATCTCCCCTTTCCCCCGCCCTTGAAATCCAGCGCTTCTCCATCTTAACCTCATTTCACACTCATCGGCGCTTAAGATCTCACTGTTAGCGCCGACCAAAATCTCGACTCTAATCATGTATTTAGGGACAAAACTACTGTTTTCAGTTTCCAAAAGACCGGACTGAGCATTCGTCTTTATTTTTGGAGTCAGCTCTCAACGCCACTAACGAGAGAAAGAGAGATCACGGCGCTTAGTAAATTTTGCAGATTTTGATTTACACAGGTTTGTCCATGGAAAAATACAGAGGTGAAACAGTCACTTATTCCGTAAACTCCGGCCGTAGACGCAGCAAAATGGCGGCACCAATCAGCGATATGTTTAAACGCTGTTCTCCAATCTGCGCCTGGTAATCTTCTTATTTGCCGGCAGCCCAGCTAATAACGTCACCTTTCGAAACACGCAGTAGCCAATCACACACGAGGCCGTTGACTGTATCTCGCGCAGCCTATCAGAGAGAAAAGGTACGCCCAAATTAAAGGCATCGCCACGACATTTCGTCCCTGTGTATTTCTCTATTCTGTGTCCAGGGCGTACCTAATGAACACACGTGCTAATGTAAAACGTTTTTTTTTATATTTAACTTTCCTCGAAATGAATTCGCGAAATCTGCCCGCCACCGACTACATCAAAGGGACGACCGTACTATTTCGTTCCTGGGCAATTACGTATTCTGCGCTCAGGTCGGTGGGAAGGGTAATGAGCTTGAGTGTCATGGGCACTTGGCGCCGATCTCGAACCTACTCGGCGGACCTTGCGGAAGGAAGACAATCCTTCTCCTAGAAAGCTAAACCTCTCCCCCCAACAATTCCTTCTCCATGAAGTGAATTTCACTCCCTGCGTCATGGGAGATGACCGCGGGCGAATCCTCTCTCGTGACCTTAATGCAAGCTTCCCGCTTCCCTCCCCCCACCTGTTCTTCTCCCTCCCCTTACGACCCCCACCACAAGGGACTCGGACACCCCCTCGGGAGGCCTTGCAGGTAATTACCCTACCCTCGTCTGCCAGGGAAATGGATTTAATCAGCCCTTACTTTGGAGCGGGTCTTGCGACGCCGGGAACCGCTGCGTCCCAGGTCACGTGACCGCGGGGGTACAGTCGAGCTTCTGCCTCGGCCCACAGGGGTCGCCACGTGACAGGCTTAATCGGCGTCGGCACTGGCCCTCAACGGTTCCACTGAGACAAAGGTATTCTTGAATAAAACAAAAAATTGCTCGGTGTCACCTAATTAATTGTTTGTATAGTGGCCCTAAAATTATTTTATCCCTGAATCCAAATAATTTTCGTTTTTATTAGGTTGCCCAAAGCTACTCAAATTTTTTGCTTCTGTAACTAAATATTTTTACTGCTGTTGGTCCATAAAAGTTTTGGTTATCTTGAACAAATAGTATGGACGACCGAAGGTCGAAACCGGAACATTCGCACACGGACGCTATGCTTCAGTAGCCTCACGCCTACGATGAGTGTTATTTTTTTTTTATACAATGCATCACTTGCCTAACCAAGGGGGGGGGGAGGGCGTATCGGGACATACCATCCTCTGTCGCACCAAAATTAAAACAAAATATTAAAAAATAAAATTTCAAAAAATTTACAAACTGAATTTTTTTTTATATAATAAATGTGTGATCCCCGTTGAATATGAAGTATGTTTGGCATCTTAGGTTTCATATATGCATTTGAAACTATTTTTTGAACTGAAAATAAGTAAACTAATATCTTTAATTTGTCCACATATGAGACATTTGCAATCCCTCTTGAACACTACACAGGTTTATAGCATTTTATAGTTCCATCTGTGTACATAAAATTTTAAATACCCCTCCCCCCACCCGGAAGTAAGTTCCTGGCTACCGCCCTGAAATGCATAACATTTACGTCAAATATATTCAAGTTTAATAGCTTTACAATTTTCTATACACATGAAGTTACAATTCGATTGTTGGTGATGTTTCTGCAATTATTAAGCATCAATAAAGTCAATAAATTATAGCTAGTTTTTGATAATGCTGACTTTGGGATATTTCCGTGAAAAGGCTCAACACAACTTACATTTGTAGATGATGACGATAATAACAATAGAGTACCCTATGGCGTAGACGAAATTCATCCAACGTGGCTCGTAGGCATTCGTCATTCGTTACACGGTAAATCAATGTGTTTAACGAACCAATATTTACGAAACGAGTAGCAAAATGTATTTTTGTGACATAACAAGTTAATAATAGCTAACTTTCACATCACCTTGCTGTAAATTATAAATAAAACTCCCTTACTCCGTTTCGAATTTATTTATGATCTCTCGTGTTGCTATCATGTAATATTTTGTTTGTGTGCTGTACTTTTTGTCGTTCGTGTCATTTGCTACCAGTGACCAACATGTTGCATACTCAGCGTTATAAGCATAAACCATTCTCAAATAGGAGGTGCAGGGACTTGGCAAATCAGATCATTCGCAAGGAAGTCGCTCAAAAAATCGAGCATTGATACCTTTCTGGGTTACGGGAGGGGTCATAAGTTTACTTAAATTGCCAAATGTTCTAGGTCGTGGACGAAGGAGCTGAATGGTTTACTGTATATCAACAAGCAAATGCTCTTGATTTCATTTTTGTTATAATAATGGAAATACGTAATTATTTTATTTAGTCAGCATATATGAGTGAATTAAGCATACAATATTTAACACGCGGTGTAAAAAAATTTAATATGGTGAAACTGTTTCGCATACAATTGGTTATAAGTCCTACAAAATATTTACTCTGTGGTGGGTTTTACGGAGTGAAGTGATACGATAAATCAGTGGCATACAGTGCTTAAGAATACAGACGTGAAATAGCCGCTTATTCCGCGAAGCTGCACACTAGACAGCAACGTATCTGCAAGCCATTCGAAAATCAGCGCCAAACTCAGCCAATCAGACAATGGTCACGCCCACATCAAAGTATCCGCCACGCAATTTCATCCCTGTGCACTTACTTACTCGGTGTGAGCGGCGTGGTCTGGGGGCGTGTGAAGCGAAAGTTCTCGGAGAACGTCCGCTGGTCAGTAGCAGCGTCCGCCATGTTTCCCATATGCAAAGACTCCGCGACGAGTCCACTGAATATCGATGCATGATCGCCATGGTGGGGCAACTGCGGATTATCCGCTTGGACACGGGACTATACAACTTACGATTACTGATTTTTTTCTGTGTTTCAATTTAATGTTGGTAACTACCGAGCCCAGAAAAATGTTTTGTTGAGTCAATCAAAGATTGTTTGGTGCAACCAAATTATTTGTTTGTGAAGAGACCATAAAATATTTTGTTGAAGTCAAATAATTTTGTTGTTTTTATTTGGTTGCCAAAAACTAAGTTTTGGTTGGTGCAACTAAATATTTGTTTGGCTCCACGTACATGAAATAGTTTCGATAAATATAAAATAATTCCAAACACGACTGAGATTTGAACCTTCTTACTTTGCACCTGAGCTTTACGCCCTAGCAACTTCACCTAAATTGATTAATGATGAAATCGAATTGGTTTCAAATAAATGTAAATAAAATGCAGGAAAACATGCGTAAATTAATATTTCAAGTTTCATAGCTTAATTCTATAGTTTTCTGTTGACCTTGTTTTATTTTGACGTTGATACTCTTATTTAGCACCAATAAATGCACTAACAATTTATTATGTTAGTATCCTAATTGTCACAAAAATTACAAACACTCTAGCTGTTATTTTGAACGAAGGCAATCAAATGGTTGGCCGGCCAAAAAAATTAAGGCATACAGTTAAATCAACTAAATATTTTGTTGATGGTCTTATTTATTTTGGCCTAACACAGAGGGCCTGTTTATTCAAGCATGTATTTTGTTATATGAACAAAATTACATTTGTTACCTTTCAAGTTTTGTTTTGTCAACAAAATATTTTGTTAGGGAAATTAAATATATTTCTGGCCATATACAAACACGTATTGTGTTGGCGGGAACAAACCTTTCACTCATTGCGAGAAATACATTATTTTATTTGACGTTGGAGAACATTAAAATAATTAGTTTCATAATGAACATAATTCCTGACCGGTATTCACACACTACTGTCAATACATTTTCAGACTATCAACAAGAACACTTCAACACCACAGCCGTAGTGAAATAACATAAACATTTAAGTGTCTTATTTTGTGATAGGGTTGACGATACTGGCAGTATACACTGGTGGATAATGGAAAATGAGCACCAGGACGCAAAGGTCCCACATTAATAGAGGTTTTATTGAATAAGTATACACGCTGTACACTGTATATGATCATGATTACAGATTTGTACACATTTTGACAGGGAATACAGACTGTCTTGAACAACAATGTCAGTATCGTTTGTAGCCGTCCTTAGCTACGATGCAGTCTTGCAGTCGTCCGTAGAGACGACCATAAAGGTGTCGGATGTAATCTTGGGTTATAGTGTTCCACGCTAATTCTACCTGTTGTTGCAATTGGAGGTGGTTTGTTGCCGGTATTGCAGACCGCACCAAACACCGTTCCATCACGTCCATCACATGTTCAATGCGGGACAGGTCAAGTGTTCATGCTGGCCAGGGGAGTTGACGAACACATTCGAAAGCACGTTGGGTAACACAAGACGTGTGTGCATGAACATTATCCTGCTGGAAGATGACATCCCCTTGGCGTTGTAGGAACGGCAACAAAATGTGTTGGATGATGTTCTGGATGTAGCGTTCACTGTTCAGCGTTCCCTCAACAAACACCAGAGGCGTACAGTCATTGTTAGCTATTGCCTCCCAGATCATGATCCCAGGAGTTGGTCCAGTATGTTGCTGCCGTATACACTCTAATTGTTGCCGCTCTCCTGGTCGACGCTGCACTCGCAAACGACCGTCACTGGCGCCAAGTTAGAATCTGCTCTCATCATACTAAACACAACTCCGCGCCATTCATCCCTCCAGTTGCGTCATTAGTGTCACCATCTGAGGCGGGCTGCACGGTGATGAGGTGTGAGAAGAAACCTGGCAAGTGGCACCATTGATCGTAGTCCAGCGTCCAGAAAACGGTTGGTGATGATTCTAGCTGACACCCTGGGTGCAACAGTGGTCATAATCTGTGCGGCGGTTACCATGTGATCAGCAATAGCTGCTCGTCTGATGCGGTGGTCCAGGCGGGAATCCGTATGCCGCTGCCGTCCGGAACCAGATTGACGGATATGTGCACCATCGTTGGACCACCAGCACTATCATTAATGCACAGCAGACACCGCACGTCCTACACGTTGAGCAATTTCTCGGAAGGTCTATCTAGCCACCCTCAGGTCCACAATACGACCTTACTCAAAGTATGTTAATCGCACGAAATGTGGTAATCTATGCCATCGTGGCATGTCTAGAATGCTTACTACACACAAGGCGATGCTTGAAACAACAGATACTCTTTCACCGAGTCAACTACAGTTGTATTGTGCTCAGCAGTGTTATACCTAGTACGCGGTTCCTACTCTGTCCACAGCAACGCACTTTTGATCACTGTATGTACTGCACTCTATCAGTGCCCTATTTGGATATTGTATTTCTACGTCACCGCTTTAGTGGTGTTCAATTTTCTTGTTCCACCAGTGTATTATTTCTCATGCTAGTGTGGCCACGTACGACCAAAAGATAATAAACGAATAAAATATAATATCGACTTGCAACGATCTATAACTACTTATGATGCTTAATTATATGTAAATTGAAAAAGTTATTATTTAATACAAATAAAGACATATTTAGTGAATTTCAGTGTTCAAAAATTTTAATTAATAACGAAAATAGACAACGAAGCTACAGAAAATTGTTTTTATAGTAAACGCGTGTGACAATAATTAATAAAATAAGAGAGATTTCGTAGGTAAAGTCCCGTTGTCACGTAGCCGTATGACGACCGTCAAATCCACGGGAACAATGAAAATTAACTTGACTACGTCGCCACCAACAAAGAAAGGGGAGGCGACGTGCAGAAGGGTTCCCATGATGAAACGGAAATTTAGCCAGCACGAGTAGAAAAGTTAGGCAAATTCGTACAGTAAATCGTAGGCTGGAACGTGCACAAAAGACTAGTGTGGCAGTTGCAGTAACGAGTAGCGTGCCCGTGCACCCTCACTACAAAGAAAAACATAACCATGAAAAATTAGTGAGTGAAAATAGTTGGTGCACGCACAAAGATAACGAGTATAAAACTGGAGTGTTACTCATCAAGGAGGGAAGACAGAAAATTTCAAATTTACAAGTTGGTGTAACTTGCCAAATAAACACCAATAAAACCTAATAACAAAAAAATATATAAAAATTATTATAGATAACTACGTTGTTACCATAGGAATGAAACTATAACATTTAAAACACAAACTCAAGTCCCGAAGAACACAATCCTCAAAGCCGGGCAACACGCCATTTTGACTTTGTGGCTGGATAGAAAGTGACGAGAAGAAGCTTGTGGAGTGCACAGAAAGTAGAAACAAAAGTCCAACGACAAGCTTAGATTTACGACGTTAGATGTCGCAGGCTGTCCAGAAGAGGCGAAAAGTGCTGAAGTGCACAGAGGTGGGCAAACATAGCACGTGGACAAAAGAGCATTTTTTACTTGAAATCACGCGCTAAGCGGCAGGGATACGCCGCGAAAATTTGAAATGACTGCAGTTGCAGGGAAGCGAGTGGAAGGGGTAGCTTCAGACGGCGACTGAAAGAATTCGCAACACAGCATTACATATCCGCTCGGTAGAGAAAGTCTCTCTGATGAAACGCGTGTCTGCAGGCGAGATGAGATTAAAAACGTAACTTTGAAAGCACTGGACAATCGTGAATTGAAATTATAGTAACGAGAAAAATACATAATGATAAAATACAGACGAATACTGATTACATAAACTGAAATACGAAAATAACACCATACATAAGCTTTGACAAATAAATTAATTAATTAAATATTTATTATGATGAGTTATATAAATCCAGACAAATAGACATTAAATAAATTGTAGATGCTGAAAGGATAATAAAAACATTAATAATCACATTGATTAAATACTAAAAGTGATAAGACAAATCAATCTTACTCGCAATCGTTTTTACTGAATTAAGTACTGAAATTAGGTTTCAAAAATATTTAAAAATTAGTACACTAGCAGTGACACAACAGTAAAATAATCATGACGTATTTTAAAACGGCACACTAGATAAAGTTTTATATTTTTGGATTGCTCACACATCTGTCCTGATTGCAACATGACATTTCTAGTTATATTGCTTAATTGTTTCTTTACAACTGTTCTGTAAAAGAAAAGTATTCTGTCATCAGGCATTGCCTTCTCACTCTTAAAAGATATTCACACTTACAATGTTCGATAATTAGCTCGGAAAATTTTTGTCGTGGCCGTATAATGCTGCCTACTCCAGTAAAACTATTCTTACGAATTTTAATCAATGTTTGCTCATCTGTAGTAAACTTATCCGATTCGATGTATGTACCTACCATGTTTATGAATATTCTGGTACGTGGGAATAAGTATTAATATGACTGAAATCTATGAATTGTGTTATTATTCCATTCGGAGAACTGAACTTCAAATAGAATAATAATGTTTTTTTTTGTCTTCTTACTTTTACTGTTTTTCAGGTTTATAATATGTTGCCAGAAGGCTGAAAGTGGAAAGCGAGGCGACTAGCAAAATAAATTAACGTAAATATTTAATGCACGCATTCATAGCAAATAGAGTATTCGAAAGCAGAAAATTCGGTAAATGAAATAAAAAATTTTTATTATATTTATAACGCTTTTTTTTAGATACTGTGTCCTTTATATATATCACAATTTTACCACATGAATATTTTATTAAAAATAAGATATTATACATTACTTTGAACTCATTAGCAAATGTATTAGTAATCAGCTTCTCTTATAAAGTTGACCATGCATTATTCTTCCAGTCTCTTTTTACCTCCGTGGTAATCACTCTTTTCATTATATTTTAACTTCCAGTCAATTATCTGAAGGTAAATGAACCAAATCTCACGGTGGCTGGTTCACATTACTCCTCCGTCCCTATAGACTCGTCACAGAACATTTTTACCGAAAACTTTCCTTGCTTTCTCAGCAGAAACCTTAAATTTTTTCCAACTCACACAAAAGTAACTGAGGGGAAAAAAAATATCAGTGTTCTGGTTCATCAAGGAGTTTTTTCTTTACCCTGCAAATTTTCACAGATACTTACAGAAAGTTTGTAACTCGTTAAAGATGCACTATGTAACACTGATAAAAAATGGGTATCTCGTGCTCGTGTTCGTCTGAANAAACTTTCCTTGCTTTCTCAGCAGAAACCTTAAATTTTTTCCAACTCACACAAAAGTAACTGAGGGGAAAAAAAAATATCAGTGTTCTGGTTCATCAAGGAGTTTTTTCTTTACCCTGCAAATTTTCACAGATACTTACAAAAAGTTTGTAACTCGTTAAAGATGCACTATGTAACACTGATAAAAAATGGGTATCTCGTGCTCGTGTTCGTCTGAANAAAGTTTGTAACTCGTTAAAGATGCACTATGTAACACTGATAAAAAATGGGTATCTCGTGCTCGTGTTCGTCTGAAAGTATTATACGCATTGTGTTGCGAATGCCTGCCGTTTATTCTGCATAGACATCATGTTTAAAAACATTTTTTTACACGTAAGAAAGACGAATATGAGAATGGACGAAGAAAAATCAAAAATCTTAAAAACACTGAGGATAAATTCACACATAAATTATTAATGTGCCTGTATAGCAGTCAACTGCACATTCAATGGTTTTTATAATAATATTATATAGCTGGCAGGTAAATACAATCTATCCGGTTTTTTTTATTGCTTTCAGTAAAAATTTCTTTTAAAAGTATACATATATATATATATATATGAGTGTATGTGTGTATAATGTGGTTTGAAAGTTGCACATTATTAAACTTCAGAATAACGAATGTCAAAAAATATTATTTATGAACAATAATATAATTTCTAATGAATACCACAGCATAAGAAACGTTCGAATTATATTTCAGTTTGTTTGTAAACAGAGATAATTCCAATAAATTATGTTATATGTATATTTATCCGTCTACTGCTCAAAACAGTTAATAGCTTTCCCATTACAATAATTGTGGTGTGAAGAAATAGCTAATTTACAAGTTTTGAAATCCTTTGTTTATAGTTACAGACATTTTTGTTGATTCTCCATATATAGAATTAAACATAAGTTTAATAATTTTCGCTAGATATTTTATTCTTAAACATATTAATAAGTGTTCGTTTACAGTGGTGACTAACCGTTATAAAATTAATTACGATTATGTATATTTTAAATGAAACAACTGTAAAGTGACACGATAATATCAATATTTAAAAAACAGAAATAAATGACAAGGAAAATTTTTAGTGNATGAAACAACTGTAAAGTGACACGATAATATCAATATTTAAAAAACAGAAATAAATGACAAGGAAAATTTTTAGTGTGTATATTTCGTTGTTCTAGATATCACTGAAATCAGCATTACCACTACCAAATAACAAGTTCAATTTTCGTGCGAATNGTATATTTCGTTGTTCTAGATATCACTGAAATCAGCATTACCACTACCAAATAACAAGTTCAATTTTCGTGCGAATACATGGATACCTATAAAACAGTACTATTACTCATATAATTTTATTTCATATATAGTAAGTATAAAATTTTTCTTTAGACAGAATTTTAGGAAGTTACATAAACGGCAGGAAATCGTTGTGATTGAAACCAGTTTATCGCTTAGCTTTACCCTAAATTCAGTTCATGTGCGTATGTTAGTAGAAAAATATTATATTTTCTGGAGCAGGCCAGAAGTTACTATGCCGTGTTGCAGCGCTGAGATTCAGATTTCGATCTGACATTCCGATGAACCTTACACTGGCCTATCCAACTTGACACTCGAACATGATTAAGTACTTGTGTTTTAGTTTGACACACTACTTTGGTTTGCCTATGCCAGATGTATTGTACTGGATTATGTCACCTCGTCTGTAATTGACGTCACCGCAATGATTTAAATTTGAATTTTCTTTTTGAATCTTAGTTGTTATTTGACAGACAAATATGATTTTACGTCACGAGTGCCAGTTTGCAACTAAACAGTGTTTATTAAGAAGAATATCAAACTTTTCTAAACAGAATGTCGGTGTCCTACTTTGTCGGACTTCTATAAAAATGAACGTTCGAAAAATATAATAAATGAGTGTTGAAACTGAGACATGGGTAAATTTTTCTAAGTATTTGTAAACCTATTTAAAGCAGGAGTATCGTATGTTACCCATTGACAAGTGCTTCCAGCTATGTAATGGGGGAAAAAAAAAACTTGAATAGATCCTGTCGGAAATGAGAAACGTCAATAACGACAGAACAAATCAGGCACATTTCTTTTTTAGCCTTATTCGCCGAGCGGTCTTGGAAGGGTTGACAGCGGTGAAATTGATCTCCTTTGTCTTCCTACCCACTCTCGGGCGCCCGACTCTTCGCCAGCCCAGCCATGGCGCTGAATACGGCAGGGCGCCCAGCGCAGCACAATCTCATTACAGTGCGCTCTCACGCACAAACTGCTAACAAGTAACGAGTACGCACTCTTCGTCCTATTCACGGGGCCCTCGCGTGGCTGGGGGCTCTTCTCCCACTCGGCCTGTCCCTGCGAGGGTGAAGGGTTGTACCGGGGTTGAGGAACCGGCACTCGCGCATTGACTCCCTCCCAGGGGGGGTGGGGGGAGAGGGGCGTTTCAAGATTAACAAAGGCGAGCACGCCACAGCCGCGGAATAGAGATGGGTGTACTCGAATGAGACGCGCTGTCGACCAGCGTTTCGGTACTCTATGAAAAAGAGCAAGCGACTGAATAGTCGACTAGTCGACAGCTTTCAGTCGAGAACAAGTACGTGCAAGTAGTCTGCGTTCCACGACAACTGCGCACGACTTTGGTGCTCAAAACCTCTAAGGCACTGATAACTTTTTTATCTTGCATTACTGCAAGTTAATTATATTTCAAACTGTAGTCGAACTTCATATTTTGCATAGATTTCGCATTAGCAGCACCTAGGTTGTATGAAAGTTGTTGAGATAAATAATTTCAAGTCAAATTCAAAGTTGTCTATATTCAATACGAAAAAAAAAAATCCCAATTATGTAGCAGCAGATGTCGTTTCCTGTTTGGTCGAATATTCATTGCGGATTCAAAAGATGCAACCATGCGTTATTTTGTGAGTAACGTAAAACCACAATTCAAGCAAAGATTTTTTATTTTCAACGATACGATATTCATTGGAACAAAAAAAATGTGTAACTTTCATTTATCAACGTTAGTTGGCAACAAAGATGAATGTTAAAAATAGTAGAAGTACAAATTTAATGCCAGTGTAGAGAGGAGGCAGGCAAAAGTTGGGTAATTTTCTAGCAGCACAGTTTTCTGTGAACTCGAGTTAAGTACGTTTTTTATTTTTATTCTGTCACAAGAATGGAAATATATTCGTACTGTCCAGATAACGCAAGATTCAGGTAACCCATTGTTTATTTTTCTTTACGGTCTCAGAGTACTATAGGGCATTTCAATAACTGTAAGAATGTGAAAAAAATAATAGAAATGCTAAAGTTTCTGAAGTTCAGTTTTTTACAAACAACGCGGATTTCATATGTCAATGCTATAAGAAATACACCTTATTAACCAATTATATATATTCATTAGCGGGAACGTAAAGAAACCTAGGATTCCTTTGTGAGAAAGGTAGAACCAAAAAAATTTAATATATTGATTTTACAGTTGTTACCATGCTTGTTAGAAACAACGTAAAAGATTATAAGCCGTTTATAACCAAGCTGAAAAAAAATTGGCACATAAATTTTTTTACTATGTACGAAGCAGCCAATTACAGAAAACATCTGCCAGATTATAACAAATTCTGTGAGTTCTAGCCTTTTGGTATAACTCTCAGCACCTAAATCATTACAAATAAAAAAAATTGTAAACATTACGGTTAATGGCTTGTATAAGGTTTGTAATAATCATTGTGTAAGTAAAATATAAATAGAATGCAATTAAATAATTTTTGCACATTTTTTAAGCTTCTTTATTTGGGAGTAGCTAGCACACATTCTTGTTGTTATAGGCTATTCACTGTAAAGTAAGCACTTTTGATTGACCTCTCATTCGGAATAATATTCAATAAATATATTATATTTTGACATGGTAATATTTATTTTAAAATTTTGTTAAAGTTTTAAAAATGGCTGAAAAAACTAGGGTCTCGAAAGTGCTCACTTTACCGTAAACAGCTCACACCTACGGAAACCTCAAAGATAATTTCGCACATTCAAGTCTTCAGCATCGAGTGAAGCTTTCCTTTGGTTATTAATTTGTGTCCGTGTGTCTTTGTGAGATCATATTTCAGGACCACTAGATAAATTCTTGTGTATGATGTTATTGACAGTAGCCTTTTACGCGACTACCTAATATAGGGTCTAAAATACGTATGACGTCCCTCACCTTTTGCGATACTTCTCTTACTATAGGTAAGGTCACCACTTTTGAAATCAACTGCTGAAAAATGTCAATGCCTCCACCTGCGTAAATTTCAACGTGCACAGTTACTGGCTGAGCACAGTTAAGTTGGTAACGACCGAGGGAAATTAGCTCCAAGCTTTAACTTTGAATTAAAACTGTTAGGTAAACATGTGTGGAAACTAAAGTGATTTATTATGCTTTCTGTTTTTTTCTTAATGTTTATAGGTGTAAATATGTACGCATTTGTGAAATATTTACCTTCCAATGATTTCGCAGTTTCACATGACCGACGCATTAATAAAGTGGCAAAGCCCATTGCAACATTAATTTTACGAATGGTGGAAGAGTACACAATGAGCGTACAAGTCGATCATCAGCAGGGCTTAAAATGAGCTCTCTTTCCATGAAAAGCCTTTAGATGACATCTTCTGCTGTGCATAATGTACGTAATTAAATTTACGTCCTTTGTAATGTCCCGTACATAGACCATAATGCCTTAAAGGGCACGAACACTCATTAAATTAGTTATGTGAGAATTCGCTATTATCTGAGATGGTATTATAATATGGAAATATTCCACGCCAATATATATATTAAACCTCTATCGTGTCGTTGTACGTTTATGACTGGATGACGTAGTTTTTAGCACGTCGTTTACTGGTGACTCCAGGACGTTCAGCGCCATAGCAGTATAAGTTTTATTAGACAAGTAAAATATGAAAATAAATTCTGACACTTACGATTCACCCATCACGAAATGAAAGTTAACGATATATGCATACTAAATTAAAATTTGTTAAGTTGTGACGGTTTCAGTCGATACATACAAATATGACTCCTTCTCTGTTTCTTCAGGAAGAAGTTGTCCGTTTTTCAAGGAATAGAGACCCTCCGTTCGTGTGTTATCAATGTATCATAAAGCTTACTTTGAGGTTTCACAGTAAACTAATAGTAGTTGCAAAATTCTGATATATTTTCCCCTTTCTTGAAATACAAAAATATAAATTTCTAATATGGGAGGACAAATTCGATTTAAAATATTTACTAAAATCCTATGACTTTAAATCCCCAACAAATATATAATAATAAATATATATAATTTCCCATTGTATACAAAATAATTTAAAATGGAGCCTACATATATTTTAATAGTTAAAAAAAAAGCACCCCCCTCCCCCTGGCCCTTTAAAACTAGAACATGGTCCTTTCATACAATTTTCTTGACGCCTTATCGAACAATTTCTGACGTTCAAGGAGCGGAAACGCCCCCTGGTGGCGTCATGGCTGGTCGGCGTCACGTTATCATGGAGACGCGCTGGGGAGGGAAGGGGCAGCAGGCGAAGCTTCGAAACAGTACACTAGCGCGCCATGCGCAATTTGCCGTCCAGCACTCATACAGACAACAGCTGCGAGATGGTCAGTTGAGCGGGTCCCATCGGACAAAAGGTCGCAACTCTTATGTAGAAACAGCAATCCAAGGCAACGTGAACTTAGACGAATTCTTGATGTGCGTAGACCGTCTCATCCTTCCTCGCCTGATACTCAACCACGTCGGTGTTGCTCACGTGTCCAACAATCCCGAGGCGTCGGCTGGCCAGATCGTTACCCGAGGCTTAATACACGCGAAACACGGGTTTAGATGATAGCAGCAGGCACCAATAAAACCGACATGCACCAGGGACTTAAAACGACTATCTGGTAGAACGTAACTTCATACAATTTCAACTCTTACGTAGTAGTCCTGCATTTAAAAACAAATTTATGCACACCAAAAAACCCCTTATAATTTACTGAAGTTAAAATCTATAACCATAATTTTTATCATGGTATTTGAACTTTTCGTTTTACTTTGCCGTACATACATATATAAACCCAATTTAATTTACTCAATCAACACTGAGTATTACCATTAACTGAAATTATTACTCTTTAAATTAAACATCATTAACGCCATTCTAAATACTGGGAATACGCAATTTCCTTAAAACTTTAAATTTCTAAATATATTTTGGATGATACAATTTTCACATCCAAAATATGAAGACAGTTTCTGGGATTTTTAGGTCAAGGGGTGGCTCCCTTAGACTGCATTGGTGGGTACATAATATTTCTTACAATGGGAAATATGAACCTTTTCAAGTTTGTAAGCAGAAAGTGTATCAACAACCAATACTGTCACGGGCGAAAGGAACCTAACAATTTGATACGTCATTTCACGGCTAAATTAGAACTAAAAAAAATCGATTTTTGAAATGATGTGATGAGCTTCAATTAAAAAAATCATCTGGTTTAAAGTTTCAATCTTTATATGAAACATTACTCTTTTGTTAAATTTTTTTGTGATTCGTAATTATGTTACGTGTTACATATGTCCATATTTCTTCCAATTTTTTATTAATCACATTCTTCAAACCAACTCTATGGAGTGACCACACATTTATTAGTGGGTGCAACTAACGGATTTCAAAAAATACCTAGGATGGAGCATATTTATGAGCACTATATATAATATTATTAAAACACAGAAAAAGCAAATACATCACTTCATCCCAGTGACGTTTTTGAAAGCCCTGCTTAAGATATACTTGTATGAACATTGCATATTCCTCCAACATATGTACAATTTACATTGCCATCGGACGTAATGTTTCGATTCACCTGTTCTACTAAATTTGCCTGAGGATAGTACGGAGCAGTCTGCACCATATTAACACTCCATATAAAATTTAAATTTCTGAACTGCGAAAGAAAAAACTTTTCTTTATCAGTTACTACAATCATGGACGAGCCCAAAAAAATCATATCATCTCTGCACAACTACCTTACAAATTTCTCCTGCCTTTGTGGTACGCAACGGGAAAAAATTTGCTTAAACGATCTATGACAACAAGGACATATACGTATCCAGAAGTACTCCGGAGCAATGGGCCCATCGCGTCCATAAATGCGCTCCTGGAGATACGATGCCACCGTACCGGCATATTGCCATTCTGGTTTTTGATTTTGTGACTTTGCATGCTGGCACGCATCGCAACACGTGACCCAATATCCCAGATAATTGCGCACTCCTGGCCACGCAAAACGTTCTGACACACGGGTAGTTGTTTTATCCCTTTATACGTGCCCCCTTATAAAGATTCATAATATATTTAAAAACACCTGCCTTAGTTTTTCAGGTACAAAAACGATGAATTTACCTCTTTATGTCAATTCTCCTAGAAATAATTTATAAACTGCATAACAAGAATTTCCGTTTTTAATGTCAGTCGATATTTGTTTACATTCCGTGNAAGAATTTCCGTTTTTAATGTCAGTCGATATTTGTTTACATTCCGTGTCTGAATTTTGGTGTTCTTTTATATCAGTAAAATCACTGGGAAACTTTTGCAACGTGTTTAATTCCAAAACATTTAAACCAGCAGAAAGTGAATCAGACAACAGACACAGGGGGCCAATTTTCCACTGCCTGAAACTCGTCTTCGTAATACATACGTGACAACGCATCCGCTACAGAATTATCAATCCTCTTTATGTCCTGCATGGAAAATTTAAAGCAAGCGAAGCGCACCANTGTCTGAATTTTGGTGTTCTTTTATATCAGTAAAATCACTGGGAAACTTTTGCAACGTGTTTAATTCCAAAACATTAAAACCAGCAGAAAGTGAATCAGACAACAGACACAGGGGGCCAATTTTCCACTGCCTGAAACTCGTCTTCGTAATACATACGTGACAACGCATCCGCTACAGAATTATCAATCCTCTTTATGTCCTGCATGGAAAATTTAAAGCAAGCGAAGCGCACTAACCTCCGTGGTAATCTACTAGCTGGCTTTTTTGTTTTTAACAACCAGCTAAGAGCCATGTAATCCGTTAATAAAGTAAATGGAGCGTGATCTAAGTAATCTGAAAGCTTTTCCATTGTCCATATACAACTTACACACTCTTTTTCTTCAATAGTAAATTTCCGTTCTGCCCGAGTTAATAACTTACTGCCGTATGCTATCGGCACAAAATAACCGTCTTTAGTTTTATTGAAACACGCCCTGACGGACACGGAACTTGCATCACAGCGCAAAAATAATTCTTCAGAAAAATTAGGCAAATGCAAGACATGGGTATTAGCAAATGTTTCTTTTAATTCTCCAAAAACCTTTTTCTTTTTCTTCGTTGTACACAAAATCTACGTTTTTTCTTTTCAGCTGGTTTAATGATTGTCTAACATCAAAAAAATATGGAATAAATATACTATAAAAACCAACCATTCCTAAAAATCTTTTTACATCTCTTAAATTTTTTGGTTGAGGAAAATTAACAACAGATTTAATTTTCTTAGGATAAGTGAGTAAATTACCTTCCGATATAATAAACCCTAGATCGCACATGTTGTTGTGCCCAACTAAATTTTTCCGGGTTCACAGTCAGACCAGCCTTCCTTAACGCGTCTAACACTGTCCGCAAATGGTTAAGGTGTTCCTCCAACGTGCCACTGTACACGCACACGTCAACAATGCACGTAAAGACGAACTAATACACGTACCGTCCTTATACGTGATTCAACACTCAGGAAATACATTGGGGCCCAGAATTTACCCTTATGGGAGACGCGTCCACTGGTAAAACCCCCAAGGGGTACAAAATGCTAACGGCACTCTACTTTCCGAATGTAACTCGCACTGAAAAAAGGCTGGTTTCAAATACAATATGGTGAAATATTTGGCACTTTGCAAGTGTTGGAAAACGGCTTCCATAACTGGTACCAGATATGAATCAGCATAAAGTTTTTATTAGCCGTTCTATAATCATACATTAACCGATATTGACATGGTGCTATTTTCGGTACCAAAAAAGACGGGCTTGCATACGGACTAGTGGATTCCTTCACAATTTCCTGTCTGTATATAATTGATTAACTGCTTGAATATGTGCAATTTTGGCGCGGACACACGGTATGGCATGCACACTACAGGCTCGCTATCTTTTAATTTCAAAACAACAGGAGCCTATTTACAATTCCCTGCATCACTATATTCGGTTTTAATCTAATCTGATCTAATATCTCACTATCCCTCCGAATGTTGTAACAACTGAATCTTTTGACATCGGGAAGACTTTATTTGCAAAGCAATAACTGTCTCAAACTAAATTTCAGGGCTTTTCTTGCTACGGCAATACATGCGTGGGTGCAGCTCAAAAAATCAGTACCCAATATCAAGTCAGGTAATAAATAAAAAAAAATACGGAAAGGCATTTTTATTGAAAATTTTTCAATTTCATTTTTTATCACTGATATCACATATGATTTAATCAATCCTCAGTCTGCTGAGGAAAATGAGACAGACTCTCCCTTTTTCGTTTGTACGTTGCCAGTCGGCGCGTCACGCATACTTTTATTGCAAGTTTCATGTTATATTAGAGACGCAGCAGCACGCGAATCTACCAACGCGGACGTGTTTAAATTCCCAATTATAAATGGAATGTACAATAAGCAATTCGTGTTTACCAAATAAGTGTTTGAAACTGAACCTAATCACAATAAGTTTTCATCCCAACAGACATTTGAATTGAAGGTGACCAGGATTACCACATCGGTAACAAATAACTAATTTCACCGGTTTGTGACCATCGGACATTTCTTTTACATCTGACTAGTCTTCATTTCCTGGCGGTATTGCTTTCCCGTCACTTTCTGCCTTTTTATCAAAACAGTTTTCCGTTGTGTGATTTACCCGAAACCAATTTGGCATTTCTGTTTCGGCTTAACCTGTACGGAATTTCCTTCTCCTTGGTCCTATAAAAACATTTCGCCATCGGATGATTTCATCGAAAACAAATTTGACACTGCCGTTTAGGTGTTACGTTCGTATCCATATTTTGCTTACAATCACCAACAGTTAATTCTGCCTGTATCACAAACTATAACAACTGTCTCAATGTTTGTGGCAAAGGTAAAGAACTTACGGTTTTCAGGCCAAAAATAAAAAAAAAACATTATTTCTACCAAATTCGCTTCCCCACACGGCAAACCGAAAACCTCTACCAGTCTAANTCACAAACTATAACAACTGTCTCAATGTTTGTGGCAAAGGTAAAGAACTTACGGTTTTCAGGCCAAAAATAAAAAATAAAACATAATTTCTACCAAATTCGCTTCCCCACACGGCAAACCGAAAACCTCTACCAGTCTAAAAGTCTCCTTTACAAAATGTTGCATTAATTCTCCAGCACGCTCAAATATTTCTAAAATGTTCATGCGCTGGTGTGCAATGGCTACTGGAGTACCTGTTAGCCACAAAATAGCCTGATAAAATTCAATGTAGGACATACCCGCATTGATAGCTTGCCCTACCACACTCTGCAAAAATTATGGTACTTTAAACATTATTGCAGCATATAATACTGCTATTTCGCAGATATAAAGTGAAACTACTTTAGCCGTTTGAATGAGAAATTTAACTACAGCGCCCAAATTCAAACTACGCACTGCCTCGATGGCAGATGGTTGGAATTATACTTACAGCTTGCCAAGTTAAACTTGCGGCAAGTGTAACTAATGAAGCGTGCTTTACTCCATTCAAGGTTACTTCCAACTTTTCTGATGACCTGCTAAAGTTCTGCTTCCTGGATATTCTTTCGCCTCGTCAAACGAAGCTTAACCGAGTTTAGTTTAGAAAATCACGATAGAGACAACGAACTGCATTCGTGCTCACTCACTGCAATAATATTTTGCATTAGAAGTAATTATTACTAAGCATTATTAACACACATATTTTCTTCCTCTTGTTTGATAATAATTATAAAAGAAATATTGAAATTACCTAATATATTATAAGCAAAATTTTAATTTAACCCAAATAAACTATTTTTTTATTTTAACACAGGTGTAAAATACTTGTCATACATGGTATATTTGGAAAACATCCAAACACGTTATACATGGGGCGATTTTTTGACGGTTTAGTTCAAAAAGTGTGAAGAAACCGCGGATAGACTATACAAGCTTGACATGAAAACTTGTATTCAAGTTTTCTGGCTTGCATAACAAGCTTGCTGCAAGCTTACATACTGATTAAGGCAAGCTTGATTCAAGCTTGAATCAAGATGTTTATGCTATTGGGGAAATGAGGGACTGAATTTTTCCCCCCTCAGTTTGCAGTGCATAGTTCCTTATTTTAGGAAGAGAGTATACGTGCAACTCAGTCCAACAAGGGCATTAGTGACTTGTGGTGAAGTCGACGGATGGAAGGGCACGCCACCTAATTGCAGAAAGGGAAGGCTCGGACGGCGATAGTGTAAGAAGCTGACGGGCTTCGAGGGTTAGGTTTCTGGTGGTGAAGGTAGAGGTGAAGCACTATCTGGAGAGCGATACCGGCCTCCACTTAACGGACATTCGGCTGAGCTCAGCCAGGACCCATGAGGGGGTGTGGAGAGGAAACGGGCCCGTTGCGGCCCATTAGGCAGCCCACCGCACGCAAGAGCGGCGAATAGAGACGGTAGTTTCCTGTCTCGTTCCCGGCTATTCTGGCTCTTTTCAGGAGAACTTATTGTTTCCTTTTCGCGTAACCTGCCCGAACTATGGCCTCTACGTATTGTACCAAGACCTTGATAGAGCGACGGTTGGTTTTAATTGCATTAATAAAGTTCTTATATAGTTCCGGAGTCCTGCTAAATTTATTCTTCCGGGATATAACTCCGCCTCGTCAAACAAAGCTTAACCAAGTCTAGAAAATTACATGAAAGAGACAACGAACTGCATTCGTGCTCACTCACTGTAATAATATTTTGGGTAAGAACTGTTTCTTAGTAGGTATTACTAACAAACACATTTTATCCCTGTTGGTAGTCATGTTTATTATGAATATTATATTCTTATTTATAGAAAATTATAAATAAGAATTTAATTTATCCAACATTATGGTATTTTTAGGGTAACAAAAATATAAAACGCTTGGATATGTATCATATTTAGTAAACAACCAAGCACATCATGCATGTGATGATTTTTCCAAAGGTTTAATTAAAAAAATGTGACAAAACCGCTAATAGACTCTAGTTTGAGGCTATATTTTTTGCGTTATAAGACAGCATGCGAGATTGCCTAGTCACGTACACAATTAATCAAAAGCGAATTAGTGGACAGGTTTCGGTGAACGCTTAACAGCAAGATATTGAGCATCGGTGAGTGTGTAGTGAGATGAAGATGGATAAGTGGCGGATTGCGTTGGCCGGGGAAACTAGAATGCCCCCAACAAAACCCGCCGGCAAACGGAAACGTACGCCGCGCCATCCGAGTGCAAATATCCCGCTGATCCCGCTTGGAATCGAATCCGGTCCGCCTTAGTAGGAGCCGATTGATCTGTTTAATACACCACCGTAGGCCCCAAAGGTAAGTTACTTAACCTACCGATAACCACAGACCTACAGACATTCAAGAAAACCTACGTGTGAATAGTCTTCTCCATTACTGTATGAACAACACTGATTCTGATAGTTTCTGCATCTGCGCTTATTACTGTTCTGTTGGTCCACAACAAAGCGGGCACACTTGCTGTACTTTTAAACGTCCATTACTGGCAGGCTGACGGTATAGTGTAGAGTGGATATTGTCTAATACAAATTTTTGTAACATAATGAACGACCAATTGTGTTGATTTGAGTAATTTACACTTTCAGTATGTCGATATAATATTGGTTGCAGTGAAGTTTGTCAAAATTGTTGGTGACATGACATATATGACTCTGCCATCACCTTTAAAGAATTATTTGGGTTTCTCGTTATTATAAATTGAACCGCCTTTCCATGGTGTGATTTGGTAACAAGCTATAAGTACCGAGTTGCAAAACACAAGCTATTTTTGTGATAGGCTGAACTTCACTGCCTAATGCATAACCTAAAGCTAACCGTGAGTTAATTAGAATATGTAGTTTATACGCAAATTTTCAGAGAATGGCAAAGGTCAACTACCACAAAAATTCTGGAAAATGAGTTTTCTGTCAGAAAATAACGCGAATTTCGTATGACATTAGTTGTTTCATTATAATATAGGTTTGTCGCTCGTATGATCGAACTACTGGTCATTTGATACGCGATGCAGGCCTCTGAGACAACAGTTAAATAATTTGATCTCCCGTGAGTGAATTCTATGATTTCAAGTCATACATGAGAATGGTCGATAACATACACCACGACAGAAATGCAAATGATCTATGTTGGAATATTTAGATGAATGTGAAAAAAAAAGTCCACCGTTTGATAACTCTCTCATTAACAAGACCGGAAATAGTCGTGGATACGTTTAGTCGCCGGCTAATTCTCAAACATTTAAATTTCTGTTATTTCTGTCCTTACTAATAATTAATCATTCGGTATTTTTTGGAGTGTTCAAAGGGAAATCCGCAGGAAAGAAATTTCAATATCAAATTTATGTGTATGTAATTTGAAAAAGTATCTATTCGCGATCATGTTCAAATATTAATAACTGGATTACGCCGTCTGATGGAAAGTTCCTTGAGCTTTAAAATTCATTGTAGTTTCAGTTTATCCATAGTTATAAAATATAAAATGGAAAATATTATTCATTAAATATAAAATTCATGGTGGGCAACAAATAACATAATCAGTGGAAATACACTACGTAAGAAATGTTTGGCATCCCCTTGTATCTAACGTATTCGTTAACACCTGATCGTCATGTTCTATTCCCGAACATACCCAATTCAACAGCAGTATAGTGCCAGGCATTGCTATTGTGTGCTTCCAATCACAGCAGCGATTTTGCACTGTGACAGCTTAAGCTTGCTACCGTGTCGAACTGCTGATGCCTGACAGTGCTGCCAGAGCATCTGAAGCAGTTAGACATGGGTCGTACACCATTGACAACGTTCCAGTGAACGCAGATTGTAACCGTGGTAAAGGTGGGACATTCACAAAGGGATGTGGCTGTCCTGTTCGGGGTCAACCAGAGTGATGTCAGTCGTGTGTGGGATAAGTACTGGGAAACATCCTGTGACAGATGCACCTCGTTGTGATCGCCGTAGTGCCACTACAGCAGCGCAGGACATATTAGTAGTGGTCAGCACCAGGAGACGAGCACAGCAGCTGACCTGCGGCGAGATCTTCGTCGAGAGTCTGGAGTACAGGTATCGACGCAGACTGCCCATACCAGGCTTCAGCAGGATGGCAATTGTACCTACAAGTCTATGAGGTGTCCATCTCCATCACATCGTCACCGAACAGAGAGCTTAGTTTGGGGGCGTGCACCCTTCGTCTGGGAGTTTGCTTCCTGGGGCATGTCATGTTGACAGACGAGACCAGTGGACATAGAGCGAGGAAGAATTACGTCCGCGACGTACGTCCATGTGGTTGTGGCAGTTTGACGTTCAGGGCAGGAATAATGTTTGATGGACGTTCGCCACTTGTGGAAATCAGCAACACCCTAACAGACCAGCGATATGTGGAAGAGGTTCTTGATCCTGTCGAGTATTTGTTCGTGCCAACATCGGTAGCCAGTTCATCATAATGGATGATAAATACTCGTCCACATAGAGCACGTATCGTGCAGCACTCTTTGCGAGAAACGTGCATCTGACAAATGCCTTGGCCACCCAGGTCACCTGATATGAATTGCCTGGAACATGCATGGGGGATGTTAAAACGCGCGATTGCCAATCGTCCAACCCACCTGAAACATTCAGAGGATTAGTTCAGGCTGCTGTTGAGGAGTGCAACCTCATCCCTCAAGAAATTCTGGACAGTCTCATTTGCAGCATGCACGAAGTACATGCCCGGTGCTAACGAAATGACAGGACCGTTTCATGAATGTGCCACTTACATGCCGAAGTTATTTCGAGTCCTGTGAGCTGTATTTGGTCACGAAGTGTATTAAAAGGTTATTTTCCATAGACCTGTCTTCAACCATTTATTCAAAGTAATCTTCTTTGGCTAAGTCTTACCCAATACAACAAAGCCAAGTGATGCACTACTTTTTGCGTAGTGTAGAAATATATATAAACGTACGTTACACTGAAATTAACTTAAGGGGATTTTAAAATTCTATTAAATTAGAGAAATATTTACTAAGCGCTTAGAAATCCATTGCGAATTTGACAGGATTGCATTCATATCCACTCTTTTAGAGCTATTTCTCAATATTATAGTTGGCTGTAGCGTAGTTGAGCCCTTTTTATATACANATTCATATCCACTCTTTTAGAGCTATTTCTCAATATTATAGTTGGCTGTAGCGTAGTTGAGCCCTTTTTATATACATGCGTGGCTTTGGTTTTTTAAGTTTGGATTGTGGATCCTTACGCCATATCAGTTAGGAAAATACTGAAAGGTCAGGGCGAATACTCTACCATTTGAAGTGATTCGCCTGTCTTCAGTACTACAGGAAGTCAAATCTGTTGGGGTCTCTAATTGCACCCCTACTGTTAAAAACTACAGCGTCCGTATTTTTCCCCCAATATATGTATTTCGATATACAATAGGTTCTGTTCATTTCAATAATAACATAGAACATGCAAAATGGCATTTGGTTTTTTGATAAAGCTATATTTTGAGGCCGTTAACTAAAACTAATGAACCACTGAAACTATGAACATGAGAATTTCGTTTACAAAGGAGGAGAAAATTTTATTACAGTGAAGCCAGATGCATAGGTCACGCGGCACTGTAAGGATTCTTACAATTATTGTTACGTTCTAAGTAATACGCATTTACTGTGTTCGCCAATTAAAACATCACACTTGAAATAACTAGCAAAGGCAAAACTGTTTCACCTAATTCGTTTACCGCAGATATTCCAGCCAACGTTTACTTTAAAATACACATAATACGAGAAGTAATATGCTTATCTGTTCAAACTAGCTGTGAACCACCCAATCAACTTCAGACTTCAATACGTCTGTCTCGGAGAATCGAGTTGTTCACTCTTTCAACACATCCAGGTCAACCACTTCCGCAGCTCCACGAGATTAGCTCCCAGCCTGTGCCGTGCTGCAATGGCAGCCGGAGGGTGGGGTAGGGAGTGTCTGAGGTCGGACAGATTCCATGAAATCATGGCGACATCTCCATAAAAGAGACGCCGCTTCTTTGAAGGCGTTCGCACTAATGGCCTGCCCACACCTCTTCCCTACTACCCTTGGTCGAATGTGACCCAGTTCCACCATTGGTGTTCCCCAGGAGATAATTTCGTCTGCCCCCGGGATAAGTAACGGTGCTCCCAATTACAAGTTGTCTCTGCACCTCTGCCCCCTCCTTCCTATCACTTTTAAAGTCTTCGCCACTAGATGGTGGAGTGGAGATCTTTGAGCTGATGAGGGTGAAGCGAGGTACGGAGCACCGCCGAAATGCAAGGGCAGGCGAAACGGGAGATCCCCGAGAAAACCCGCCGACCAGCGGCACCGTCCAGCAGGATTCCCACGTGCCAAAATCCGGGAGTCACCACGCCGGTAATCGAACCCGGTTCTCCTTGGTAGGAGGCGAGTAGTCTAACCACTACAACACCGTGGCCCCGTGTATGTACTGTTATTAATTAAAGTTCCGAGTATTGTAAAATACCCTCATAACATTCTGCCTACACTGTTCCTTTTATGGTTCACAGATTTAAAAAAAAAGNTCCGAGTATTGTAAAATACCCTCATAACATTCTGCCTACACTGTTCCTTTTATGGTTCACAGATTTAAAAAAAAAAGGTAAATAACCTCATTTAAATATTTGTGTTTTAAAATATTTTATTTATTTAGCATTAAAATAAAATANAAAAAAAAAGGTAAATAACCTCATTTAAATATTTGTGTTTTAAAATATTTTATTTATTTAGCATTAAAATAAAATGCTCGACGGTTCTCATCTTTCGCAGCTAACCTGTTCAACATCGCCGCCATGTTTTCATAATGAAACTCTGTAACTACAGCCTGTTGGACTTTGTTATCGTTTCGAATCTGAAATTGAACGTGAGGACGTTAAACAAACACTTGAAAGCTCCTGAATACCTCCTTTCGTGGTGAAAGGAAAATTCTTGTTATAACGAATATGNACGTTAAACAAACACTTGAAAGCTCCTGAATACCTCCTTTCGTGGTGAAAGGAAAATTCTTGTTATAACGAATATGTGTGTCGAAAAGGAAATAAACAAATAACTTAGAAAAATCCCCATTGGCAGGATCTCTTTGGTTTTATAATACTGTCACAATGATACTCGTGTCTATACACTTCAAAAACAATTAAATCGAAATAGAGCACGTACAAGTCCTGAAGTGCTAATTTCCTGACATCAGGATAAAAAATCCGCACCAGATGAAGAATCCGAGTACGTGTGGTTTTGCGCACACCTGAGGAGCCCATAAGGCACAATTTCTGGTTTTTGTGCAGATGTTCACTATCTATCCAATCATTATGCCAATTTATAACATCACTGAACGAACACACGTAAGTACAGTCAACAATAATAAGTGAGCCCACTTTCATACACCGAGTATACTCATAATAAACATCTTGGGTATATTTACTGTAATTTTCATGTCTGGCAAAAAAGATGTCAATAAAACTAAAACATCAGGTTCAGCGTGGCCAGAAATATAATTGTAAATTAAAGTTTTAATCTGCAACACTTCCATTAAGGAGAACCTTGAAGTCTTTCTTCGAGATGTATCTCAAACACGCCTTCTGCTTTCTGACCGAATGGAGGTTCAGAGTTCCTTAATCGATATGACTCCTGAAGAATTCTACTGTCTATTTTCTAGGGAACCTCTCAGTTAACTATATTCAAAAGTGGAGGTGCAGTACCCTGTCACCGTTTTTTCTTTACAAAGCAAAGCTATAAAAAGCTACTGGAAATAACCTTATTAGTAAATAAGTATTTAATTAACNACGTTAAACAAACACTTGAAAGCTCCTGAATACCTCCTTTCGTGGTGAAAGGAAAATTCTTGTTATAACGAATATATGTGTCGAAAAGGAAATAAACAAATAACTTAGAAAAATCCCCATTGGCAGAATCTCTTTGGTTTTATAATACTGTCACAATGATACTCGTGTCTATACTCTTCAAAAACAATTACATCGAAATAGAGCACGTACAAGTCCTGAAGTGCTAATTTCCTGACATCAGGATAAAAAATCCGCACCAGATGAAGAATCCGAGTACGTGTGGTTTTGCGCACACCTGAGGAGCCCATAAGGCACAATTTCTGGTTTTTGTGCAGATGTTCACTATCTATCCAATCATTATGCCAATTTATAACATCACTGAACGAACACACGTAAGTACAGTCAACAATAATAAGTGAGCCCACTTTCATACACCGAGTATACTCATAATAAACATCTTGGGTATATTTACTGTAATTTTCATGTCTGGCAAAAAAGATGTCAATAAAACTAAAACATCAGGTTCAGCGTGGCCAGAAATATAATTGTAAATTAAAGTTTTAATCTGCAACACTTCCATTAAGGAGAACCTTGAAGTCTTTCTTCGAGATGTATCTCAAACACGCCTTCTGCTTTCTGACCGAATGGAGGTTCAGAGTTCCTTAATCGATATGACTCCTGAAGAATTCTACTGTCTATTTTCTAGGGAACCTCTCAGTTAACTAGATTCAAAAGTGGAGGTGCAGTACCCTGTCGCCGTTTTTTCTTTACAAAGCAAAGCTATAAAAAGCTACTGGAAATAACCTTATTAGTAAATAAGTATTTAATTAACATCCATTGAGGCTACGAGTCCTTACTGGGAATGTGATAGAAGACCCGCTGTAAAGTGTGAAAGATATGAGTAACCTAAAGCGATAGAAGCGTCAAGTGATTCCAATATACTGTCTCCTTCAGCATAATAAATGTTTAAGGGGCCAGTTGGAAATGTCTGTGACTGTCCTGGTCCTTCAAGGTTGCAATTCCCCACCCGGACCTTCGTGTTCAGCCGATGTCAATCCTCCAGCACATAGACTTTCTGAATTGTTTGGTGGTGATAGTGACTTTGAGGAATATGGGGTTGTTGATTTCCCATAGTGCCCAAGAATCCGCTTTTACAATAATGGCATGTACTAATGGTACTGGTTAACTATTTTATTGTTTTATTTTAGGCTGTAGTTTGCTAANAACTATTTTATTGTTTTATTTTAGGCTGTAGTTTGCTAATATTCAAAATTTAATTGGAATTAAAAGTGTATGTACGGAATTACCATATTCATCTTTAAAGGATGTAAAGATTTTTGTGAGATTATGATGTTTATTATAATGGTATTTTTTAAAGATAAATTTATTTACTCTACGATATTGTTAGAATTTTTTCAAACCAGTATATCGATTTTAATATATTTTATTTTAAGGTATCCTAACCTAACATAAGCTAACCTAANGAATTTTTTCAAACCAGTATATCGATTTTAATATATTTTATTTTAAGGTATCCTAACCTAACATAAGCTAACCTAACGGTTTTTTCTGTCGGCAGTTGAAAGCGTGAACCGAGTATCACTACCTCTCTACACCCAACTTTTATAGTTATCTACCACGCCATATGCTACGCCATTTGCATTGGTATTGTTGCAGTGTGCTGTTTACAGTGTCAGTTCAAAATGTTTAAAACAATTTATCAGCCNGCCATTTGCATTGGTATTGTTGCAGTGTGCTGTTTACAGTGTCAGTTCAAAATGTTTAAAACAATTTATCAGCCAACCGACTGTGAAATATGGTCAGTGATTCAGTTTTTGACAGCAAGGAACGTTTCAGCAGCGGAAGTTCATCGACAGATATGTCAAGTGTATGGCCCCAATGCGACGAGTTAGAGCAAAGTACGTAAGTGGGTGAGAGCTTTCAAGGACGGACGGGAAAATGTCCATTATGAACTGCGATCAGGCCGACCATCANAGTACGTAAGTGGGTGAGAGCTTTCAAGGACGGACGGGAAAATGTCCATTATGAACTGCGATCAGGCCGACCATCAGTGATCACAGAAGATTTGTTCAAAGCCTTGGATGAAAAGATTCGTGAAGACAGGCGAATCACAATTTCAACATTAGCATTGGAATTTTCGAATGTGGGTAAAACNTGGATGAAAAGATTCGTGAAGACAGGCGAATCACAATTTCAACATTAGCATTGGAATTTTCGAATGTGGGTAAAACAACTTTGCACAAAATTGTCTCTGAAAATTTGCAATTTTACAAATTGTGATNAATATACTGTCTCCTTCAGCATAATAAATGTTTAAGGGGCCAGTTGGAAATGTCTGTGACTGTCCTGGTCCTTCAGGGTTGCAATTCCCCACCCGGACCTTCGTGTTCAGCCGATGTCAATCCTCCAGCACATAGACTTTCTTAATTGTTTGGTGGTGATAGTGACTTTGAGGAATATGGGGTTGTTGATTTCCCATAGTGCCCAAGAATCCGCTTTTACAATAATGGCATGTACTAATGGTACTGGTTTAACTATTTTATTGTTTTATTTTAGGCTGCAGTTTGCTAATATTCAAAATTTAATTGGAATTAAAAGTGTATGTACGGAATTACCATATTCATCTTTAAAGGATGTAAAGATTTTTGTGAGATTATGATGTTTATTATAATGGTATTTTTTAAAGATAAATTTATTTACTCTACTATATTGTTTGAATTTTTTCAAACCAGTATATCGATTTTAATATATTTTATTTTAAGGTATCCTAACCTAACATAAGCTAACCTAACGGTTTTTTCTGTCGGCAGTTGAAAGCGTGAACCGAGTATCACTACCTCTCTACACCCAACTTTTATAGTTATCTACCACGCCATATGCTACGCCATTTGCATTGGTATTGTTGCAGTGTGCTGTTTACAGTGTCAGTTCAAAATGTTTAAAACAATTTATCAGCCAACCGACTGTGAAATATGGTCAGTGATTCAGTTTTTGACAGCAAGGAACGTTTCAGCAGCGGAAGTTCATCGACAGATATGTCAAGTGTATGGCCCCAATGCGACGAGTTAGAGCAAAGTACGTAAGTGGGTGAGAGCTTTCAAGGACGGACGGGAAAATGTCCATTATGAACTGCGATCAGGCCGACCATCGGTGATCACAGAAGATTTGTTCAAAGCCGTGGATGAAAAGATTCGTGAAGACAGGCGAATCACAATTTCAACATTAGCATTGGAATTTTCGAATGTGGGTAAAACAACTTTGCACAAAATTGTCTCTGAAAATTTGCAATTTTACAAATTGTGATCACGTTGGGTCCCCAGGCTGCTTACTGAGGAACACCAAATGAAATAATGGCTTGTGCTCTTGATTTTTTGGAAGGAAGGTGATCAATTTTTAGAGAGATGAAAGGTGAAAGAAGCAGTTACAGACTGGTTATCCTCACACGTGACAGACGTATATGACTTAGGCATACAAAAGCTTGTAGAACGTTACGACAAATATTTAAACAAATATAGAAACTACGTACAAAAAAAGAAAAACATGTAAGGAATAAAATAAAAAACGATTTTTGAACAAATCTGTGATGGTTTATGTTTTATAAGAAATCGGACCTTACTTTCCGAATGACACTCGTACGTAGCGTAATAAAGCAGTATAGCGCAACATGAAAAATTTAAGATTTTGTATTGTATCTTAGAAAACCATCAACCCATTCCTACCAGATTTGGCAATAATTTGGAAGCTCATGTAAGNAGATTTTGTATTGTATCTTAGAAAACCATCAACCCATTCCTACCAGATTTGGCAATAATTTGGAAGCTCATGTAAGCTAATATGTATTAATAGGGTCAGACACAGATCTTTAAAATGGCGTCCAAACTAAATTTTTTTATTTATATGCTATATCTACGAATCCGAGTAACCAAGATTAACAAAACTTTGTATGCTGGCAGTTGCCAATAATACAACCATCGAATGTATCTACAAAAAGCTTCTTTTTCCCACCATTTTGTAAGATAGCTACACTTTTATGCCGTATGTCAGGAAACAATCAATGTAGTTCCACCAAATTTTGGCAAACAAGTATTACTACGGTAGGCCATGTAAACTAATGTGTTTTAAGCAAGTCAACCACTTGTTTCCAAAATGATGTCAATATAAATATTTGGTTTTAACACACGTATTTACCCTTTTTTCAGTATATGAGCAGAGATTTAATAAAATTTACTTGTATACATATGTACAGCGAAGAAGGCTAATATTATTTATATTGGTAACGTCAAATTATTTGCGTAGATACCCAATACTTTAAGTGCCTTTGTTGTTGACAGGACGATTTCCTATACCCACCACCATCTCCATATCTGTGTTTTGTCGTAAAGAATAATGTAATATATATGCATACACCNACGATTTCCTATACCCACCACCATCTCCATATCTGTGTTTTGTCGTAAAGAATAATGTAATATATATGCATACACACAATGAGTAAAACAGCCAACTATATACTCTGTACCATGTACGTTGGCCAGATTCTGACAGATCTGCGAAAGTAGCGCCACTGTTTACATCTGACTACATCTGACTACGTATCCTTCCGCCATCAGCTGATTGGTCACATGGCAACGATGTTGTTTATTTTCATGCTGTCATTATCAGCTGATCCCCTTGTCAGTGTACTGTTCGTGAAACGTTTTAGACAAACTTGCTACTTAGAAATACGTAGATGCGATTGTAGTAATAGTAATGTGTACATAAAAACCACTGTTTTATGGCCACGTAAAATAAAATGTACTAATTAACCTAGTAACTCTTTCTTATCGCATATTTTCGTCTGGTCTCATGTGCGTCGGCAGTGCACTCAGAATAGCCAACTTAATATTAAGTTTTGTTCGTTCGTGCATCCGCTGATACAGAATTTTGTAAATGGCACGTTGTTTGTTTCGAATACGTCATTTGCCACTCACTGACTGTNTTAATATTAAGTTTTGTTCGTTCGTGCATCCGCTGATACAGAATTTTGTAAATGGCACGTTGTTTGTTTCGAATACGTCATTTGCCACTCACTGACTGTCAGAACTTCTTGGCCGTTCAGTTTCAGCCTATTGGCGAGCAGTATCAAGCTCTGTTGCCACATCTATCAAGCGCCCATCGCGTCATTGGTGTGCCGTGAAAACTTAACTCTAGTAATATGAACTANCTCTGTTGCCACATCTATCAAGCGCCCATCGCGTCATTGGTGTGCCGTGAAAACTTAACTCTAGTAATATGAACTACAATTATTTACATAAAGAGGAAAATTAAAATATCGCAGAAACAGAAATCTGTAAAATATTTACGGGATATTTTGGAAGTTTATATCTATTAGGACCTGCCTGGGAAGACAAACTGCTAAATTTTACGTTCGTAATAAAAACATTCTGGCACTTAAATTTTCATACTAATAGCGTCTATCAAACATATATTTAATAATCTTTATTTACTTACAGTTGTGTGTAGCATTGAAAAAATAATTCATCTTTATGCTGTAGCTTGCAATGGCAGCAGCACTATCTCATCTTCCCTGTCCGAACAGTTGTAAAGCTATTCTTCTTTTATTAGAAACTACCACCTGTCCTACGATTTCTAATAAAAAAAAGCTGACCAATTGAAAAAATGTTGTCGTGGTACTTGGTGAAAACTTATAACCTATTTTCTCACGCATATCTGCCGTAAATATATACCTTATCGTAAAATTCTAACGCCACTCTCATAAGATAGTCTTTGTTAAAATCATTAGAATCAGTAACTAGTTTCTTGAAAAATCTTTTTTTTTTCTAAGTGAGACAAATTTTGCTTTTGACGTATATGCATTTTAGTCGTATTGTGCATTTACCAGCATCACACGCTCTTGTTGACAAACCGTTAATTTGTTTAAAATGAATTATTTCAAGAAATAATATTTGTGACGGTAAAAAAAAAAANCTCTTGTTGACAAACCGTTAATTTGTTTAAAATGAATTATTTCAAGAAATAATATTTGTGACGGTAAAAAAAAAAAAATGAAGTTTGTCAACCACATCCCTTACAACTACGTATGCTAGCACAAGGTTTACTAAGAACCATAATTTCAACAAAAACTTTACACACAAGCAAATTAAAAACACCGAGGATCGTTCCAAGTACGTCGTGGTACTGAAAACTGGGCTACGAGTTAGAGCAAACACCAAAAGCAGCTGTTCTGCTACACATTATCTGTGTCGACTAAGCGCGAGTCAAGACTTTGTTATCATCTGCTTATTAAACAAGACTGGAACATTGATATATATGAAAAATATTCTGCATTGGAATAAAAGTGGTTTAATAATGCACGTTCCGTAACAGGTCAAAACACGAACGGATAAAGATACAGACTTGGGGGTTTCCCCTACTTGTTCAACAAAATGAGCCTCTTGTAAAAAAAAACTAAATTTTGATGAAATTATGCGCGATTTTTTGAGCACAACTGGGAAACATTTCACTGGACTCGCTGTGGCCACTGTAACACTGCGAACTGACAGCAGCGCGCAGCCATGATAGGCTACTGGCGTAGCTAGTGGTAGGATTTCCGCTGATCGATTGTCCTCGGGGGGCCAAGGAGTTCTGTGCCTGGTGCCTGGTATAACGCGTGTAATCAAACTGTCCGCAGTGAAGTCATTAACAAACAAAGGGAAAAGGTAATCCCTGTGTGAGGCGCTTAGTCCTCCTGTTCGCTAGAATATCGTCGACCGAAGAACAGTGCAATGAGAGGTGTTCATAATCATCGCGAGCTAAAAAGAAATGAGAGTGAACGAGACTCTTCGTATAAGCAACGCGAAACCAGTCAGCGATAGACTGCTTTCACATTTACGGTCAATACGGCTTTCGCGTTTCTGGTCCAGACCTATTCTCGGTTTCCCTTAGTCGTAATTTATGAAGCCTGGTAACAGTTACACTGACAGGTTACCGTTAAACACGACAGATTCGTGGTTTTATTTGTTAACGGGGCGCTCTTAGCCGCGAGGCCATACCGCACCCCGGCCTCCCAGTAGGCGGGGAAGAGGGATCACGCCCTCTCATCGCAGACATGACCAGCGCTTTCTGAATTGACCAAACCCGTTTGCCCCGACCTGTACACAGGCCGCACCAGGCAGAGCCCCGATCTGATATTGCAGATCGCACAGAGCATGTCCTACCACAAGGCCTGAGATTCTAGCACTCAGATTACCAAGCGTGTGGTATAGCCGGAGCACTACCCACGCCCCTGACGTGATCTCGGGCACGCCCCCGGAACACTCCTGTTCAACGTCCGGCTCTTTTAGCAAGAGGGGGAATCTCTCCGAGCCTTCTCCAGCATGCGGAGTCACACTGACAGCGGGAAACATGCTCAACTATTTGTGCCGAGTCATGCCGAATGGGACGCGGGAAGCCGCCGTTCGTCGACGTGTCAGAGCTGTTGCCCGCACTACTGTGGGCTAGTGATGCGTTTCGGACATGTCCAACAGGCATATCTAAGCTCAAGGGAATACGCTGTCTCCTTGTGACATCACTTAGTAGCCCCGTAGAAAGTAAGTAAATAAACATTGGAAACTCCTGGGCCATCACCATGGAGAGTCTGTCTCCTAGGATGTGCTAGAATAAAGGCTAGACAGACAGACCGCTGGGACTCAGTACCCAGTATCAGACCACTGTTTACTGCTGAGATTCTCTTAGAGTCCACGATGTTCTGGGGAGTATTATAGTAGTGGGCCCTCGTCGTGCCTGAACCCCCTGTTTGTTAAAATAGATTCATGGTAGCAGCTGTTTAAAAATTCGCCATTAATTGTAGATATGGATTTTCATCATAGAACAAAGGAAAAAGATAGCCTATTGGCGAAAATGAAAACCACCTAACAACATGACAAATGCTCACCCCGGGTGGCCAAGTGCTAAGAGGGGTGAACAGGCTCTTAAAATTTACTAACTTTAAGTATTTTGTGATTATCGACTATGTTGAAAGCGGAAGTGTCCTGTAAAAATCGCACACATTGATGGCGATTGCAACGTTTCCTAAATGAGAAATAATCTGTCAAGGCATGTGACTCTAATCGAACCCAGCCCGTTTGCGGAGACGACGCACTGGCAAACCAAGCGCATGTCGAAAGCCACCCACTTTTAACGTATATAGTTCAATCAATTCTGCCACAGTTTCTTGATTGAGGGCGAGTTCAGGTTTCAGTACACTTATGGGCAGCAGAGTGAACGCCGAACAACCAGTACCTAGTGCAGAGAGACTGGACAATTTCACGAATTCATGTGAAGACAAGCTAGATATCAAACAACTGTGTATTGAAGTTTTTTTTATCAGTTGCGCCGCAGCTGAGTGGTTACTCTATGCACGACTCTGAGTCAAGGGAACAAAGACCGAAAACATTACTCCCTGGTGTGAGATGAAACTGTCCACTTATAAAGACTGCACCAAAAGGTTGTTGAACTGACGAAATTTTCCTGCCGTACTAATGCACTAATATAACAAGTATTTAATAATATTAATTTTCTTTAAAGGACAGAGAATAATCAGTATATTAACACTGACTATATAATTGGGGCTGTATACAAAATGGGTAGTAAATATTTGCACACTAATATTAAATTAACTGCGGACAATTTTTACGCCAAACAACGGGATTTTGTGGAATCAGCGGGTTTTTATTGGTATCTACAACAACATTATTTTATGAAGAAGTGTAAAATATCAACTTGATTTGTTAACATGGTAGTAGCAGTTCACCTAAAGAGAAATAATAGATTATAAAAAAACCGTTATGCTGTGGCATTTGAATGTACCGAAGCCAAAAGCAAAGCAGCTCGGTATTACCATATAAATGTTTACCACTCGCACATAGGATTTACATCACTCAGTGAGAAAAGTTAAAAAATTACCGGTAAGTGAATGAGGCTGATTTTTAGTTCGCCTTTAATGTGGTGCAATCTGTTGGAAGCGTTTTTCAGGCATATTTCGTTTCATTTAAGTACAGGTGGAACATTTAACCCATTTTTGTACATGAGCACGATTTGTTTAGTTCTATTTCCCCGTATCCATTCATATGGTTGCCTTCCTACATTTATTCCGTAAAATGTTAAATGATCCGTAGCGAAGGTTCCAACTGTGTAAAAGAAGCTTTAATGTATTTTCAGCCCAACATGTGGTTAATTTTTCATACTGCGTATGGGTTTAAATTTGCATTATAATTTAGGAAGTTTACTGAAAAATGTTTTACGGTGTGTCTTTGGTATGAACATTTCAACTGCTGTAGTGATTTTTATTATAACGTGTTGCGTTTCCGTTCATTATCTGAACAACCTTTAATATACAGACATTTAAAATCCTGGGCCTTTCTTGTGGGTTATACACAGTATGTTTTGTGTCAGGTGTTCTAGTTATAGACACAAATGTTTAATATAGCCAATAACACCAGTAAGTACATTGGTTGTGAAAAGAAAGCAGGCATTGATCCAATATAAGTACAGCTCGTACTAACGATTGGGATATTTGTTTTCGGTCTAAAATCACGTCAGCTTGAGAACAAAGAGGCTAATTTATTATAATAATTTAAAGAGAAATGTGTCTTGTTACACAAGAAATGAGAAACAGTTTTATCTTAACACGTCTGTCTAGTAAATATATTGTCCAATATGTCGACGAGATATAATTTTGCGAAGGTTCGAAAGGTCAGGCGAATTACCTGAGAAACTACTAAAAATAAAGAGACCGCCCGTGCACATTTACACACACAGACATTTCCACACTTAAATTTGTTTGCTAATATATTCACTCTTCGTGTTATTTTTTTATGAATATAAACACACATATGCACATGCGCGGTCGTAGATGTCTTATTTTTTTGTAATTGAACAATTTTGTCGATTAAGAAACATGTTAATAATAATTTTTCATAACGTGTTATGAAATTGTAGCATTTTAAGTTGTGTACAGTAATAAACATCAGTCACTCTTCAATGCATTTAATAAAAAAACTGTAAGACCTCTTTAAACAAGTCTATAACTTTATGATTATTAATTTTATGAAATCGAAAGATTAAGTTGTACTTAAAATTAGGTTTTGTAGTAAATTTTCTCAGATTACTGTGTTTGTGTCGTGTGGCTACTTCACTTATGTCGTTAAAGCTTCATCGACAGTAAATATCTACACTGTATATCTGTGTACAGATAATTACGATGGACTGATGGACATCACATATTAGACATTATGACTTATGCCAAAAGTCAACAGTCTTTGATCTCTATAGTAACAATAAAATAGTTCGATAAGTCTGCGAAAAGAAGGTTTTCGCTGTAATCGATCAAAATAATACAATTAAAACATAACCGTTAGTTAAATCACATTTTGTAATATCGTGTGAATCTTGGCGAAATACTACTAAACGAGATAATTTCTTTCTGTTTAACGTTTATGCACACTACTTTGAGATACTTATTCATGCGTGTAATTAGGATAGTCTTTTAAAGTTAAAATAAAAATATTCTTGAATAGTAAAAATTCGTTTCCTCGCTCAGTGTTCGCAAAGTTTTCTAAAGCTTTTCAGGTCGAACGGGTTGCGCGCAGGTTGAAAAAGAACTGAGAAGGAAAGAAAACATGTAATTAACATTTCTGTTTATTCTCTGGCTAACCAGAAAAAAAAGTTCAGGAAAGAAATCTCGCAGTGCAACGTGTACACCCACCAACGTGAGAATGGGACATTAAAAAACCAATTTGCGGTGAATTAGTTTATTGTTCCTGTAAATTAAATAACGGAGACACAGCCCTAGGAACGGTAAACAACCACCAATTTACTGCATATTTATTTATGTTTCTTTCACGAAAACCAAAACTGCGATCTTTCATATTAAATTCGTCACTCGAGTGGATAAAACCAGAGATTTTAGACAGCGTACTGCACATGTATAGATACGGTCAACATATCTTGCGTTTCTTGTAAGCCTATGGTCTATTCATGGTTACTTCCAACTTTTCTGAAGCCCTGCTGAAAAAAAGGCTATTTTCAGGCCATTCTTACACCTCGTGTAAACAAAACTGAAACTAGTCTGGAAAATTACACCAAAGTGACAACGCGCCGATTTGTGCGCACTCAGATTAATAATATTTTACATGAGAACTATTTCTCACTAGGTATTACCAACAAAGCTATTTACTCCCTGCTTTGTTCGTATTATTTATAATTGAAATATTTCAACTTGTACATAAAATATGAGAACAATTCCAGTTTAAATAATATAATAAATATTTATGTTAATAGAAGGTACAAAATACATCTGATACATGGCACACGTAGGAAACAACCAAACACGACATACATTAAGCGATTTTTCAAAGGTTTGATTTAAAATGTGTGAAGGTACCGATACTAGATGATGGCAACAAACATTTATTTTGGAATCTGTAACCTCAGGCAGTCCTGAATAACACCGTTGTATAGCATTGTTCAAGTCATTTATCGTTCACACACATTATTCTCAAAAGTTCTCTTCAGCGGCTTTGAAAACTATTATCTTTTCGTGAAATGACTGTGCAAGAAATAATCACATAATGAATGTCACTATGGAGTTTGTAGAGTATTCATTTTAATTTTTTATCTCACTCTGATTAAAATCTTTTTAAATACAATAAACGTGTTGAACTTGCTCTTGATGAATGCCAAACGTTTAAGGCACCATAATTTGCATTCAGTCATTGCATATTTTAATTATTCCCGTGAAGAAAATAAGGTTTGTTGCAGTCACTACTGCTAGATGACTTCGATCTTAAATAACGTATGCTACGTAAAATTTAGAGTTTAAAACTATTTGGAAAATACTCTGGGTGTCAACGACAGTTACTGCAATAAAAAAAAAACGTATACGATGATCATTCACAATAGGCTTCAAGCTTTCCTAAATATTTTTGTTAAACATGAACATATGGACAGACAACAGAATAGACTAATTTCTGCAAATACCAGCTACTGTGACATTAACAAACACCCAGAGTTTCGGAAAAGGTTACGACTGTATTCGTGAATACTCACTGATTTAGTCAAGAGTATCGTTCAAGTAAGCACATAAACAGACTAATTAACACAGTTGTACTGTACCCCGGAAACATCAAAACATTTTCAGTGAGCTATTTTAAGCGATAAATTATGCAATAAAGGATGTCTTTAACCTTTATGGTCAAAACTATACAGATGGTAGGTGACTCTAAAGTGAGCATTCCGAGACAGGGAAAAAATGGCCGGTGTTCGCGAGCATCCTGTACAGCAGATTCCTGAATCTTTGGATTGGAAGGGGAGGTACTGTTCAATGGCCAGCGCGATCGCTGGATCTCAGACCGCTGGATTTTTTTACTATGTGGTGCAAGTTGTTTATGGAAATGAAAACTTAATTTCCGACCATTCATTACCTAACCCAAAATATTTACTTTTAGAATCCTCTAAAATCTGTATATAGTTTTGACCCTAAAGGTTAGATAAATTCTGTATAGTAAATTATTCGCTTTTTCAGTCTTGGAGATCAGCCATTTTAAGTACTAAGAATTATGAATCTGTCTCCACCGTCAGGTTTCAGGTAACTTTTCGGGTATTTTGCCATGTTGTGTTTGCTTTCGTGGAATTTTTTCGTATTTGTGTTTGTGTTTTAAAGGTTTTTCTGAAACCTTTTGGATCGAAGTATTTTTTTACTGCCCTCTTGTATCCAATACTGGAAAGATTATCTGTATGGATACTGCCATGTATTTCGGTTTTGCCGTTACGTTTTTAACAAGGACGTTAGTGTCAGAAATAACGTAGGTGTTAACCGTCTTGCTTTCGGTAAATAATTAGCCGGTATTTAATTTTTGTCGTGGTATGTTATAAATGAGTGAAATATAGGCATCAAATAAATCGATATTCCATATACTGCATCGAACTTGATTGCGGATAGAAACTTACTTGCTGGAAAAATCCCCATTGCAATCAATTAAAATCGAATTATTAAAACTTCCAATGCGAATCACGTAAATTACCACATTGACGGACAGGAATATTTTGTGCATTTGATTAATATAGTCTAGTTTTTATGGTCTTCTTTATAATTCCCCTTTAGCTGTTTTCCCTTTCGTTGCTGCCCTATCGAGTAACCAGTTTTACTTCGTGTCAGATAGCATAGAATTCAGTCGTTGTTACTTTGCAGGTTTGTTATAAATAAATACCTGGATATTTCTCGAGTTTGTGTGGTGATAAGGAATGCTACTGTCTAGGCTCCTGCAATATATTTTTATTATTGCATAGCACCATAATTTTTGGGATAAGACTCATCATATGCGCTACGTTTAGTTTAATCGCTCGTATTACTCACAACAGCTTATTGTTTGCTGTGGGTCATATAAACCCGTGCACCAGTCATGAAATCGACTACAATATTAAAATTTTAAATTAACATACGGAAACATCTGTTCTTTGCTAATCCATTGTTATCCGATTACGTAAGTTATTCAAACACACACGTGTTTAAAATATAACTGTGCATGGCGCAAGATGTTTTGTGATTCTCTTCGGGGACCTAAACCTTTTGGCACGTGTTTAGCTGTGTTATGTACACTCCAGCCATACGAGCTAGCAAAATTGTATCATTAGTAGATACCCACAAAATTCGCGTCATCGTTTCGTGACAGGCTAAACATCACTTGCGTGTACATATTTCAGCACAGCCCAACATTTCATTGCCTGCCATCTTCTGAAGGACGTCGTTTACACTTCTGAATGCGTAACAGGAGATTGGTTACACCATTGTGAATGTACTTTTATTATTGGCTCAAGCATCCTTAGTAGAGATAACAGGGCTGTTTCAGGACGCTATGGAGTCAATGGTGGCCTAAGTGCCATTTGAATAACCTGTAAACGGGTGTCGGAGAGAGGTATACTAATTGCCGGCACCCTTTAACCTGTGAAACTGATCATCCCCCTCACCTCCCGTTTCCAAGGAAGGTGTGTTGTGGTTGGCTGATGGGTTCTCCCACCTCTTCCAACGAGTGCTGTGATTGGCCGTTGCTTGTGGAGGTACTCTTTCGTAGCGGGACTTTGAAATTTCTCGACGAATACTGGTTACTAGGGGCGGGATAAGGAAGGTGCAGGGTGAATCTTTGGTTCGAAACTCGTAGAGGGTAATTATATGTAAATATACGTAATTTCGTAATGAGTAGTTGCGTGATGAGTAATTGCGTAATAAACAATTACGAGTACCGAGAGTAAGAACATGAACCGAGAGAGTAATTACACACTAAGTATACGTGTTCATCCATCGGCTGCCGAAACACAACTGACGAGGTTGGTGAGGCGCTCCTCGGTTCGAGTTCCGTCGAAGGTAAGAAATTGAGAAATTAGATGTAATTGCGTAATGGTTAATTGCGTAACGATTAATTGCGTAATGGTTAAATGCGTAACGAGTAATTTCATAATAGTTAATTGCGTAACGAGTAATTTCGTAATGGTTAATTTCGTAACGAGTAATTGCGTAATGGTTAATGGCGTAACGAGTAATTGCGTAATGGTTAATTGCGTAACGAGTAATTGTGTAATGGTTAATTGCGTGATGAATAAGTACACGTACAGAGCATAATGACATGTACCAAAACTAAGTACACGTACAGAGACTAAATACACATACTGAGAGTAATTACACACTAAGTACATGGCTTACCCCGACCACTGCTCAAACTAAACTGAGCTTTGAATCGCTAATATGTTTGTGATATACGTCCGCCATCTTGGATTCTGTAATATTGATACGGGAGCCGAGAGCATGCCTGCAGGGAGTCCGACCGCCTCCGGCTCCGAGTGCCTGAACCTCTGGGCTCGTACTGGGAGTAACTCTCTTCCTCACTGCATGGAGCGCCGTGTCTAATTAGCTCGCCCGCTCTTCCCCGGGAATGATCACCACGCCGCTGCGGGTAGACAGTGAGAGGTTGGGCGACGGCCCGCTCAGAAAGTGGATCTTCCGTATCCCTACCCGAAAGTTAATAGGCCATTCCAATGTTATGATGCCTCACTTAGGTTTATGTCACACATATATTTTAGAATGCAAGTCGATGTTACTTGGAAAAGTAATTACCTACCAACACTGAACTAACCATACCTTCCTCACAAAAATGATAAACTATATATTTTTTTTAATCAACACCGGTAAAAACAAATGTTTACTTTTAATACTTCCATCATTTTATGTTCACTGTGATGTGGATATGGTAGCTACGCTTTTCTCGCGCAACTGTATAACAAACTACGTGTACTCACCCTGTTGCAACAAACGTTTATCCCCAAATATACGCTTTGAAGTAAGGGTAAATAATAACAATTAGAAATAGTTTTAAATAAATACATATTTGCTATAACTCCCTCACACAATATGTACACACTATATACAAAAACATCTCCTTAACACTTGCTTCGTTTATTTTCCTTTTCTTTTCGCTATNATACATATTTGCTATAACTCCCTCACACAATATGTACACACTATATACAAAAACATCTCCTTAACACTTGCTTCGTATACAGTTTATTTTCCTTTTCTTTTCGCTGTAATACTTTCTTTNTTTTCCTTTTCTTTTCGCTATAATACTTTCTTTATACACAAAAAAATGTACCTTGTAATTCACACCGAAAACTTCTTTTAACCGATTAACACGTTGTGCGTTGCACTACCAGTGGGCGTGGCAAGTGGCAGAGTACACTCGCGCGGTGGACTGGATGACAGGCGACGAGGGTGACTCTCCCCGCGCAGCCAGACATGTGGCGAGCCAGTCAACTGGACTAGCACCGTGACGGACTCGTTCACGGAGTTTCTTTTGCAGCCGGTAGACGGCGTTTAGCTGGCGCTGCGGACTCGGCTGCGCGTCTTGCGCTAACAGATGGTGTGGAGTAGCAGACTGGCGTTTATCTAATGTTGTGGATGGCAGGCTCTACTTGATGGATGGCAGGAGACGACATTGCTGAGCAGGTTAAAGTCGACGCGTTATCAGACTCGATGTAGCGCTTGTCGTCGTCACTTGACAATGACGATCAGTGAAGGTATCGTGGGCACGCGGAAGGACATGGTATTGGGTACCGATAACCCGTGAATTTTGCACAAGGCAATCCAAATAATCCTCGTACTGGAGTGACAGCAGCAAGTTGGCTTTCACGCGCTTAGCTTAACGCACACACTGGTTATTCATAACAGTATATGTGTAAAGTTTAAGATGTAAACCCACAAAGTGTGTGATGATACGACCAGCACATTCATCCTTCATAACTCCTGTAACACCTTTGTTCACTAAGGGGATTTTTTGCTTATTATTTAATGTGTAATTTTAAGTGTCAAACCGTATAGTTAAATCAGGGGAAATAGCTTCGTGGACATCGTGACTGTCTACTCGATATAACAGTTAATCGGTATCGCAGTACAGCAGGTGCAAGTCTGGCTGATGCAACTTTTCTGAATGCGATTGTATTGAAAGTCGTATAAAAAAAATTTAACACATCGAGAACAGCAACACCGGTATACAAAGGCCTGTTAAACGTACCAGATAAATTGTTCATTTCAATTAAGACTGAATTATCATCGAGCATCTGCCTTGCCTAGAATGTCGGACGCACAATAAATTCTGCCGCCCCATATATCGTACCATACCTCAATACGACTCTGTTGTCCCTTTCACGGCGGACATTTCGCAACGTCTTTCCAAATACGGAGTTATTCACCCATTAAGAAAACGATTTCTCGAATGCGTTTGCTGCCTGAACACGTTTTTCAATATTGAAAGTAATGTACGGATCCATCCACGCCTTTCGCTTAAAGGGCGGAACGCGGTGAACAGCGTCGATTTTGGCTCCATACATTAAATAGTGCTTCAGTTTTTCCCCGTGTACAACATAATTTTTCCCGGCACGAGTGTCAACAGTAATTTCTCAGTCTTGCCGTACGGCGGAATGGCACTGACTGGAGCAAGAGGAAGATCAGCTAGGACATCATGACTTTCAACCGGAAAAGACAGATCAAATAACGAGAAACAACTGGTATCCCCGGCATTATCCATTTTAGCGAAATCCCACGTTGAAAATTCGTCAGCCNATCAAATAACGAGAAACAACTGGTATCCCCGGCATTATCCATTTTAGCGAAATCCCACGTTGAAAATTCGTCAGCCTGAACCCACTCCAAACTACTTAAAGGTAACTTGCACTTTATCGTGTGGCTGTACAATTCATTGACGTCAAATTAACAAATAAAATTTCTCTGTCATACTGGGATTGTACTTATCACCCATGTAGACGTTATTAGCTTGCGCGTTCCTTCTGGATCATTAAACCCCTGACCCCACCCTCTACAAAGATATATTTTTCTACGCCCGTTGTCAGCTCGAGCCACACACCAATGTTTGATAAAAGAGCGTCCTAAGGGAGAGGTGGAGCTGTGACGTTCATTGTGGGGTCCAGACCATATTCTGCCAAACATACGGTCCTGAAGTTCTCAAAAACGTCTGCCAAGAAACACACGTCCACATGTAAATACTGCATCGCGTACTCCATTAAATATTGACAGTTGAATGCATGACATGCAAATTGAGCATGAGTGTATTCCTCATCACTTATGCCCTCGCCTTTCATTACATTACGAAATGCGTCCTTTGATAGGAGTGAGATAGAGTTCAGACTCGCACTAGACTTAACAAAGTCATTAGGAAATACTCCCTTTCTTTGTACCAATTTAAATTGCATGTTGTCTGGAAATTGTGTCCGAGTTAGCCATATCTGCAAATTATCAGCCGATGTTTCCAGTGACGCGTTCATGAAATTTAACGAATCAATTAAACGTAATCACACAACTCGCGTACCTCCCTGCGAGTTTCTCACATGGTGGAATGTGTTTTGTAATGCATTTATAATTTTCCAAGGTGGTTCCAGTAACATTTATCACGCTCGGATTTTCTATTACCGCGCTTCCATCGGGCTGTGTGATGTGTCGGTAAGCTAATGGTTTTATTTAAAAGTGGCAGTCATAATTCTGCAGATTATGAAATACAGCGACAAGTTTATTCTTTTTCAGTCTGAACAGTATATTACACTGATTATGTGTGTGGCCTCTGATTGCACCCGTCAAATTATCATGGTTGATCACTAAGACTTTTCCGAGCGGCTTATTTCAAATATGACAACTTGTCTCAGCTAATGGTCTAGCCCTGTCAGCTATTGTCAGTGGCTTGATTGGAACCGTTGTGCTGTATACATCAGCAACCCACTTTGTCAACTCAACTAATTTGCCAACCATCTTGTACACACAATATTCACCCACAAACTCGTGCTACTGTGTTCAAGTGGGATCGTAAGCGCACACGAAAAAAATGCTAAATTGCATATGGAACAAGTTTATTGATAGTTGTTGTGCCACTGACATCATTATGGGGTAAACATGAGGACATGGGTTTCAAATAAGCCTCAGTATCGCAGTACGCAATAAAACCCATACTCTGCTGTTTGGCAACACTTCTGAACTGAATGTACTTATTTTACCCAGTTGGGAAAGTACACCGAACAGCATCATGTTGTTGGTATAAATCACTATGTTTTGCGAGTTTCCTCTCACTTGAAATATATTAGAGGCAGTGCTTGCAAACGAAAATTTCCCTGTGCTTCTAAGTCAACTGATTGTGAACCGAACGCGACAAATTCTTAATTAAAACCAAATGCAAATGAGCGGTATTATCACTGTCACTAATGTCCAACATATTCATATGGCGCTCACATTGCACAGGAGAACTGCGAATGAGCACGATACGCCCTTCCCTAGCATTATCAAACATCTCGTCAACAATATTCCCGTCCTTGTCTACCACTGAGGAGACATTAACGGAGACATTATTGAGCTCCTCGAAATGTTTGATTTCGTGTAACACGACGAGAGTCGATAATCCCCTCGTAATCAGAACTCGACGAGGTTCCGGGTATGAGTAGGTTTCCGTTGCATGGTATCTGGCAGGAAACAAACCTGCTGCTACGGCATAGAGGAAACATTCATCTGTTGCACAGTCAACGATAGCGCAAGCCAATCTACTGGCAATGAAATTAGGTAGCATTGTGTGAATAGCACATACAGAGAATGACCTGTCCTGCGAAATGTGTACATCCATTTGCAGTATCAGCTTCATCCCCCAGCCGCTGCCTCTACTACAAAACTAACTAATGTTCGTAGTGAGTTGAGGGACGATGTGATCACCATAGATCTCGCCAACATTGGATGAAAGGAGGACGAGTGTGGTCTTTAGTGCTGAAATGAAACGTCTCCATGACCATTTCCTCCACAACTGTGTTTTTGAAAAACTTAACTGCCACGGAGACATGAATTTTGAAAGGTCGCTGCACTGTTTCACTAATGGCCAGAAAGGATGCCTTGCATCTTGTAAAGAAAAGTGTAATATCCACGTCTGTTTCAACCCGGTCGTTATGTATTTGAGCATCCAAAAGTCTTCTGCCGAACGCGGAATCTAAGGTCGCATACGTTAAATCTCGAGGCAAACCTACATCGACCGAAGAATCAGAGCTTGAAAGACTCCCTGATTCACTGCTAAAGCGAGGACGTTTAATCGAAGGGCCTTCCATCGTAAATTTTTCACTCACCAAATATCGCCCCTAAACCCACCTGGAAGCAGCTAACCTGAAATTAATAAGAGCAAACAAAAATTATAGTCCCATATAACGTTATAAATTTAATTGAAAAAATTCTAATAAAACATAAAATATGTGTACCTATCACTGAAGAATGAAACGCACGGTTATAAACACTATGTGTTTCCCTAATTACATTTTATGAACATTTGCTCTGAAGGGGACTCGAAGTCCTACCAGGGACGTTCCAAATTTACCCTGGCACTCTACCAACTACGCTACCGGAGCGCCCCCAACGTGATAATGAACTATAATTACATCTAAGAAGTAGTAAATATTAATTGCAAAAAAAACTTACTCTCGCTTCGAGAGTTGACGAACGACTTAGAGAACCCGCCGTTCATCATCACTGGGACACTACTCCCTCAGCGCGGGGGAGGTGGAGGCCCTGTGAAGGGTCCTTGTCCTCCCAGTTGTCTATCAAAATCGAGCCCAGGTTGGGTACAGCTAGCCTGAACCGCCTGGCTAGCCACAGTCCAATTCTTCGCCTGAGAGAGAATCTGTGCTTTACATTTTATAACTTCCCTCCCCCAGCCTATAGCTAAGATAAAGTAAACGCGTTTTCTTTGAAAGGCTTTGTGACCCACTTCAGACTTGCGTGCGGTGGATGTTAGAAAAAATAACGCAGCGAGTGAGCGTTACAAAAAATAACTCGGAGGGGGTGGGGGTGCGAGCGACGGCGTGCAAGGTTCAGAAAAAAATTACGTTTTCCCTCCACCACCACCGTTGAGACAAAAAAACTACCCCACAGTTTATCAAAATCACGCGAGGTATGGAAGTCGGGTAGTGACACAGTTTTTAGAAAATAAAAACGCGTGGCTCTAAAATATCTTTATTTTTTGTTCATGCGAGGAGGTCACGCAGGTGTCTTTTAGGAGCAATGTAGTTCACCGCACAACGATCGACGTCTCTTTAAGAAGGTTAGAAGAAGGTTACGTCATACAATTCTTTCCCACACGTATGGAATGTAGCATCCAGTTATTTTATGATAAGTTTACTTTCCATTTAGTTTGGAATGTAGCAATACGTTACTAGTTTCTTATGTCAACAAGATGTGTGAAACATAATCAAATGTAACACCAACTTACTAATTTTATTACATGTGTAAACATCACACTTTTCATTAGCATACATGGGGAAGGACACGTTAAGTCATAAAATTACAATTAAGGTTTCATGATACTTATTATGCTATATTAAAAACGTATACAATGCATGTATCTGTCACAGTTTGACATTACACTTTTCACATACACTTTTGGCCAACAATACACACTTAACTACTCTTTTTATGCACTCAAAAGCTTAGAGATTGTTTAAAATGTCAGTAAAAATGGTTTTAATACATTGGTTTACAATCCCTTGAATATCTTGTTCCTGAGACGTTAACATCTCGCAATGTTTGCGTTTTCTTCAAATCAGTTTAGGTTTTTCACTATACGTTTGCGTACAAACGTCTTTACTGCATTCTGGAGCATACAACACTATGTTTTGAACCAGGTCTGGGGATCTTTCCAAGAAGTGAGAATAGACTTCGTTGACCCTTGCAGCTAGCGAGGTATTCGGTGTCATGTAATGTACAAGAAATTAGTTTATGTCGGAACATTGAATTAACTCATGCGACTTTTCATTCTATAATGAAAACTGCGTAATTCTGAAGTGAAAAATGTAGTCGCAACTTTCAGAAAACTGCATAAGCAAACCATTGCTCCAATACGCATATTCAACAGTCGATTTATCCGGAGTGATTGTAAAAAACGGGTCGCTGGGATGAAAATACGCCATTTCCTCTCACTGTTTGACGAACAGATGTTGACGATATGAACGCCAACTTATTATTGATACACAAGTACTTGCTAGTTTTTTTTTCAAACAACTGAACATTTTACAACGTTATAACTGTCTAAACAATTTGGTAATATTGATTTGCATTTAGATTTTTCAAAACATACAAACGATACATTGAGTACATCACCACTTACTCATTAAAAAATCCTATACTGCGAGCACGAAACGTTTGTTGGGTGAACATTGCTTGAGCTAAAACCTTGCACAAAACACATTTACTGACACAAAAACATGCACATCCCCATTACAATGTTCAAAGAATTGCAATGGCTGATATCTGTAAATATTATGTTCCAAACTTTCTCTTTCAAAAATAAACGTTCGTGTTCACCATTACATTTCACATTCCGTGTTTTCTCTGACACATACGGTCTACACTTATTAACATGACATTTTGAACTATCACAGTTGGTTACACTAGAATCAATTATACAAGGGTTATTGCTCGTTAACATGAAACCAGGACCGTATCTACATGTAAAATGAAGATCGTCCTCCCACATTTCCTTAAATGTTGAAAATGAAAGAGGTAATTGATATCTCACAACCGTGTTCGACGAGAGAATACTTGCCATTCGAATGAAACTTCATTCTTACACTTACCGCAGGAAAGGGGATGGATGCGAACTTAATCGGGATGAGAGTTGCCAACTTCACATGCCCAAGTATTACACACAGGCAGAAATGAGAGATTTCTTTGTTGGAAAATAAATGCGTGAATATCCCCGTCACACACTTCCTTCCAATGGATGTTGATCCCAGAGTTGTGGCGGGTGAGCTCGTAGGTGATTCTTCCGTTTCCACGTACTTCCACAATCCCTTCGTTAAAACTTGCCATTGTTAATTCTTGTAGTGAACGCGGTAAATCGCTGTCAGGTCTCAGGTACCGCACAGCACATTCAATGTTGTTGCATTCTATTCATTCGCCAGACCAAACGCCTTGATATGAATCATAGGCATAACACAAATGTTCAATATCATTGCACACTTGTGTCTGCAACACACCGTCGTATGGATTGAAATATACTCGTCTATACCCTACTTGGAACACCTCGTAGTCAGTCTGTGGGTTGAACATGCACGCCATGCTTATATACGAATGACTTAAACTCTGGTGCAGAAACCACTTGCATATATAGGCTTGCAGCCGTATAGAATTTTTTTTTAAATTTGAAACTAAAATTTTTCTACTTGTTTTCGCCAACTCTACGTATCCCCATACCGCAGGGCGAAACTAACCGCCGGTTTTCGCTGGAAATTTAAGTAATACGTTCTATTTTACTACATTTTTCCGTTTTGACTATAGGTATAGCGCAACAGTCCCTTTGTAACATATATTTGATTTCCCTATATGACATACGTTTTCAAATCTGTTCATCTAGAGCATCGTTCTCTTATTCATTAAAAAAAGCTATGCATTATTTTGTCTGTACGTAAATTAAACACTGCACACTCGCGCCCATTACATTCACTGACTTCCACGTACGTGTATTTCGGACTAATTACCGAAAAACTCCAATGTTCGCCTCTGTCACACATTTGGATTTGTAGCGGAGTTTTCTCATTAACTCGGAACCATGCTTTTTTTTACATCCCGGGAGAACACTCGCATACTCGTATTCAGGATTAAATTTCTTCATCGCGTTCTACGCTGCACTGATATAATACGCCGCCGCTGCCGTCGATCTCTCATACGCCCCCGAAAGGCCGTGCCGTCACGAGACCAGGAACCAAAGTTCCCCATAACTCGTTTAGTGGGTTTGCAACAAAAATGCAGCCTGAGATACTTGGGTCTTACCACTGAGCAGGCGGCGAGCTGCTGTGTATATGTTTTAGCTGGGCTCCGGGCCGGCATTTATAGCTGTAAACAACTGTTTCTACCTTAGTAAATTTATGAGTAGGTGTTATCGGCGAGGGAGTGAAGCTCCCCATCAGTCTCCCGACTGGCGTGTTGTAGTGTCGTGATCTCTGTAGAACATGTTGTAATGTTGTTTGCAAGTGGATAGTTAAACTCGCGTATAGTGTATCGGCGAGTCCCTACAACCCGAGTCGCTGCTCATCGATAACCCAGCTTGCTCATCATCAGCCCTTACGGTACTGCAAGTCAGGGTCCGGCCTCGCTCTTATTCTCCGGTCATTTCATCGAGTGGCGTTTGCGAAAAACGTTGCATGTTATTAGTACACTTTTCTGGCACTCTCTCTGTACCAGGAGAACTGCCAGCCGTGGTTAAAACTACGGTTANGGGTTAACCAGTGTAGTTGGCGTATCTAAATCAGCCTCCTGAAGGGCATAATTTGTAGCTTGTCCTTCAAACTAGAAAACCGGCCTTGCAGCCTTGAATCTATTATACGTTGAATTTTAAAGAATTTTTATATATTTTTCTTTTATTTTTGAATATCTTTAAAATTTTGCTAGTTTTTTTTTTGTTCTTTAAATTTTTTTTTATAACTGAAACTATCTTCAGACTAATGCCCCCAAACCCAGTCCTGACCTCCCATGTGTGCTTCTCTGCCTGGTTTCCTGGAGTTAAAGTGGGGCAGAAACTGTCTGCCAGTGCACCCACATGAGCTGTCTTGACAGCGCGGAAGTATGAGTCGCGCAAGAGGACGCTGAGTGTGTGATTTCGGGCTCTGCGTATCCGCAGAGTGTGGTGAAGTTATCTGAAAACTCCTTGGACGAAGTAGTTTCGTTTAAATCTTGTCCCGGACCGATCAGAAAACTCCGGTCGCCCAGAAGACGCGATGAATTTATATAATACTGCGATTCGCGATGTATTTATACCGCGAACAGGATATCCCCCTCCTCCACAAACTCCGTCAGTAACGACCATTTAAGCATTAATTAAGCATTTTCACCTACAGAAAGAATGGAGATTTATATCCGTACATTTGACGTAACATTTTGAATGACGGACTATTAAACTCTTTCTGTATATATATTATTTCACTACTCCATACGCTTGCTAGAATACGTTTTCGATCCACTCCACATACGAACATCTCCTCGTTTTTGAGANAAACTCCGGTCGCCCAGAAGACGCGATGAATTTATATAATACTGCGATTCGCGATGTATATATACCGCGAACAGGATATCCCCCTCATCCACAAACTCCGTCAGTAACGACCATTTAAGCATTAATTAAGAATTTTCACCTACAGAAAGAATGGAGATTTATATCCGTACATTTGACGTAACTTTTTGAATGACGGACTCTTAAACTCTTTCTGTATATCTTTTATTTCACTACTCCATACGCTTGCTAGAATACGTTTTCGATCCACTCCACATACGAACATCTCCTCGTTTTTGAGATATTTGTTGCAAATAGAGGGTAAGTCGCCGTACTCTATACACCCACTCTCCCACACCAATCCAAGTATATTTTTAAACCCAAGTGTTGGTGCGCTTGTTCTTCTGACTTGCATTTCCACCCAAAAGGAAGTTTGAATATGAACACAGTGGTATGTGATAGCCATTTCCATAATAATAACCATTTTTTGTTCTTGGAAACCTTCAATATTACATAACATGTTTTCTCGATGACACTTCGTCGTAAACTGAAACTAAATTACGTTAATACCTAGACTAACTTATCACCAACATTATAAAATGCTAGTTTATCGTGAANACTAGTTTATCGTGAATGATTAACGCGCAAGCTTGAGTATTTTGGGGAATGTTCACGTTCACAGTTATTTCAATACGCGAATCAACAACACTGTTATTTATAGAGTTGTTTTGTTTACTAACATCAAACACGACCAAAGGAGATTTGCTTTTAAACGTTTCAGGAGAGCAAATGTCGGTGCACTCTCTTTCCAATAATACGTATATTGTAAATGTCTGTACATATTGTAGCAAATAAGATACTCGCCATTCGCGAAATGCGTGTTAAAGTTCGTGTACAGGTAAGCTTGACTATTAAGAAATAATTTAATATTTATAACTTTGCAATGNGCTAGTTTATCGTGAATTATTAACGCGCAAGCTTGAGTATTTTGGGGAATGTTCACGTTCACAGTTATTTCAATACGCGAATCAACAACACTGTTATTTATAGAGTTGTTTTGTTTACTAACATCAAACACGAACAAAGGAGCTTTGCTTTTAAACGTTTCAGGAGAGCAAATGTCGGTGCACACTCTTTCCAATAATACGTATCTTGTAAATGTCTGTATATATTGTAGCAAATAAGATACTCGCCATTCGCGAAATGCGTGTTAAAGTTCGTGTACAGGTAAGCTTGACTATTAAGAAAGAATTTAATATTTATAACTTTGCAATGATCGAATAATAACCTATCCGATCTTAAATTATTTTGGTGGTTGGTTTGGACACACTTAATGACGTATCTCGGTTTTTCATTTCAGAAACTTAATTTTACATTCCGTAAAACTTTTTCGGATGGTGTTACTGACGGGAACGTCTACAGACTTCTGGACCTGAATACAAGATCTATGTTTTTCTCTTTTTCAATGCGTTTAAGAAATTTCACGCATTCACGGGTGTTAATTTCAATATGCGCCATCAGCCATTCCACGCTACTTAGTTCGAAAGTAACGCCTTCCTTTTCATTACCCGTGTCTCGTATAGCGTTCAAGTGCGTAGTGCTATATAAAATAACTATTTCTTGCTAAGCATTTACGATAACGTGTTTATAGTCTTCGGCGAATCCCAATACCATGCTTAGTGGTATGACAACTTCTTATTTCCCACCGGGGTAAATTAGCAGTTTATAATTANGGGGAATGTTGGAGGTTAAGGGGCAGATTTCTTGTATGCCACGAATCGTAATTACATTTTTCAACTTTGGTTTGATTGTACAAGCTGCTGGTGCTGCATTTTTAGGAAAATTTGCCTAACCATACCTACTTATCAATGTATTTTGAATCGGAGTACCCTGGCATCATTAGAATAGGATTATAAATTGCCCCGTGTCTCCGAACTACATAAAATATGACGAAAACCAGTTTTGTAAAAAAATTGCATTGTCTTTCATTTTATAAAGAGGTAGTTTGGTCGTACGAGCAACAGTTTTGTAGAAAAACTTCAAAAACTGATATTTTGCCCAAATTAAGGGGGTATTACTCCTTCCTCCAGGAGAGGTACTGTGGGGCACCGCTTCTAAAATAATTCAGAGGGATCCAATTCACAACTCTACTAAGTGGCTTGCTTTTATCACAAAGTGCAAGGTACGTACCCTTAACCCCTGCACGATTAGTAAGCTTCCCTATTCTATGACACTGAATATATAATGCAGAACTTGAGTATTTATCGTTTGTTTTCACCGTACTGTAGAGAAAATAAATATAAGCACATGAATCTGCGAAATAAAGTTTTTTTATTTAGCTACCAAGAAAGAAGCCGATATGACATAACAACTGCTAGAAAATGGTTATTTCTGTACAAAAACTTTTAAATTTTCCCAGATTAATTTTATTACAATTAGTAGAAGGGGCTTCAAAACTTTTNACTATTTCTGTACAAAAACTTTTAAATTTTCGCAGATTAGTTTTATTACAATTAGTAGAAGGGGCTTCAAAACTTTTTTAAATTCTCAACATAAATGTATTTTTTTCGAATGAATATNTACCATGCTTAGTGGTATGACAACTTCTTATTTCCCACCGGGGTAAATTAGCAGTTTATAATTATCAGTGTGGTTCCACCCATACATTGCACAAGTGTTAACGTCGTTTATTGTTAACGAGACATAATTCTTTATTGTATATGTAATTCCAACCTCTCGAGTCTGGTCGATTTCCACACCGTTCAGTAAGTATGCGAATCTGTATATCAAATGAAGTAAAGCGTTGCGAATTATTCCTGTAGGTACGGGGTTACTTCCATCAACTGTGTTTTCGATTGTGCCTCTGAACTGCAAAGCCGATTTCGAAGGTAATGTGTATATGTCGTGATTTTGTATACGAATTCGTATTTCTGACGGAAACCTATAAGGTCCCACTCGAAATGGGTTGTAGACATTTATCTCCATATTGGTCATAGAGTCTCCATAAATTATGGGCTGCTCGGCATTAAGCACGTATTCCATTTTTATTTACTTTATAACCCGATTCACTTAAACAATTCATTGCTTCGTGTTAACTGTATTGGCTTCCTAATCAAACTGAGCTATTGACGTTGTCTTTTACGTCTTTCTATAGGCATTGTCTTGTGTTTCAATAAAGGACGAGCAGGTTTAATTTGAGTACGTTTAACTATCCTTATTTGGTTGCGATACAGAGTGCATCTCTTTTTATAGCACTTTCTATTCACCTTTTTTTAGATGTAGACGTACGGTTACTTTTTCGTTTCTTAATTTATTAAGCTTACCATTTTCATCCACTATAGTAATAATAATTTTGTCAACGAGATTAACTATTACCGGTAGATAACTTAACGTATTTAATTTATCAATTATTTTATATCCTGGTGCTACTGAAAAAATGAATTCGTATATTGTCTTTGTAAGTTTACCGTTTAAAAACGAACCTCCGACAATATTTACGTTCACACGACACACGTTAACTGACAAAATATTGACTTGCTTTAATGATTCGTGTAGTTGATTGACTGGATACACCTTCCATACATATCCTAACATAGAGGCGATTGAATCATTTTGCGTGAAATCAATATCGCTATTGCTAAGCATTATACTTATGTAAGTATTCGGATTACCGCGTAACAGAAACTTAACATTTTCAGGAACCGATATCTTTATGATTTTTTTTCAAATATTAACGATTTTATGATCTAACAGGTATAACAATCCGATGTTTTTCAATACTGATGTGCAGTGTAAATGTTTGATTATATGTATCTATATTTGGTATACTGTTGTATGTTACGAATTCAATTAGACTCATTTGCCATTCACCATCTAACTTCAAGGCTGGGAAACAAACAGGACACAGTTGGGATGAACTTCCGGTTAAGATAAGAGTGATTGACATTTTTTTCTACACTACAGGCGGTTTTAAGGAGCGCGTATCTTATTTACACTTAGGAACCTTAAAAATAAATTTCTACAGTTATGTCTCCGGTAATAGTTCGTTTTCGTAATTGTAAATGATTTGTGTATCCTGTAAGTTGTTACGTATTTATAATGGAGGACGTAAGTCTCCGTAACTCTCATAGTAGATGGAATGTCGTCTGTGTTTTTATTGCAACCCAATGGGTCCCAAGGTTTTTTTTTTATATTCTTAATTAACAATCATACATTTCCAAAAGTATAGTTTTGGTGGTGAATCATCTCTCATGTACACACTTCGGAAGTGGGGTATTTAAGTTTTTTGGCGTACACATGAATGTCTTTGTCTGTTAGCGCGCGGGCTGAAAGACTGTTCAGAATCGTCTTCGTTTTTTCCCTCACCTTCGGTTTTTTTTTCTAAGATCCTTGACCCACTTTATAAGGACGAAGAAACATTCCTTTTCCACCTATGTTTTTCTTTTTTTGTGTAACTGTTCGGCTGATTACCGAGGCCCGACCTGGTAGTGTGCCGAGTGTGGTTAAAGCAGGAAAGAAATTATGGATGGGAGGAATCCACCTTTTTTTCTTCCCTCTTACTTATTTACCATGACCCGCTCTCTTTGTAGTACGATGCCCCATTCCTCTTTTAACTTTACCTCTCATAACCTTTCCAACTACTCAAGCCCCGGTTTTTCTCCAGTTTCTCATATTTTCAGCTCTCTCTGCTAAAAGTGTATCTGCAATATGCCGTTTGTTTCCACTTAAGTTAAATCGTGTTGCTTGCACGCTTCACATAATGCGTTTATTCCCTGGTCGTTATGGGCCAAACGTTTCGCAAGACGTGTACCGTGTCCGCAGTAATTATATTTAGGTGAATGAAGTACAAACGGTAGATAATTAAGTGTGTTTAAAACTCTGCTACCTTTTTTATGCGTCTTTCACGAGACATTATTTAAGACTGTTTACGATCATGCATATATATATATAAATATAAATATATATATATATATATATGGTCATTAATACTCATGGTTAGTACGATACGATTTGTTAGCGTGAAGGTTATACGACAACTTAAACATCTTCCAGTAACTGTTACTAAGAAAGAACACGTAAATAAAGAAACACATAAACATGGTAAGCTTTTACCGTCAAATATACGGTGTATAATAACTGGGCCTTCCTCTTGTGGTAAAACGTGTGTGATAATATTACCAAGTATTATGTCTTCAATAGAAGGAATTAAATATTTCCCGTTCACTAACAAAGATGAAATAATTCCCCCGAGTGAAGCATTACCGAATTCGTTCTTTATTTTTGATGATGTATGGTGCAAACTGCAAGGGGAAATACCAAAGTATTTAACTTTCGGCAGACATTCTAACGTAGACTATTTTTGTCTATCGCAAATTTATGCTAGAATTCCCGAACATAATTTACACGATAATGCAAACATGTTAACAATTTTCAAGTTGTATACTTTATATCCCACCATATTTACAACGAACATATTATATATGACATGTTGTTTACCAAATAAAAAATAATATTTCTATTGTTAGAGAGAAAGATGTGGTTTCATTGTAATTATGCCTGCGTTTCCCATATATATATATATATATAGGACGTTACCGTTGTGGCTTTGACAGTTTCATAATTCCTTACAAAGAATGAGTACTTCAAAATTTGGACACAGTTGTATAAGACGCCGCCATTCCAGTGCGTGTTTAACCAGAACTCGCAATGGAAATTATGATTTGAACGGTTATATATTAAGTAATGTCAGCGACCCAGTGAAAGATATAAATGTGGTAAATAAACTATTTGTTGAAAGTTTAAACACCATGACTTTAGAAGTATTGATAACACAAAATGTGGATATACAAGACAGAATAGCGAAGTTATCTGAAGGGATTTATAATGTTTATAAGAATTGGGGTTTAAATTTCGAAGATTGTAGTGCATATGTTAGATACTGTGCAAAATATAGACACTAGAATATACACCCATTTAGATAGAATAACGAGTGACTTTAACGTAATGGTCAACACAATTATTAAATCACAGCCTACAATGATATTGAAAGACTTAGCCCCTTTTTTATAAGTGGTGAAATTAGTAGCAAAACGACGTCTTCATTTACTAACAGAGAGTTACAAACGCAGTGTGAAGATGTGAAAACTCGATTTATGACTGTTATTAATGATTTGAGAATACGGATTGCAAGTAAAATAGATGGTGTCTTAAATAAAGTTCATATATTCGAAAAGGCATAGAGTAGTCGAAGTAATGTTCCAGCTAGAAAACTAACGCATTTATTGTGGTTATTTTGCCTATAAATACGTGATGTGTACACAAAGGATCAATACACAACGTCTGAGTCTACTTCCGTATTACATAATCTTATAACGGCGGTGAAGGGTAAATATTTGTTAGCATAGCGCGCTCAAATGGAACGGGATCTTTTAAATGAAGACATATTTAAACCAGTTACATACAAGTTAAATACAATACGTGCAGCAATTAGTAAACCGAGTGAGATTTTGATGGAAAATAGGGTGAAGAAACCTGCGATTAAGAAGCAACTAATAGGTAAACTTTATAAATTTTTCTCGTTGATATCTTACTTTAAACAGTAAGTACTTCACCCACTCGCGATACGACATATGATGTATATCATCTTGGAAATGTTGGTTTCTTTGGAGATTCGGTAATTACTTTTTTTACCAGGAAATAAAATACAAATATGTGATCATATGACGGACGCGAACCAAGGTCTGTTTGAATTATTATTTAAAAAGATTCCCCCGTGGGTATTTGAATGCTGATTTGGAAAACTATCAACGACTACTAACAAACGCTCATTTTTTCAATACTGACTCATCTTTAGGGAGTATTAAAGTTGTGGGTAACCCAAAATTGAGTTTATTAAAGGGATATCGCTGGAAGTGGTTTATATACAGAAGAAGTAGGTGATAGACTTTCACATGTGTATTGGGACAATCCTAACAAATAAATGGATAGATTGAGACTGCTTATTGCTTCTAAACAATCTGATAATAATTCACACAAACGAAATAGTATCGATTATTGAAGAATTAAAAGATTTTTTTAAAAATATATGCCTTCCTTATATATTTTCAAGAACCAATATGGCAGTTATACCCCGCGACTATTTTCATCCCTATGGCACCCCCGACGTGCCCAGCGCACCGTGTGGTGATGGAGAGATTTACGTTCAGTTCGCCCTCGGAGCCATAGGCGGTCCGACTCCCTGCAGTCATGAGCTCGGCTCCCTTACCAATGTTACACAATCCAAGATGGCGGACGTATATCACAGACATGTTAGCGATTCACAGCTCAGTTGCGTTTGAGCAGTGGTTGGTGTAGGACGTGTAGCCTACTTAGTGTGTAATTAATCTTGATACGTGTACTAAGTCTCGGTACATGTTATTTCTCTCGGTACGTGTACTTATTCATTACACAATTACTCGTTACGCAATTACTCATTACGTAATTACATCTAATTACGCAATTACTTACCTTTGACGGAACTGGAACAGAGCAGCGCCTCACCAACCTCATCAGTTGTGTTTCGGCAGCCGATGGGTGAACATGTGTACTTATTGTGTAATTTACTCTCTCGGTACACGTAATTAGTCTCTGTACATGTACTTGCTCTTGGTACTCGTAATTGTTTATTAGGCAATTACTCACTACGCAATTTCTCATCACGCAATTACTCATTACTAAATTACGGCTTATAACATATAATTACCAACTACGGGTCTCGAACCAAGGACTGACGCTACACACCCTTACCACGCCCCTAGCCACAAGATATACTCAAACAATTTCAAAGTACCGCAAATGTCGCTTGAGCGCTTTGTCCACCGAAAGGGTACCCCACAAGCAACGGCCAACCACAGCACACTTCGGAAGGGGTGAGATAACCCGTCAGCCAACCACAAAACACCTCCCTGAGAACGTGGGGTGTGGGGGGATGATCAGTTTACCAGGTTAAAGGATGCCGGCAATTAGTATTCCTCTCTCCGACACCCGTTTACATGTTATTCAAATTGTACTTAGGCCACTATATATTCCCTAGCATCCTGAAACCACCCGTTATCACTACAACCCTTCGTGGGCATGCCAGACGAGATGTCTGCAAATGGCAGAATTTTTCTTATTTGTTACCACAAACACGGCGATACTTCCTTCGCCAATCAGTTTCTCAAGCTTAATTTGACAGACGGCACACCCACCAATTGTAAATAATTTGGACAATGCAGTATGCAGTCAGTTGCAAGAACTGTTCTTGGAGCTCCTCACAGATAAGTGACCAACAATGTCTACTGTAGATGAACCTCATTTTCATTTCGCCTTATAGTCCTGGAGTTAATAGCAAAACATCGCCTGATCATTGCACTTTGCGACAAAAGCAAGTCACTTTTAACTGCTGCTGGACTTTCCTGCATTTACGACGTATTAATAAGGACTGACTTGCACCCACAGTGCACCCATGCAGACATTGCCTCTGCAGTCTGTTGTGATGGTGAATGCAGTGACAATTAAAAATAATTTGTGATAGTGGTACTTTTAAAGGGAAATTGTGATGCAAATCTGACTTATTCAAAGTTTATCAAGCTCTTAAACATGCACTATTTATAAATTGATTCCATGTTTTGTAGAAAATGTTATTTTTGTTGAATTTTTGTTGATACAATTTGGTCATTAGGTAAGAATATTTAAAGGGAACTGAAAAACTTGTTTCTCTCCCATATTAATGGTGGTGACTTGGTTTCTCAGAGGTTGTCATAGGCACTATAGGCCATTTACGGTTAAGATCCTGGTACATTTTGCCTTTCAGCCAATTTATTTCTTTCCGCCACTTGTTAATGCTAATATTGCCTGTGAATAATAAACACGCTATACGCTATACAGTACACCGCTCTCAACGGTTGACTTCTGATCCCGCAATAAAATATATGTATTAGTGGTTAATGCCTATTGGTAGGGCCTTAAAATTGCTCACTTTACCGCGAATAGCTTATGTTTGAGAGATATGTACTGGAGGAATATTCAGTTTTACTTCGGTCTTGGCTGTTAAGCATTAATAATTACATAAAACAATCATAACCACATTCTCGTATAAAGGAAAGTAGCATTATGTTTAAATAGTGACATTGTTAATGTAAGTTTGATGCTCCCCGCGTCCATGTATTTTGGCCGTCAGAACACACGCGCTAGCGAAGCTTGCAGGCGGTCAACACCAATAAATATTAAGGGTGGCGGACGTATCCAAAAAGGATCCCGCGCCTCACAGCTGCAAAGGCGGGCCACCCAAGTTTTCTGCACGTGCAGACGGCATCCGGAGGCAACGGAAGGCACCAGGGCGTGGACACAGCTGCACTGGGCAGCTGCCCCAAGATACGCCGAGGTCCCACGACCCCGGGC
>NQII01000688.1:557886-643833 GCA_002778355.1 Clitarchus hookeri
CGACAAACGGGACGTACGGCGGGAAGCATCCGAGAAAACCCGGGCAGTCAGCCGACGAGACTCCGAGGGGCCAGCCGCCATCAGACGCAGAGTCCTGCCAGTTCCAGCTCACAAGACCTCAACTGCAGGACCAACTGCCGGCACAGCAAGCCAGATAAGTACAGTCATCCAGCGTGTGTGAAGAGTACTACCCACCTACACCCCCCTTTGTATAAACGGGAAGGAGTTGTCTCTAGAGCTCGTGTGTGAATTATAACTTGTTGAAGGAATAATAAAACTAGACATTTTTCTTGAACTACTCAATCGCCCTGTGTCGTTTCCTTAGTAAATTGGACCTTTAGACAACAGTGTCGAAACATCCCTANGTCGTTTCCTTAGTAAATTGGACCTTTAGACAACAGTGTCGAAACATCCCTACGCCCGATCACGGTGAACTAGTAATAAGTGCTGGCGCCTCAATCGCCACAGAACAGTGTCAACACCTTCCTCTAAAACCACAGCTCTGGGAGTTGTCAATTTGTTATGAGTGCGGGAAGAGGGGATACACCCTTTACAACCCTCCTCTATTTGTAGCTTTATTTATACCGTTATTTGTGAAAATGATGCAATTGTCAATTTAATAATAAGATATAACAGCAAAAATGATTTATGCATACTTTTTACTGTGAATTTTTTAAATGTCAATCTAAGGGGGATGTTGGAGGTTAAGGGGCAGATTTCTTGTATGCCACGAATCGTAATTACATTTTTCAACTTTGGTTTGATTGTACAAGCTGCTGGTGCTGCATTTTTAGGAAAATTTGCCTAACAATACCTACTTATCAATGTATTTTGAATCGGAGTACCCTGGCATCATTAGAATAGGATTATAAATTGCCCCGTGTCTCCGAACTACATAAAATATGACGAAAACCAGTTTTGTAAAAAAATTGCATTGTCTTTCATTTTATAAAGAGGAAGTTTGGTCGTACGAGCAACAGTTTCGTATAAAAACTTCAAAAACTGATATTTTGCCCAAATTAAGGGGGTATTACTCCTTCCTCCAGGAGAGGTACTGTGGGGCANAAAAACTTCAAAAACTGATATTTTGCCCAAATTAAGGGGGTATTACTCCTTCCTCCAGGAGAGGTACTGTGGGGCACCGCTTCTAAAATAATTCAGAGGGATCCAATTCACAACTCTACTAAGTGGCTTGCTTTTATCACAAAGTGCAAGGTACGTACCCTTAACCCCTGCACGATTAGTAAGCTTCCCTATTCTATGACACTGAATATATAATGCAGAACTTGAGTATTTATCGTTTGTTTTCACCGTACTGTAGAGAAAATAAATATAAGCACATGAATCTGCGAAATAAAGTTTTTTTATTTAGCTACCAAGAAAGAAGCCGATATGACATAACAACTGCTAGAAAATGGNGAATCTGCGAAATAAAGTTTTTTTATTTAGCTACCAAGAAAGAAGCCGATATGACATAACAACTGCTAGAAAATGGTTATTTCTGTACAAAAACTTTTAAATTTTCCCAGATTAATTTTATTACAATTAGTAGAAGGGGCTTCAAAACTTTTTTAAATTCTCAACATAAATGTATTTTTTTCGAATGATTANTTTTATTACAATTAGTAGAAGGGGCTTCAAAACTTTTTTAAATTCTCAACATAAATGTATTTTTTTCGAATGATTATTCATTCCGCATACAGGTAACAAGTTCTCAAACATATTAGCAATTCTAAACACTAGTACGTGATGGCAGAATTAAAACCACATTCATTGTTTGGAAGCAGATGGATGGGAAGGAACTAGAAGGTATAGAATAATGAAAATCGACATTCTTTGAAAAGCTTTAGTTTTGATGAAAATGTAAGTTCTCTGCTTCGAGTAGTCATAACTTCTTATCCTTCATTATCACATTAAATTATCTCAGCTTTAATTGGCAGGTTNGTTCTCTGCTTCGAGTAGTCATAACTTCTTATCCTTCATTATCACATTAAATTATCTCAGCTTTAATTGGCAGGTTTGATTTAGTNGTTCTCTGCTTCGAGTAGTCATAACTTCTTATCCTTCATTATCACATTAAATTATCTCAGCTTTAATTGGCAGGTTTGATTTAGTTTAGTTTATATTTTTTTGTGTTCTATAAAATTTCAGAAATTCTCTTTTATAATAAACATAATAAATTTAATGTGTAGTATCTTTATGAGATGCTTCTTCGTTTTGCTGTATTTAAACAAAAATCATACAAACCTTTTTGAAACACTGAGATTCTATTCGTGTGAGTATTTTTCTCTTTAAAAAAAAAATCACACTATCGGAGCCCGTGATTTTACCAGTTTTAAACTCCAAGGCGTTAAAGTAAATAAAGTAGGTCTATCAAAATGTACAAATGCACAAAACAATACCAAGTTGAGACTGTTGAGAGTAGATAGATTTGGGCGGCTCTTAACAACGAGGTCTTGAGAGGCGAAAAACAAAACTAAGAAAACACAGCCTTGCTCTTGCCCAATTCCTTTGCTGTTATTACGTAAAGCCATTATAAAATAATGTCGGCGCTTTTACGCTTTGGGCCTACAAAAATACTACAAATTCGAGGCGAAAGTTTGTAATGAGCTACACGGACAACAACACAAATTGCGAAATATTATAATGGAATAAACAAAGCAGATTAAATACACCTAATTTTTAAAATTTCCATTTCGTTTGTTAATTGAGCATAGTTTTGTGTATTTAGACATAAGCGCTGCTTTAATATAAAATGAGGTACTGATATTATTCTGGACTTCTCCACGTAAATGGTACACATTGGCCGATTATGGTACAGCATTCCAGGTGGCTATAACAAAATGTATAATGGGTGATTATGAAAACCCTAAACAATGAACAAATCGCCTATACTGGGATATCTGAAATTGAAGTAGTTTTCACTGCTGCCTTATTGTAAGCGCAAGACTCTTAACATTACATTCAGGACTCTAACCTGTTACCTGTAATTACGTGACGGGATCAGCTGTTCATTGTCACGCGACATACTCCAATCAATTACCTGATAGCGACAGAAACTTGGCTAATTAATCAGCCAGTACTCCGTAGCGATTAGCATCGGCAATCGAACTACGAGTTCCACTGACGCAGAACCAAATGAGGCCACTCCTCAGACAATCACATACAAGAAAATTTCGCGAGTTAAAAGTCCCTAGGTTGGATTCTTAAATAATGTATACTATCTGTGCCCGCGGCTCCACTCGCCTTGGACTACAGCATTATTGTTTAGGTTTATTTTAAAATAAAGTTAAACTTTACTTATTATTAATCTTCTATACACCATATCTCTAAATAGTATAACACAAAGTCGCTTATCCGCGTCTGTCTGCGTATTCGCTTAGTACGTGTAAACTACTCGATGGATTTTGATGAAGTTTACAACATCATTTAGAGAATTTCTTGAAGAAGGTTTTGGTGTATAATACATTTATATTTATTGTAACGATAGTAGAGAAATGTCGAACCGTTTGTAATCAAGTCGTAAAAAACAGCTTTTAGGGCACTTACATGGCTTACGATGACTAAACCATAATATATAGGCCTATGTCAAACTAATGTACTACAGAATTGTAGATCTCAAAAAAGTCTACAGAAAAGTCCGTGATGAATATATTTATCTTTTAAGCATAACCCACAGTAACCATTTGTGTCTTTCAAAGTATAGCTGTAAAAATTAAATTGTTACCGGGTGAAGCCGAGCCGGTTCGCTAGTGCATATTATAAAACTCAATGTCTCTCTGTATATCTGTTTGTCTGTTAGTGCGCTTATCACTCGAGAACCACTTATCCGATTTACGTGTTTTTTTTCATATCATAGCTATGTTCTCTGGCAAGGTTTTAGTATATCTTTTGTTACGTAAAGTAACATAAGGTATAAGCAGTGACGATAATAGTGAATCAAGTCGGAAAAAAGTTTACCGCCAGCGCGCTCTCTTGCAATACGCTGTCTAAACCGTTAAATATGGAGCAATTTCATGTAGTAAAGAATTGTGTAAAATAAAAAGATCAAAAAATTACTCCCCGGTAGCATATGTCTATCTATAATAGAGAAATACTAATAAGCGTTGCGGTGGTGTGTCATTCTAATCTATTATATGAAGTTTCCCTGATGTAGTCATTGTTAACGGTTTAATCGACTATGTTATCTAGTATTGGTAGGCCCATGCTTTTTATACATTTCCCTGACAATGTTTGCACTTGCTTTTCAATTTCAATGAGTGCAAGTTGAAAAACTTCGTCATTGAATGTCGCTTGTAAATTAAATGGTACAAACGCTTATTAGTATTTCTCTGTTATACATAGATATATGCTACCATGGAGCTTTTTAGGTCTTTTTATTCTACACAATTCTTTACTACATGATATTGTTAAATCTTTAACGGTTTGGACAGCGTATTGCAAGAGAGCACGCTGGCGGCAAACGTTTTTCTGACTTGATTCACTATTATCGTCACTGCTTATTCCTTATGTTACTTCCCTAACAAAATATACACTTAAACCTGGCACGAGAACCTAGCTGTGAATATAAAAAAACACATAAAACGGACACGTTTTTCTTAAGTGACAAGCGCACCAACAGACAGACAGAGACACATAGAGTTTTATAATATGTATAGATATTTGTATACCTACCTGCGTTATTTATTCATTTCTTGCTGCCTGGTGAGTTGCTAGTTTTGTATCGAAGATCAGGTGCTCGTTTCTTTGCAGGCTGGTTTTAGTCTTCCAGGTTTCTAAAACTTTATTGTATGTAGAGGGCCTGTAAAAACTAACTATATTTTCTGCAGAACTTTGCCATTGCTGTGTTCTCGCATAACTGATATTTCGAAACAAATTAATTTGTTGCAAAACTGGTGACTCACTTCAGCATGGCCTTCACTGCGGTACCTGAAATACGTCTGGCGAATTTGTATGCTAAATGCCTTGTGTTATAATTTCTGTTCGCCTAAACGCCGGAGGACAGATAGTTTTAAGATCTCGTGTTAATAAGTTAATGCTTCTTACAAAAATCCACTTTAAGACTTTAAGATTTAATTTGAATTCTGGGTAGGCTATAGTTACCTGTTATTTCATTTCTAGTCTAACTTCTCTTAGGAATGTCTGTTAGCTAAAATTCAACAAATTTTTAGTTATGAAGTCTTGTAAGTTTTGTTTACGGGCTTTTCAAATTAATTTCAAACTGGTGCAACGACCTTCATATTAAAAACCTTACTAAATAAGCTAAATGGAATTTATTTTAGGCTAGACGCCAATAAGCGTTTAAGGATTATATTAAAAATAATTCCTATCAGGCGTAATATCAGTTAAACTAAACAGTTTAAGGCTATCCATAGTTACGCATTTCAAAGGTACGGAAGTTCTCAAAGATAAAGTACACTAAGATTTCATTTGTTTTTTAGTGTGTAAATATTCGAAACTTAAGACGCTGCGTAATTGCTATAGGATGGCATACGGGTTGGATGAGAAGTTGAATTAGAGTAGTGAGTTGTGCAAGTCGTAAGAAAGAATGATGATTAAGGTGCCCAGGCGTGCGTGAAAATTTGATGAGTATTCTGCACGGGAGCTTCGTGTAATTAGGCTCGGAACACTGCGCTACATGGGCGAGGTAGACGTAGGGGAAGATCGAGGGGAGGGGAGGAATTACCGCACACCGGTACGATACTAGTCACGCAATCCTTAGATAAAAGCCTACATAATGGCCCAGTTGAATTACGGCAAAGTATCCAGGGACTTAGAGAATTGCAATCATTTTCTTCAAGTGGCGGTTGAAGTTCAAGGGTTGTTAGTACAATGTATTTTCCCGAAAGTTTCTCTTTGGTAGGTTTTGGATATTGCACGTTCAAAGCAGCAACTTTCCGTGGACTTTCGACGGGAAAAATGTAAATTTTCTTGTTGCATGAAACATTTTAAAGAAAATATCTCGTTTTATTTCGTGTCTAAACACTTGTTAAAAATTTACCAGTTACAAAGAATGACAGGCATACTGTGTTTGGGGCTATATCTCTTTTTGTAACATGTTCATTACAAAAAACACCATTTTTATGCATGCCTGCACAATACTTTATTATCTGCTATCTGACATCGTATAGTCTTTGTCTGACAAGTTATAGATGTTTTGTATTTGACGCAATAAATAGTGATTTTCTTATGCGTGATATGTATCATATAAAGGGATAAGGATTTTCTCTGTTACATTTTACTTCGGTTCTTGGATTTCAATTTCATTTCAACAGTGCTTGCTCCCTACATACGAATCACGGATTTTCGGGGTTTTGATAACCTCATTCTAAGTGGCCCAGTTAATAAAATAACTCAGTGCAGTCGGTAGTGCATGACTAAATTTACTGACGTATATGCTCAAATTATTTCCTCGAATGAAATTGGATATAATAATTTTTGTTTAAGAACATTTCATATAATCAAAGATAACTTACTGATAACAAAATCAAGGACCGTATATGTTGTTCCAGTGTTTCAAAACTACGATACACATCCAGTCTTAATACCAATCACCTAAATGCATAACGTAAAAAACCTTTCGTGGGCTTATAAGGGAAAGGAACCAAGTGAAAAAATGCGACAAATTAGTTATTTATAGCGGTCACTTCAAAACTTTGTGTTCTGTCAAAAGAAAAAAAGGCACTAAGTCCTATCTAACTATACATTCTCAAAAATTAAACAACATAAAATCACTAAGTCCGATATAAACANAAAAGGCACTAAGTCCTATCTAACTATACATTCTCAAAAATTAAACAACATAAAATCACTAAGTCCGATATAAACACGTGTTGTCATACTGTGTGTTGAAGAAGAATAAATTATGTACTCAACCGATCACGCAGGTCATGCATAGATATCTAGTTAGTAAGCAGTCTTCAGTGGTGTTCGATGTGGGGATGGTTGATTTATGTGGTTTGAAGAACAATTCTGAGAGATGTTATTATCAGTGTATGATGCAAAATGGTCTTTGTTATTTCAAAACACGGTGTATTTTAAGTCTTATGTTTACATAAGTTTTATTAGATAACAGTTTATTTGTTATGCCCTGGAAGACTTGGAGTTAGTAAAAAATGTTTAATGTCGGCATGGCCGAATGATGCGTAGTGCTCTCAGAATGGAAACTGTTTCTCGCTACAGTAGCAGCCAATGAACAAATGACATCGACTCGAATGTGAAAAGAAAGGTCTGTGAATTACAGATGGCAGATATTAACTAGAAATGTGCTTCCTTTAACCGACAGAGAGGGGCCGCGGTGGTGTGGGGGTCAGACTACACAACTCCCACCAAGGCGAACCGAGTTAGATTCCCGGTGGGATCGCTCCCGGATTGTCGCCTGTGGGAATCGTGCCGGACGTAGCCATTGGTCAGTGGATTTCCTCGAGGATCTCCCGTTTCCCCCGCCCTAGCATTGCGGCGCTGCTCCATTCTCACCTCAGTTCGCCCTCATCTGCTGTAAGACCTCAATGTTAAGAGCCACCCAAGTATCTTCCATTCTATTTCCACGTAATCGACAAAGTAAAATACCCCATCGTTATCACATATATACTAAGTGGCTGCGTGTACTAAGACTAGATGGATCAAAACATTCGATGCTTCGGTGAAATAAGGAAGCATAAAAAAACTTNAGTGGCTGCGTGTACTAAGACTAGATGGATCAAAACATTCGATGCTTCGGTGAAATAAGGAAGCATAAAAAAACTTCAGATGTGAAATTTATGGGATCGTTAGAATTGTGATAATCATTAAATTACCTCTGCTATTATTGATAACGTTTAATGAAGTCGGTGTGACGTTTCTTCTGCAAACAGCTTCAACTACATAAAACGATATAGGCCTATAACTGGAAGTCGTTCCTTTGTTGTGAGCAGTTTGAATTATAACTACGTCTCCGGTGCAACATGTTTTCAATTCTACGCATTGAAATCGACTAGAAAAGATGTGCGCGTNACTACGTCTCCGGTGCAACATGTTTTCAATTCTACGCATTGAAATCGACTAGAAAAGATGTGCGCGTTTTACGATTTGTAGGTTGGACCTTACAATACGTCATTTATTCATTTGCTACTAACTCAGCAAGTAGCCAGTTTTAGCCTGGACCAGGAACTATCTTATTAGGTACGATTNCATTTATTCATTTGCTACTAACTCAGCAAGTAGCCAGTTTTAGCCTGGACCAGGAACTATCTTATTAGGTACGATTAAGTTTTGTGCTTCAAACTGACATTGATTCATAAACAGGATGTTTAATAAGGTGTGAAGTGTATTTGAAATTTTGCTAGTCTTCTAATTAAACTGACATTTTTCAGACAAGTCAAAATTCAGTCAGCCATATCTACCACTATAAATGCTGTAGTTTTGCTGGTTATACACTTGCTCCAAAAAGTAGTGACACACAAAATATTTCCCCATAATATTTGTATGAAGACAACGAGAAGGAAAGTAATATGTATTTCTTAATATTATTTACAACAAAAATTTTTTTCACTGAAATCATAGCAACAAAAACACAAAATAAGTAGTTTCACAAAACAATCTTCTTTTTCGCTGCAAAAGAAGTAATGGCACAGTATACCACCACGTACTGTAGGCCTCTGTGATTCAGTTTCAGTATCGCGTATGCCAGCTATTAGCACGCATGACAGCTTCCAGATCTTTCGGCATTGATCGAAGCTACGTTTTCGTCGTTTCAGGGGCAATTTCTGACCAACCATCCTCGAGAATACTCTTAAGATCTTCTTTACCAGACGGGTGGCGCTTGGCTTTTTCCCTTCTAAGATGATCCCACAAATGCTTAGTAGGATTCATATCCGGGCTCTGTGTGGAGTAAAAAGTCATCTGGGGGCATTATATAATAAACACTCGCGAGTTTTCAAAGCAAAGTCTTTGGGGTCGTTATCCTGTTTCTCCCAACCAGGCCAAACTTGTGTGCACACTCCAATGTATTTCTACTGATCCATATGTACTGAAATAAAGGCCAGATTTCCAACTCCCGAAGAAGCTATGCACAGCCAAACTATAATATTTTCACCACCATGCTTTACTGTTGGCAGTGTGCGCTGCTGTTGTAATTAAGTGTTCGTTTTTCGCCACAGTTTCATTCATCCGTCAGAACCAAATATGTTGGACTTGGACTCGTCTGAGAAGATGGCAGTGCCTCAGAATTCCAGTGATCAACAACACATCCGTGTCAAGGAACACAAAAAGAACACTAACAGGCAGAAACAGAAAAATCAAAACTAGCTGAACACGCTTCGTCAAATAATCATTAGTTTCTGTGCAAAAATGTCTGAACCTATAGCTAAAGAGCAAAATGCCATAAAAAGAAATATCAAGGAATCCGCTTGCATCAACTGCAATACAAATGGCATAAGTCAACAAAGCATAAAATTAAAGCGGATAGAGCTTCCGATAATTAGAAAATAAGTTTTGTTGTCCAAAATGAATAATTTCCCTTAATATTTGACCTGTTTTTCCACTCAACAGTATCAACACCCCACTGGCTGCCTATCGGCCCAATCAGCAAGCACTCTTCCAAGCGCCCCCAATCAGAGACTACCTGCCCTCGTATTGGTGCGCTCGGAAGAGTGCCAGAATCGTATAGATACTCCCTGTTTTCCAACTCGGCTAATAAGTCTGTCGGGCTGCAACTAGATTCGCAAACCCACCTGATATGTACGGGAACTTCAGGTACGGGTCTCAAGACAGCACGGCCTTTCGGGGACATATTAGAGATCAGCGGACCTCAGCTCAGTCTACTGCAATTATTCATAGTCTCCAGTGTCTCGCCAGAAGAAAGGGACAGATTCCAGACCCCGAAACGTTGTAAAGACTTGTAATTATTATTATATTTTGTCGTCCTGAGTCCTCTCTGTTGGTTGATCTAGTTTTTTATCTTGTTATTTTTGCGGTTCCTGTCTTGTTCGTAGTATTGAATTATTTGGTTTCATAATTTTACAAGGAATACTTATCCTGACTCGTATTTCATTGTTGTTTTTGTCCTATTTTAGTGCGTTTTTATTGTTCAGTAGTGTCCACTGATATTGTTTTTGCTCTGTTTTGTTCACTTGTGTAGCGTTTTCAGTTTCGTCATCGTGTTGTCTTTTCTTATCTTTTGGTTTGCTTCTGTTGTCTTTCCTGTTTGGTAATTATGTTGCCCGTCCGTCGTTTCGGTCGTTTTAATTAGATATGTAAATATATTTTATATAATATGTGTTTGTTAGCCTACTTTCTAAAGGAAAGTAAGGCATATGAGATCAAATTCCTGTCTGTATGGGTATGTGTGTGTGTCTGAGCGTCTGTGTGTCACGCTTTCAATTTTTGAACCCTTCAACTGAATTTCACCAAACTCGGTACACATATAGTACCTAGTAAGGACCTCTGACTTTAACCGTTTTCGACTACGCAGGAAACGTACTTTCTAAATGGCTGTCACTTTAATATTTAGGGTGATATGTCATATCTCAGGAACCATTCAACCGATATGAACCAGATTTTCTGTGCAGACAGACCATCTTACATGCATTTCATATGTTAAATGGATATTGTTGTATGTCTGCCATTATGGAATATAGTACCAAAATAAAAAAAAAATTTTACATTATATCTCGGAAACTATCAAAGAAATTGTCACCCAATTTGTTATGTAAGTAATACCTTGGCAGACCAGGTGAACGTGAGTGGTTGAACTTAATTAGCCATATACTTTCAGAATGGTGGCTAGTTAAATATTTTAGGTACTTGTTTGTTATATCTACTATACCATTTAACAAATTTCGAATAAATTGTGTACACAGAAAATATATATTACAAGCATCATACATGTCTACACGTAGTTACTTTTTCGGCTAATTTGTAAGATAGCGCCACATGAAAAAACAAATTTTTATGTTATATCTTGGTAAACAATCAACCGATTCCTACTTATTTAGGCAAACAAGTGGAACTGTGGCAGATGATGAATAAATGTATGTTTAAAGTATGTCAGACACTTACATTCAAGAAGGCGTTCACATAAGCATCCTGNGGCAGATGATGAATAAATGTATGTTTAAAGTATGTCAGACACTTACATTCAAGAAGGCGTTCACATAAGCATCCTGGCCTTAATGCTATGTTGTAACCATGTAATCAATTCCAATTTATCTTTGTATGCTGGCAGCAGATATGACAACTATAACTTAAATCTAGGCAAAAAGTTTGTTGTCCNAATTCCAATTTATCTTTGTATGCTGGCAGCAGATATGACAACTATAACTTAAATCTAGGCAAAAAGTTTGTTGTCCTCCATATTTTTAAATAGCGCCATACGACTAAATAAAGTCATTTGTGGCATACAGAATAAGTAAAAAGAATACCCCAACTTTGAAGATCTATTATATCAAAACCAATTAACCTACAACCTTGCTTGACCAATCAAATGAACCGTGGAACTGTGAAGTTTGCTTTCCATATCTTCATAAATGTTCAATGTGACCACCACGAGCATCCCGAACGACATCTACGCGATAATCAAACTCGTTCCACTCTCTTTTCAGCATGCCCGGTGTTACGGTTTGGATGGCGTCCGTAATTCTCGTTTTGAGGTCATCAATGTTAGCTGGCAATGGTGGACAAAACTATTGATCCGTTATGTACGCCTATAGAAAAACATCGCAAGGGGTAAGATCTGTGGTCTTGNGCAGTGGTGAAGAGCCTGGTCACCAGCTGCTCCTCGGCCAATCCACCGTTGCGGCAACGTCTCGTCCAGGCATCCACGAACAGATAGGTACCCATTGAGTGGCGCAATACAAAGAAAACATCAGACCGTACCCTTCACATTGACGTGTCGAATGAGAGATCACTTCCCCCTCACCTCCTCAAACTGAGAGTAATAACGCCGTTCAAACCGTAACAACGGACATACTGGCAAGAGCGTGGAAAGTTGTGGTATTCTTTTATACTCATTCAGTATATTGGGAAAGAAGTAATCGATCCCTACCAAATTTGGGAAACAAATTGCACTGCATCAGGTGATGTAAACTGGTATGTTTTATGGGGATCAGGCACTAATTTTTAAAAAGGTGGCTATACAATTATTTTAGCTTCGTGCGTTACTTCTACGAAACTATGTAATTGAATTTAGCTTACTTCTTGTATACTGGCAGTAAACAATCATCTAATGTGCTAATATATAACTTTTTTTCCTCTATTTATAAAGACCGTGACATGAAACAATGGAGGGTTTATGCCATATCTGAAAGACCATTCAACCGATTTTCACTTAATTCTTCACACAAGTAGAGCAATGGTAGGCTATGAAAACTTACATGCTATAAGTAGCTCAGTCAATTATTTTCAAAATGAAAGCCCTGAAAATATTTTAGGTTTGTAAAACTTATTATTTGAAACATTAAACTGATTGAATCCGATGATGATGCTCCAAATCCGAACTCCTTAATGCAGTTGATTGCACGCTAGCTTATAGCACGAGGTTTTAAGTTTTAGAGTCCCGGGTAAGTCACCTGTATATTTATAATTGTCTCACTACTCTTACATGTGGTTATGGTTTATTCTGTAATGATATTGCTTTCAACGATACAAGTTCTACCTACAAACTCAGTTTTTAAGATATTATTCAAAAATTAATTGCACCCATGTTGAAGAAAGTAGGCTCATTTGTCATATCAGTTACTTATTGTCTTCTATTGACAAGGAAAGAGCTTTTCCTAATCATCTGTTCGAGGTGTTGGGAAAGGTTTTTATTTAGTCTCTTTGGTCGGCAATTGACACAGACAATCATACCAACATAAAAACATGAACCCGCCATTGCCATTAAATCTCAAAGATAAAAAAAAAAACTGTAAATGTGCCTACATGTATATCTGGAATGTTAAATAGTCTCACCTTGAGCCCAATATTATCTACAACATGGGGTGTGTCAATACTTTTTGGATTTAGTGGTTGTTCTTTTCAATCAAGCAGCTTTCAGAAAATGCCAATTTAACTGTTAACGAATGAAATTGTCTCTAAATATGTAAAAAAAAACTTTAACAACCAAAAATTTATATTATTTTTACAAATCAAAATATATGGAAAAATAGTTTTCTAATGATTAAATACTGTACGTCGGTACATGCCGTGTTCAAATCAAATTAAATTCCCACGTTAGCTAAATAAAATGTTGCTTTGCGTTGCCATCTCTGAACACGTTAAAACTCGACGCTTTGTACATTCCCAAAGCCATTTTCCCATTGGTCGCTGCCACACTTGGGTTGTTTCTAACCACACTTTATCCTCAAAAAAGTATTCCTTTGCCAGCAATAATTAAATACGCTTTGTGCAGGTTTCCGTCGGTATTTAGAGCTGCGTATTTTTGTCAACAGTTTTTCCTTTTATTTTTTTTATGACGAAACCAATTAAAACTACGATAACACCAAACGTCTGTGATTCAAGGGAAAATAAATAATATTTCCGGTTTTCCAAACATTTTTAAACAAACCTTTGAAAAATTACCCCATGCATGACGTGCTTGGTTTTTTTTCCTATATGTGTCATTTATCACAGGCGTTTAATACGTACGTTAATATAAATATATTTTATTTTTATTTAATCGAATACCTACTTATATGTTATATATATATTACAATATTTTATTTGTAATTAATATTAACTAAACAGGGAGAAAACCAATGTGTGTGGAAATGCGTAATAATAAATAGTTCTTATGCAAAACGTTATTACACCGAGTGCGCACAAATTCGGTGCAGTGTACCTTTAGTGCATTTTTCCATACTTGGTCAAGCATTGTTTGTATGAGGCGGAAGAATATTCTGGAATAAGAACTTCAGCAGATCTTCAGAAAAGTTAGAAGTAATTCGGAATTGACATTGTTAATAATAAGCGCAACATCTGAAATAGCTTAATTAACTGAAACGACCTTAATACAAGTAATCTTAAAATTATTCCGCAAAAATCCGGTGCTCTGAATAGTTGATTTATGAGCTCGCTTTGCTTGGAAAATTTCGCGGATTTGATTTGAGAGCAAACCAAATTTGAAAAACTTTGCACACATTCTGGTTACCACGTGCATTTGCATGGTAGGTAAGTAGGGCTTAACATCTCGTCGACCGCTAGATTATTTAAGACGCAGCAAGTTGCCCAGAGAAGCAGTAACACGGAAGAAATCCGCTATGGCCTGTGGTAAGGAACCATCCCAGATTTCGCCTGGGGTGAATTCGGGGAAACTTGGGCAAACCCCAACAAGGATGGCTGGAGGGGGAATCGAACCCAGGTCCTCCCAAATACAGCACCTCGATCAAACGAAAACTGTACTTTTAATTCGAAAATTATATTTATGAGTTTTGATTTTTTTGTGGAAACATGAAAAAACTACATATTCAGTAAAATGTATATCCTGGCATAAAGTTTTTTTTTTTTTTGAAAAACTAGAGTAATTATTATTATTCAGTAGCGAGGACTTAACTTGGTCATAATCATCAACAAACCCAATCAATTTTTTGTTTGTATTTTACATTGACCTGTTGTGTGATAGCGCGTTGTGACGGCTGCAAGTAAAATTTGAGCGCGCGTGGGGCCTGTGTGGTAGGAAACCCTTCAAACCAGCCGNGGGCCTGTGTGGTAGGAAACCCTTCAAACCAGCCGTGATCCCTGTTTTCGAGGGGGTTGGGGCAGTGGGAAAGGGGGATGAATTGTGGGTGTTGGTAATGGGGAGGGGGCACGCCCACCTCCCTGTCACGGCAGCCATCGTGTGATCGATCAGCGGGTGCAGGTGTGGCCCTTCCGAGCTCGCATCGTGTCGTCGCGCGACTGTCAAATGTATTTCCCGCTGCGCTGCCGTCGGGGAACAAAGCACCAACCGAGCTAAGGTTAATTCTACTCAGGTTAGGAACAAAACGAGTTTACTTATGGAAGAGTTTGAAATAGGGAACATTTCCGCCGCTAGGTAAGCGCTAGTGTTCCTAAGAGGTCACTTTTAATTATAATTTGTACATATGAAATATAAAAAAAAAATTACATTCAACCAAAAATATGGCACTTTTAAGTTAACATAATTATAAAGCGCTTGTGATCCACGACAAATTTAGGAAAGATACAGACACGGCACGCATGGGGTGATTTTTCAAAGGTTTGATTGAAAAAAATGGTAAGAAACCGTGAATAGACCATAGTTGAATTACCAGTAACGATAACATTATAGGAAATGAAAAAAGTAACGTAGTCGTTACGTTTCAGAATTTTGTATTATTTGTGTGCAATAAACGTGCGTCATTTTAATATTGATTGTTAATATTCTGTGATAATTACATTTTTTATGGTGTGTCAAAACAATGATTTCATATCTGTATTCAGCCTAAATTATTATATGTTTTAAGTTTAGCTGTGTTTCAAAGCTAACATCTTCGGAATATTAATATAAACCGCAATCACATGTACATTCCGTTTTTTTTTTGGTGGAGTTATTCTATTGCCATCAAGTACGCCATTTCAAAGACTTTTTTGATGGAGTAAATATTTACTTTCTTTAAAACGTCGCCTTACTGGACAGAATACTTTTAACACGCAATCATTCTGCAGAATCAATAAAACTTTGTTTAAATATCAATTATGATTACCAGTCTTAAAAGTGCTTTGTTACATTATTTTAAAATCAGTATGATTTTTCTTAATGTCTGGCTAATGACGTATAGTAATTGGAAAGTAATTGGAGAAATAGTAAGTAATTGTAACGTACTTGTAATTAAGTATTTTTATAAATCGTATTTCAAAAAATTATTTACATTTCATTAAACCTATTTTTAATTTAGCCTAAATTCTATTTACTATTACTTTACCCATCACTACAGTTAACTACATAATACTAGCGTGCAGACTGGCATGCTAGCTCCGCGTTAAGTTGGCAGGGAATTAAGAAAAAATATATACAAATCGGCACGTTGTACTGCGAGTGTAATTTTCTCATTTATCGCCCCTCAACTTTGTATTTTGACTGCTTTATACAAACATTAGAGCACGATAAGGCATATGAGAAACACTTGTAGGTATCCAACAATTTCACTTGCAACTGACATCGTAAGAGCTGAATAAGTGAAACATGATATTGAAAATTACAGTTTCGGACGATAGCACTATGAGGAAACTTTTGTAAATGAGGTTTTGTTAGTTTATTTATTTATGTATACATTCCAGAGATACAGCTGCCCCGGATAAAATACACATCAATAGGGAGTCGTCTAAAAAACAGGAAAAGGTAGATTAGCCGCAATATCTACGCAAATGAAACTTCCGTATCTGGTTATTAGGTTGCTTTTTTTCTTGTATGCGTACTTAGCCGTCATAGTTCTTTTCTTACATATTTCACCGTAACATGTGCCCTCTAAATATCTAATGACTTTTGGCATGCAAGTGTTCCTTTGTGATTACGTTTATTGGACAAAATTTACAGGAATTTTTCCCGTCACTTGGATAATCATTTTGTAGTAAAAGACGTGAATGCACGCAGACAAGCTGTCAAGAAAGACATGTGCAGCATCAAAATGGATTCATTCCATCTTTCGAAACGTGGCATGAGAGAGGGAGAAAGGAACAATGGCAACTTACTTAAATGACTAATGATAAAGATTACATTTTCTTTCTACGAAATATTTACCGGGTTATTTTGGAAGAAACCTTATGCATTTGTGTATGTACTCGTACGTGCGTTAAAAACAGTTTTATGTTCCGATTTTGTAAATTAAGTTTTAAAACATCTTAAACATATCGTAAACTTTCGCAGCCACTGCGATTATTTTCTTGACTTCAGCGTTTGAGGCATGGAGGGAAATCCTGAACTGGCTCAAAGCCGGAAGCCAATAGAACGCTGAGCTGTGTCGTTATTCGGTGGCTTACGTGACTCATGTTCAAGAGGAGCATACCGAATACGAAGGGGTGGTTGTTCTAAGAGGTATTTTCAACCCCAGTCCCGGCAATTTTCGTATACAGTTTCCTTGCTATCGCCAGCAAAGGAAGATAAGAGTGTGTCCTGCACCACCTGCCAGAGCATGCACTTAGAGTTGAGTTGAGAGATTTGGGCGGCTCTTAACGAGATATTGAGAGCCGATGAGAGCGAAATGAGGTGAGAATGGAGCAGGGGAAACGAGAGATCCCTGAGAAAACCCGCCAACCAGCGGGAACGTCCGGCACGATCCCCACTTGCGAAAATCCGGGAGTGGCCAGGCCGGAGATTGAACCCGTTTCTTCTTGGTGAGTGACGATCAGTCTAACATGCTCAGCTACCGTTGCCCCAGCATGCGCTTGAACACAACTTCAAAGACAAGCCTCGAGGTGTCCCCAAGCGACCGTTCAAAGGCCAGGTGTTATGTGGATCAAGTTCTGGCAAACCAAGCTGTGAAAACAATCAGCTACAGAAGGCCGAGCAGCCTTCCAAACAAGTCCTTTCATTCAGCACAACAACAATGGAAACAACATTATCTCAAGTGTTTCAGTAAATAAAATAGTTACATAAATNGTCCTTTCATTCAGCACAACAACAATGGAAACAACATTATCTCAAGTGTTTCAGTAAATAAAATAGTTACATAAATCTGCATGATACTTTTGTTTATTCTATAGTTTGACTTTTCTCTTTCTTTTTTTTTTTAATTTTTACTTTTATACGTGCGTGAGAATTCTGATGAGTATTCGGGTTTTTTTCTTGATTAAAATGAACAATATTTCAGTTTAACATAAAAATGTTGACAATATATGCAGGCAACAGAAAAGAATTAGACAAGAGATAAATAAACCGAGTAACTGAAAAAGGGCGCTCCCTAGACAAAACAAAAAATTTCAAGTTTACTAGTGATTACATATTTTTCAGTATTTTTTTTGACAATAGTTAACATTTTGGTGATTCCGCTTCAAAGTTCCAGTATAGAATTTTAATTTCTTGGTTATTTTGATATAAAGTTATGGAACAAGATTTTTAAAATGTTAAGGAAAAGGTCCAGCACCGAAATAAATTTTGTTAACTCTCAGTACCCCTTTTTGTGTACCATCTTGCGCAAGAAACATTTTGGCTTATCTGTGCGACGGAATAATTTAGGAAGTGGCTCTAAAGTGATGGTCCAGGAAGCGTCGTCATAATCTACGTCCGCATGATAGTTACATGCTTAGGACCAGCATCGCACACAGCCGCGCACTGATAACTTCAATAGCAAACGAAATTAAAAAAAAAAAAAAGCTTACTTGTAAGTGCACAAGGCAACTGGGAAAAAAAAAATATTTAGTAGAAGCCACTGACCTTTAGCGGAAAACAACACAAATTAACTCATGATCGCAAACGATTTATGAGTAACAATAACAGATATCGTGCAACACGCCAAGTTGAATATTAAAGAAGGAGGAAATGGGCTCATTCTAAACTAGAGCGATATAGCACACAGCACTCTAGTTTGACATATCGTTACTATTTTTCTTGTGACCAGTGAACAACATGCCAAGTGCTCGACGACATTAGCGTTTAACCATTCACGTCAAAGAGCTGTAGGAAATCCCACAAAAAACATTAGCAACAAGGAATACTCTCAAATTACTGGGCACTGATGCCTTCCCTGCGTACAGAACCGTTCATGGGAGTCGCTCTCATGCAACGCGTTCACGTTCGTGGGCGTGGTGAGTTAACGGGTAAAATTGTTTTTTTTTTCAAGTACAAATAAGACAATAATTCCCCTTTCGAATAAAGATCTGGTGCCCTTACGAACAAGCAAAAAAAAAATTGTGGAGTTTGACCAACACGCCAGTGGAGGGGCTCGAGAGGTTTTTCTCTAGGTTGTACTAATTCCTGATGGGTAGAGACATGCAAAATTTTCGTTATTTTTTCGGTGACAGGCTAGACTGCACCGCCTTAAAAACAAGTGAGCACTGTTCGTAGGTTCACTGGCCGCTGCACTTTAATCAACGTCACCTATCTGGTTGATCTCCTTAAAAATATATTGGTCACTCTACCACCGGACTTGTTTTACTGGCTCAAGAATTCTCCGACTGGTGATTCACTTATTTCCCGCCAATGTCTGAAGTCGGGCAAACGCACAGTAGCTTGGAATTCAGCCCGTCTTAAAAAACATAGTACGCAGGGACATTTGTTTTTCGCGAAAAAATCTCGAGGCAAGTTTCACTCCATAACGTTTTTTTTTCGTATGCACTTTCGTGTGGTTCGATAATTTTAAAATCACGTGCATCAAGTGTCAGTCCGCGAATCATGGACGTTCAGTATTGGAGAACTTTATTACGTATGTCCCAGTCAAATGAGAAGATGTCTTCTCACACAGACGCTCGGACAATAACCAAATGAAGTTGCGGTTGCGGACGTAGGATATTGAAGTCTAGCATGATCAAAAATATTTCCACGAAAATCACCTGTCCCTTATAATAACGTGAATTTTGCGGGTCTCTGCTGATGGGTGGTGGGGTCGTTTGCAGTGCAAACTCGCCGACACACGCTGTGAATGGCTACAGGGACGAGATAAAGAGTGCTGTAGGGTCACGGGGCTGCTAGGGGGTGGTTGGTCACGAGGGGGGCGGTGCCGGTCCCGAACGGTGTCGATCGGCAATCGATGCGGGGGACGGGCACCCCTGGGTGGGGCAGACGACGCGCGCTGCGCGCCGACCTGCCTGAGGTCAAAGGTCACCCACTGCTGTCTGCCTTTCACTGCGCGGACCGTCCGACAACAGCTTGTTAGAGGTTAATTGATCACTTCAGGAATCAGTAGGCAAAATTCCAAAGCCCCAGGTTCGTTTTTCGGCTGTTGTCGCAGGGAGAAACATTTTCTCATTTGCCTCCCTCACAGCGCTCTAAAATCGAAACAGATAACACTGGTTGAAATTATGTGCAGGAATCACCACTTCCAACATGGTCAATGAGATACCTCTATTCGTGCCTGTGAAGCTATTGACTTTTTAATTTGGTGATTGAGTGAAGACAGTTGGGTGGCCCGTTACAGCGAGATCTTGAGAGCCAATTAGAATTAAGCGAGGTGGGAATGGAGCAGTGCTGGAATGCAAGGGCAGCGAAAACGGGAGATCCTCGAGAATATCCGCCGGCCAGCCCCATCGTCCGGCATGATTCCCAAATGCGAAAATCTGGGAGCAGCCCCGCCGTGAGTCGAACCCAGTTAGCCTAGGTGGGAGGCGAGTTGTCTAACGACTACATCAACGCGGCCCCGATGTGAACTTAAGAGTTTTGGAATACAGGGATACGTGGGATGATTTAGGCAAAAAATTGTTATCATAGTCTTTATATGTCTGTTTCTGACGCGCATTTCTGGGCGCCGGGATGTTATTGGCTCAAAGTTACCCAGTAGTGTAAAATTATCTGTGTAGCACACGACATTTTCTAGACTCTAGTAACATTAAGATTCTTGAGGACTAAACACAAATTTAGTGGGGTTTGCGATTCCATTATTATCCTTACTGCCATACTTTCAACTCGCAATTATATTTTTACATTGTTTCACTAGTGTTCAACAATATGTGTTTTTTTTTAGAAGAGTACGTTTAATAAACAACAAAGTTTTCAAGTATTTCGTATTGTTTTTCAAGTGAAGGAAATAGCCTAAAATTACAATGTAACTGAAACAGAGTCAACTCATAACGCAGCTGTCTGGCTAACAATCGATAATGCACACTGCACAGTACAGTACTCATGTCCGTTATGGATTGGACCAATCAGACAGTGGCGAGGAAAAATGTAGGACAATAAGAACCGGAGCTCATGCAGCGTTTATCAAGCTCATGTTACATTCCTTCACTTGGTTGACGTGTGCTTTATTGCTTATAATTTTTTCTCTGATTACATGCGCTTAGTACCATTTCATTAGCATTATTTTCCAGAATATTTTGAGTACATAAATTTCGATCGGGGACTCGTCAACATATGGAGTACTATAGAAGTTCTCTATCGCAGTATTCGGCAAAGTATACGTATAGTACTTGAAGAGGAGAATGTCAGTCAAAACCGTCAGCTTCTACACAACATTTTACAGTTTAAGGTAACCAATAGAATAAAAGGTCCGTACCTTCAACAATGATGCAACGAAAAATCAGCGACTTGGTTCACAGAATAAAAAGAGTCCATACGGACATTCTATTTATTTGTATGTATCATGCCTTTGGACTATCTACGAGGCAGTTTAAGCGCCTGTTCGTGGTGTAGATGACATAAGAACAAACAAGTGACCGTAAGTTAATAACTACGTATAGCGTCTTATTTTTATCACAATCCTTTGCTTAATACACCAAGGTAGCAAAAAGCATTGTTCTTGTATTTAGTTGCATCAAATTATATTTCATATATGTTGACATACAACAAAACATAAAATTTATCATTTAGCTATAAAATTTTATAACATATGGCGTTACAATTACGTGTACGTGAGAAATTGGTTGAAAGCAAGTAAAAAAATTAACGGTGCATTTGGAAATGCAACGCGAGTCAAATTAAAATTTTTTAGTATTGTTATTTAAACTACACTTTTGGAAGCTATACCTTGTGTTTTAGGCACGTCGAAAATAACGCTTTTGCTAAATTATAAATATCACTTCACGTACTAACCAAAAAAATAAAATAAATATTTACCCTAGACTACTGCGTACAGTAGAGAAAAAGACCTAACTATCTGCACAGTAACTCAGTCCCATCAAAATACATTTTCGCCAATTAAAAATAATCCTTCAGCGAAAACCTTTATTTTAAATCGACCTTTAATAAAATTTATTGCAGATTCATATAAATCCATGCTGTCGGAAAAACATAACTGCTCTTCAATGCACGATCACAAAGTTTTGGGCTGAAAATTAGTTTTCTTAACATTGTGAACGCAAATATCCAGCATGCAGATCTTAAGAAAAACTGTTTTTTTTTTTTTTTTTTTGTATTACACGTTGATACATAGAGGTTTATTGTTTTGAAAGGCAGGGTAAAAAAATACAAATTAGATATTTATAAAATACAAAATTACTAAAACGAATCCTGAATAAACTCTATCGTTAACAGAGTTTTCACTCCCAAACATGTTGGACTTTTTTTTAATGCACGGGGAGACACTACAATCTAACTTTGAACGATCAGATAATTTTTCGGTCCGCGACAGTGAGCCAGTTTGTAGGACTACCAAGTATTACGAATTAGCTTTTATGCCATTCATACGTGAAAGGGTCTAAGGGCGTAGCTCAATAATGAGTGATGATTTGGTAGAGCACAGCAGTGTTAGACGGAGTTTATTACACATAAGGATTATACAATAACTATTTGTGTGACTATTAATCGGGTAGCTTTAAATTGAATACCAAGATGGTTATTAATTATATCAACATTTAATACCTCACGCCATTACTGTTAATATATAATTAGAAAGTCCCCACCTTGTTCATGTTGCTGGAGGCTAATTCTAGGAGGCGGTTAACGACGGCCGGACACACCCATCTTCCGTGGTCTTCTCTCTGGTCGGGTCGACGACTAAAGACGCCGCTCCCAGTGTTACGCTGGCCTATATCGGTTGCGTTGTTTAATATTTTTGGCCTCGTTTACTGGCCGGTGGAGGGGATTTCTGCAACTTTCTTTCACAAAGTGTTGTTGAAATCACGCTCGTGCCCTGGTTTAATGTTTGAAGGTGTGATCAGGCAGGCCGTTCAGCTAAGGCCTGATCACTTCATAACACAAGGCTAAGCTCTACTCCTCGCTTGGAGTGTTAAACTTTCTATTAACATTGCATATATAAGTTAGATCATCAGAGTTTTTGGCTTGCCTTTGTAAAGTACGTTACAGTTAAAAGAATGGAAATAAATATGTTCGCAAAAAATATTATATTTATTTTATTTACATGTAGTGATTTGTAGCAAGAAGAAAAATTAACTCATTGAAATTTCATCAGTGAGTAACGTTTTGCATAAATTGCAGTCGCCGAATAAGGCATAACGAACAAACATTTATGTAAATAGAAAACGTACCAGACCTGTGGTGTTTCGTGCCAGAGATCCTGAACGTTTCCAATAAGCTAGCCGTGGTAAAATTTATAGTTATTTGAAACGATAAGGATACATTTACGATCAAGGAATCACGTTACCCCCTGCAATAAAATAATAAAGTTACAGGTAAAATTACAATACATGAAGCTGTTACGTGCCTGCAGTAGCACGATTCTAACTGCATAACTTAAAAGGAACTTAGAAAGTAAAAAACTCCGTTACGCCGTCGATATGTCTTCTTCGGCTTTTTTTTTTTAAAGAAACGTTATTTTCGCCTGGTAGGCTACATGTACAGACAATGGAAAAATGCGAAAACGTTTAGTGCCAAAATGTTTCTTTTTGACACTAGTCATTTACTCTATTTACAAATGAAAGGATCCGTTTTACACTGATTCATTGTTTACAGCAAGAATAAGAAACGTTTAGTATTAACATCTCTCGCTAACACAGCGAAATGGGGGCAAAGTTATTTCACAGACAACAGCTAAATAGAAAGATTGTTGTCAGACATGACCAATTGCATTATTCTCCATACACCTAAGCGGGCTGAGCATAATCATCGGCTCCTGGAAAATAATGCATTGAAAGGCATGTGGTCCAATAGCAAATTATCATTGATGGGGGCCATATGTATTCGAAATTTACGAGTTTGTACCCGTTACGAGATTCAAGCCATTGAAGACCGTGGCTACAGCAGGTTTCATCCTATATGAACCACCTAGTAAAATAGCATTATCACCACATTTTTATTGCGATTTATTGCAACTCATCTGTAATTCGCAGCAATGGAACGGCACGTGTAAAACGCCCATTTTCAATAATCGCTTTTTGCGAGAGCTTCCGACTAAATGGAGTCCTGCGCTTTATATATATAGCCTGCGCGGGTTACTGTGGTAAAAAAAAAGAGGAACTTTCATTGACTCACACCCTTCGACACACTGCTGCATGCGTGTCCGCCTGAACCACACGTTAGGCGTCTGGAACACTGTGTAAGGCACAATTTAATACTTTAAAGCCATTTGTAAATGCCATGTTTTAAGATAAACACCGAGCGATGTGGCGCAGTCATAAGCCACTGGAATCACATTTTGGAAGGACATGTCCTGCTATCCTGATTTCGGTTTTCCGTTGTTTTCCAGGAAAATGCTGCGATGGTTCCTTCATGCAGGTCTGCTTCTCTGAAAGACATTCTCCCTTCTCCAATGACCTCATTGTTTAGAAGTTGAAAGTCCTACCTACCTTCCTCAAGATATAATGTAGCATACACTCTATATACAGAATGTTTGAGTAAAGGCGTGCAATAATGAAACTGGGAAAAGGTACCGCGCCACGGAAAGTTTTGAGATTGGGAATGTGTGGTCTGCGAAGCCAGTGAAAGAATAAATAGGCGTAAACATGTCGAACATTAATACAGATGTCCTCAGTGGTTATTTATAGACAGTAAATGTGTACAATTTTACAGATAGTACTGTAGATGATCATTCCATTATGATTATAAGATTGTACCTAATAAAATTTGCTTAAAGTGAGACTTTACCAACCTCAATGCAAGCATGGCAACGGCTTACAAGATTCTGCAATACCCGTTAAAATATCCCACACGTGTTGCGTATCTCCTCCATTGCACGTACATGTCTGTATCTACGGAAGTCTCATACAGAAGTGATTTCAGATATGCCCATAAGAAATAATGAAGTGGATTAATATCAAGTGACCTCGCAGGCCATGAAATCGGGCCATCCTGTCCAATCCAGCGACCAGGAAAAGTAGCATCCAGATGATTTCGGACTGCCACGCTGAAGTGGGGAAGGTGCGCCGTCATGCTGCATTCACATTCTACGACGAACAGCCAAGGGCGCGTCCTTCAGCAGCTCAGGCAAAACACGTTTCATGAACTGCAAGTACGGTGGCACTGTAGGGACGACAGAGCTACCTTCCGGACGATAGGTAAACCAAAAAAANGAACCAAAAAAACCCACCACGGGTCGCCTACATGTTTATGCCCGTTTCTCATTTCGCTGACTCCGCAGACCACACGTTCTACGCTCTGTGTAGCGGCACCTATTCTCAGTTTAACTTTTGCACGCTTTTACTGAAACATGCTGTACAAATAAACACTCTAATATCCTGGGTTTAGTGACTTTGTATGCTATATGAGACAATATCTTGCATACACGAAATCCTAGCCGCTTTTTCATTGGGTACAATCCAAGCCAAGAGAGTTAGAGTTTTACAAAAGGCCTTGTAACACGGTATACGGTCATTGTTTTCTTGCAGGCATTTAATAGATTAAGATTCTTATCGAGAATGTATAAATGTCATTGAAACTCTGGTTATCAGACACGCCTTGGAGAAGTCTCAACCGGTAGACCTTCAGCATCCGAGTTGCTTAATTCCGTGTGGGCGAGTCGAAGAGGATAGTGAGTGCTGACTGTCAGAGCAGCTAATGAGCGAATGACTTCTGCTCTAGTAAACAGATTGTGAAATCTAGCATGGTGCCGTTTATAAACGTTAAATGAAAGGGCTTCTAATAGCTGTTTCACCACTTGATGAGTTCTTAAAATGCCATATACACAATGTATATTTTTTTTCTCAAATGGACTCACGGAATATTCTGTACCAACTTAGAAGAAATTGTTATATTTCGTGAAGGAATTNTTATCAGACACGCCTTGGAGAAGTCTCAACCGGTAGACCTTCAGCATCCGAGTTGCTTAATTCCGTGTGGGCGAGCCGAAGAGGATAATGAGTGCTGACTGCCGGAGCAGCTAATGAGCGAATGACTTCTGCTCTAGTAAACAGATTGTGAAATCTAGCATGGTGCCGTTTATAAACGTTAAATGAAAGGGCTTCTAATAGCTGTTTCACCACTTGATGAGTTCTTAAAATGCCATATACACAATGTCTATTTTTTTTCTCAAATGGACTCACGGAATATTCTGTACCAACTTAGAAGAAATTGTTATATTTCGTGAAGGAATTCCTGACGTTAAATGTCTTGAAAGTACACTACTCACGTTTCACACTTATGATTAGATACTAGTTTTCTCATGGAGTGCATAACTACCCGCATTGAAACACGAAAGGTCGGATTTGTAGATACCTTTTCTAGGGACTGATTCTGGATTTTCCTTCCCAACGAAATAATTTGCCTCATAATAACTGCTTTATCCAAATGACTGTTTGGTATTCTAAGCTTGGAATGGAGGTCGTTTGACGTCACGANCGACTGTTTGGTATTCTAAGCTTGGAATGGAGGTCGTTTGACGTCACGAATTTGTGAGAATGGAGTTGGAACGTATACCACCTGCTCAAAAAATATTTGCAATCTAGAATTTTGTTGTTAATTTAGTATGGCAGGTGCTGTTATTAAATGTGGCCGTATATTTGAATGACGCGAAAATAAATATTGCATACTACAATGTAAATGCAGAAGGTATTTTTGTTGTATGGAGTTCTGATTCCCCTTCTTATACATTTATGTTACGAATAAGCGTAAAAAGCTTCATTTTGTTTATTAAAAACATGCATTACACGCGTCCATCCTTAAACAATCTACACAAAGTAATACAGAATATTTTAAGAGTGAAATACGTATTATAATTAGCACATGAATGTATGAATACGTCGCTATAATTATTGATTCAACAAACTATTACTGTCCTAGTACATAAATTCTTATATCAATTTATGACATGACTACAATGTGTGTTCAAATGGTTGAGTAAATAAAGTTAAATAACCGTTTTTATTTTCTTACTCGTAGTCTTCGTGTATAGTAAAAAGTGAGAGAATGTAATTTACTTGACATAAAATTCTGTGTATATAATGTAAAATGTAAATAATGTTAAGAAAATAATTTATAAACCTAATTAAAAATGGTATGATGCCAGTGACTCAGTCAATGTAATTTATTTTATATTTATTAAAGAAAATATCACATTTTATTGCTTTACTTTATACTATAACGTAGAGCACTGCGGTCATAAAGGTTATGAAATTTAACATAATTATTTAAATACAAGTTTTACGTTAATAGTTTTATATGTTATTCACGGTAAAGTGAGGAATTTTTAAAACCCTCCCTTCGGGCATAATAAATAAAATATTATATTAGATTGTAGCCTAAGACGTTGACTTTTGAAAGCTATAAAATGTAAACGTTGTGTTTATAAGTAACATGGACATTTTTATGTTAACAATAAGCGAGAAATGATACAAAATAAGCTGAAAGGAACTTTTAAGTACTGCATTGAAAAGTTCTCACTTAACAGTGAAAAACCTTTACCTACGTATACTGCACTATAGAGATACACTCTTTTTTTATCCAAAGTACGCTAAATTGGTCGTTTTCCCTTCTGGTGCTACGATTACTAAATTAACATTTCCTAATGTGTGCTTGTAAGAAATTATAGTATTGTATTTATTGGATACAACACATTTTGCCCTTTTCATAGCTTATATGTCTAGGTCTAGCGGTTCGGGTCCTGCGTTCATAAGTCAGTAAGCACTTATCATTTATGTATAAAAATGTTAAATCAAAACGCCTAACGATATCTTAGTGGAAAAATTGATCTATTAGTAAACCCTAAAAAATATAACACCTTTTCAGCCTCTAACGGGGTGAATTTCAAAAAATTCCTGAAACCACTACTGAGGCATTTATAAAGGAAGCCTTTCGACACCGAAAGCAAATCTATATATCATCGGGTTAACGCGTTATTGAGGAGTACTCGAAAATACATTTTACCTCTTCTCACCCACTTAGGTTTTGAAATTCAAACTTATTCTGTATTTAATTTTAGGCTTCATTATAGGCAATCATTTGAAACCAAGAACACTTAAATATCACATGGTCTCAATGAGCTAATGAGGTGTCCTTGAAATCACATCTTACTGCTGTTAACTTTCTTAATGTTTTAATTTCAAAATAATACTAAAACTTTTTTTATTAATTTGAATTTATCTCCTAAAGCAAAGAGCATGATGTTATATCATCGGGAGGACGAGCTATCTATAGGGGCGCCTGTTTTTCGCGATAATATTTCAGGACCAGTTATGTCCCAAAGTATTTTATTTCAGTACCACTTTGGTGATTCGACTATTTGAATTGTAACGCTTCTTACCTGTCTGAACGCGAATCATGAACTGTCAGTATATGAGAAACTTAATTGTTTGGCTCACTCATGTAACATACTGTCTTTTTACACAAAGGCAAGCGGCCAATTGTCAAAAATGAAGATCACAAGTGTGCACACATAATATAAAAGTGCAAATCGAATAGTGAAAAATATTTGGTACCCCTTTTCACCTTGTTAGTGGTTTATTTTCAAAAATCGTTTTTTTTGAGGTTGCCTACACCCGAAGGTAAAGCGATCCCTAAAATTTCTTTCTTTTGCATACAGAGATTTGGGGCTATGCGTTGAAGTGTGAGTGAGTTATTGAGTTAGTATGCAGTTGGTCAGTCATTCAGACGGATCACTTCAATTTGTACACAGGGATGTGTACATTTACATGTTTGTAATTCAAGATAGTTTCACGTGATATTCCTACGTATAAAATGAAATGCCCCGACTGACTAATTGACATTCTTATCAGCGCATAGCACACAAAAGCATGAACATTTAGGGATGGCTTTCACTGAGGGCATGGGCAGTCGCTAAGAAAGGAATTTTTTGAAATGAAACCCCTAAGAGAGAGAGAGAAATTGGTTAAATGTGTTTTTGAGGACTCTTCAATACCTCATTAACACAGCTGTTCCCTTCGCTGCAAAATGTGGCCTTTGCAAATACCTAAAAAAAATTTCACTTTTTTTTTTGTTATGATTTAAACCCCTATATTGTGAAAAGGGGTCTAACGTGTTTTAGAGAATTCCTTAATGGCTTATTAACGCGATAAGGCATTATTATTCTCTTCTCTTTAAATGGTTGTCTATTTAGTTATGTAAAAATCATATTCAGGATTTTTATAAATGTTAGACCCTAAGAAGGTGAAATAGTTTCGAATTGCCTTCGATATGTTACCTCTATTACATTGTCTTCATGCCTGTAACATTCAAACAGACATATTTTGTATACATTTTTGAAAAGAATAAGTTATGAACAGAAATTTAACCTGTATCTTACTAAGAAGAAATTTCTGTTCCCGCCACTCCCAGAAGATAGTTGTCAAACTGAGCAGGATATATAATTAAACAACACTTTTCCTTTTACTGCGCTGTCAGCGAAATCCATCGTTCTATGGTATTATCCTAATGAGATGCTATATATTTCTTAATGAGATGCTGTATACGTCTTTAAATCACGTTTTATATCCCAGTTAGCAATTGCATACGTCATTCCCAATGAGGAGTGAATTAGGATTTAGTGCCAATTTCAGTTGCATAGAAATCAACTCTCTTTTGCAACATTTATTTGGTTTGTAGCAAATAGAACTGTCAAAACTATAAACTTGCGAATCACCGAGAAAACTGTCAAAATCACATGTAGGTATATAACAATTGCAAGGCAATTTGTTCTTATTTTGTTTTACAACAAACCTGAGCCTATATTCACTATAATATAATTTTACATTGCTTCAGTATGTTCAAGCAGCATTAAAACTAGAAATATTTCAGAAGGANTATATTCACTATAATATAATTTTACATTGCTTCAGTATGTTCAAGCAGCATTAAAACTAGAAATATTTCAGAAGGAAAAAATCAGTTTATTAAACCGCTATTCGCTATTTAAGAAGAGAATGGAATAACAGTTAACTTGTTCAGACATGGTGTCCTTAATCATGGACACATTGCAAATTAATGAATGTTATTACCGGTGCTGTACGCAGGCAATGCAACAGTGCCCAGTATTTTGAGAGTCGTCCTTGTGGCTTATCTGATTTGTGGAATTTTCTACGCGTCTTCGAAATGAATAGTTAATGGCAACATCGTTGAGCCCGTAGCACATCGTACATTGACTGCGAGAAAAATACTAAATAAGAGTACAGTGAATTTCAAATAATTACGTGGTTGCAACACTTGAACTCCGATGTTAATGCGTAACCGAATGGATTAAAAGAATGTATCTAACAGAAAATATTGTGAGAACTGAGCAAATTTTACAATATAAGGAGATAATACAGATTAGCATAGATCGCTTGTGATGTTTTATGGGGTAGAAATTAAGTAAAAATTATTTAAGACAATTGTGAAAATTGGTGACGCACTCCCTCACCCCGAGAGGTCCATCAAGAGCATCCATCATCCTGGCCTATCACGGCATAAGCTTTTTCTCAGGGTTGCAGCGACATTAATGTCACTGAAAAAACACTGAAATATCACCGGGCTCCAACTGAATGTTTGGAAAAAATATGTAATCGAGGCCATAGTATTCACTGGGTGTGCATAGGTGGAGTAAGTTTTCATAACACTCATACCACTCATTCCATCTGAGTACCCTTTCGAATTTCAGAGTCCCCAATTCCCCCGCATGGCCTGTTTTGCCTGTTTTGCAGTTACAATAAGTGAGATCAAGGGACAGACGCTAAAGATGGAAGATAATGGTTTGAGGAACGACTGCTTCCAACAAGAGGAGCTTTACGTGAAATGCTCCAGAGTAAGCTCACGTATGGTCCATTCACGGTTGCTTCCATCTTTTCTGAAGCCCTGCTAAACTTCTGTTTTCAGGCAATTCCTCTGTCCCATGCGAACCAATCTTAAACATATTATCCAGAGTATTCTCGTTCACGAAAGACTTGTTGCAAAATACTTGAAATCATGGTTGGTACTGTACAAGATCAGATGACAGCACCAACAAAACCCGTGCCTTTTTTCTGGGCAATGCTATTGGCTGCTTCTAGCAAACCAAAATTTTATTTTATGTTCCTGCTGGTGCCACAAACCAATAGAAATTCTATTCATAGATTTCATAATGTAGTTTATTACAAGGAATTCGTAAGTACTTCTCAGATAAAAAATGTCCTCTTTTGCAACACCTGAGAGGAAACATTATTGCGTAAGTTAAGGGGTTAAACAAGTCTTGAAAATTACACAGAAAGGACTACTTACCGTTTTCGTGCGCACTCAGTTCAATAATATTTTGCATGCGAACTATTTATTATTAGTAGAGCCCTAAAGAATTTGCGAGTTTAATGATCTGTAGGCTAGACTGCACAGTCCTATGCACAAATATGCCGATATCAGCTGCACATTGGTTGTCTGCTGTCACAATGCAAGACGACGGTTGGACCAGCGCTCTCCAGAAGGTGTAAAACACCGTGTGGACCAATGTCTTAATTATATAAACTCACGTGTTTTGAATTCTAGCCTGTCCCGAGATGAATCAGCGAATATTTCAGGTCTCTACTTATTAGGCATTACCAACGCACTTCTTTTACCTCTGCTTTGTTAATGTTGATTATAATTAAAATTATATTAAAATGAATTAAATAAAATTAAAAGTTTTATTTAACCAAAAATAATGTACTTTAATGTTATAACAAACATAAAATGCTTGTGATATATAGCATATTTATTAAACAACCAAAGACGTCATACATGGGGTGATTTTTCAAAGGTATTTTTCAAATTGTGTGAAGAAACCGTGAATAGACTATAGACACTGGTAATTCTAGCACACGAGGGCAGAACCACTACTGCGGTTTACAAAGAGGTCATTCGTTTCATGAAATTTGTAGCTAGATCGTGTAGAACATGTGGGCGAAGCCACGCATAGAAAGCTAGTCTGTGCATAGAAGTTACTAATTTTCTTTCACTCAGCCTAGGCGGAATGCTTTTTTTTTCACAAACAAAAATAGTTAACAAAACAAACACACTAACGCCGTAACATCATCACCATCTCAAGACGAAAAAAGAGACTCACCGTCAAACATGGCCACCATCTATATAATTCCTCATTCTCGCCACAAAATCCAAGAGAACTGTATGTGTTTTATTATAGAACACATTTTTTATTAGTATATAATATTTTCACAACTACAGAAAGGAAATTTTATTCTTGTTGCTTTACATGACGTTTGTTCAACAGATTTGTGCAATTATAAAACTAGTGAAACAGTAATATTTTGATTACATGTTTAAGAACGTGTGCAAAGTCACTAACGCTCGACTAGTTTTGAGAGCAAGAATCGTTAGGCCGAAAATCCCCGGATGTGCCTTCGTGCTAAACCACGAATAGCTCTGGATACCGTTTTTATTCAGACTACTATTATTGTTGGCTATAAGACAGTCGTTTCGTAACGATGCCGGCTTTTACCGACCAAACTAACAATAAGAATTTTTGTTTCTCAGTGAAATAGGGCAAAGTAGAAAAGTCACCAGAAACAACTGAGGAATTTCCAACGATACTCTACACAATATTGAAACGTACCTGACAATTAAGTCATGTCGTGGAAACCTCCGAATTCAGCCACTCACAAATTGGTACTTCGAAGAAAATTAAAGAAATATGAACTTACCCTCTCTAATTATAGCACTATTAAACAGAGGTAGATAAAATTTGTGAAAAATCACTCAGTATTTATTTTGCGAACAGCACACAAGAAATAAGCGTCATTTATTTGTTTCTTACAGACAAAAACGTGCAAATATATTTTGTAGTGACTTAAATTTGCAAGAATTGAATATTTTTAATGTTTTAAACTTTTTGGATATGGATTGCAAGATTCCCGAATAAAGTTTATGACAATCTAAGTCTGTAAATGCGTTTGCCTTTAAGCCACCTTTTATATTGATTCACATCTCACCCTCGGGGTAGATTAATTGAAAATATAACTTGTAATATTACTGGAGCATTGTAAGTTGTTCTATTTCTGTGTATTCGTTGCTTTTATATGTAATGTCGTGTAAAATATTTTTATTGATGTGTTTTCACCTAGTGATGGAAAAACTACACAAGTTAAGTTAATAACTTAACAGAATGTTAGGTATGTGATGCCTACAAATATTCGAGTGTTTGGCAGAAGTGATGGCTAATGCATTTTTCTCTGGCCATTAAAATCAGCAATAACACAAACTTTTAAAAGAACGGATTTTATCGCAATTCAATAATGAGGGCCGTTTAAGAATAACTGCCAATTTAAAAAACTGATAAAGCGCGGAAAATTATACTTCAAAATTACGACCAATTTAATGATGAAAATAAAACCATGGTTCATTGCCTCATCCATAATAAAATAGAAATTTCCTCCATATAATTCTCCAGCATAATATCTAAGTTAAAAACCAGTATTCGCATTATCTTCCAACGAAAACACATTTGTTCGAGATGCATATGTAGGACTGCATGCAGGAATTTTTCTGAAAATAACCTTAAAATAATCCGTGATTTAAATACACATATTATTGTAAATAAATACGGGGGTGACATGGTTGTATAAATTCTGTCCACGAACAATTTATTGTGGATTAAAAAGAATCCTGATATCAGGGATCTTAGTAACTTCTGTTATAAACATTCCCTAGTACGAGGACTAGCTTAATTCTTAAATATTTAGGTGCCTTAAAGTTAATCAGAGTTACTGGATTGACGGAAGACCACTAGGTAGTAGGATGATATATGCGGAAGAATATAGGTATGGCAGGAAGCATAAACGTGGCGTGACTTTCAGAAATGCTCAGTTTACCCAAACCAGCTAAAACATACGTTATAACGTGGAGAAATAAATAACTTATTTTGTGTTTAAAGATGACAGAATAGCAAATACGGTAACAATGAGAATACGTGAAACTCGCTGATAAAACTGGCGAACGCGATGCGTGCACCATCTAGCGGCACTGGACTGATGCAACTCCCAAGCAGGTGACAAGGGGTGGGTCAAAAATAATTTACTAGTTGATGTTTTAACAGAAAGTGATTTCAAAGTATATAAACCATATATTTATACAGAAGAACATAACCATGCATTGTGTTTTACAAAATTAAACTGTGTTAGTATTGTAAAATATGCCACAGTATGAAATAAAATATTCCAGGACTCGACATTGCACTAAGGGTTTACCTTTATATGAGCATTATTCTTGTTGGGTTCATATTTATCTTTCTTGATATTGTTGAAGTGGTTCTTCGTTTGTTTTATTTACATAAAACTTTACCAACACATAAAATTTTTTTTCATAAAACAGATTCCTGCTGTCACCACGTATCAATCATTGCCTGCTTTCAACGAACATTCGGTACTAAATTATGTTTTAAACACCATCTTTATTTTCTTGGAGATATTAAAAAAAACTTGCATTGGACATATCACATTTACTGCATATTACTGCTGGAGTAAATGAGCTATTTATTACAAACATCAAGAAACTCAATATTTCGGGACAAAAGTTTTCTTGTGCAGTTATCGTGCTCGAGTTTGGAAATTGCCCACAATGCAACACAAGCTTTTGAATTTGCATTTATTATATGAATTTCAGGCTGTGTCTCTAAGAGCACATATTTAATTATTTCATGAGTATTTGGTTTTGAATCCACTGGTAAATTTACTTTCTGTTTTTCTATGAATTTCTTTTGCAGTATATAATCCAATTAACTTCATTTTAGCCTGCCTTAGGACATTTTCAGAATCAGATTTGTAGTAACACTTCTTAATATTTTTCTGAATTTGGTTGAATCTAATGGTATTGTTGCCAACCTCACTCACCACAGAAAAAAAAAGCTATTCAATGCAGATTTGAGTGAGGTATTTATAAATAAAGAAGAAAAACTGTATTTCCATTGCAAGTCCTGTCAAAGTAGTATAAGAGGAACGATATTTTCAATCCAACCTTGAACACATGGCAGATTCGCATGCTGTTTACTAAAATAAATCTCATTCTCGTAAATAAATCAACAAATTAATTTTGTGTTAAGAGTTTTTTTTCAATGCAGTTCTGTAAACTTTGGCAGACGTTAAAGAAGAACTATAATAATTTAAAAGGTAATTAACAATTTATGAAAACTGAGTGATGTAAACACTTTTACTTGTCACATAATTAAATGAAACGTGAACAATTATCCCTACTATCATTGCATGACTTACCACTCTTGCAGCCAAGCATACTCTCATTGGAGAAAGAGAGGCAAATTCAAACATATTTAAGTAAGCTTTGGTGCTAAAAGTTGTTTCACTTCTTATCTTTAGTGTACACATTAACTATATAGTGTCACGACATTTGTATAGTCCTTTCCGAATGTATTTTTTTTAGTGTTTCTTATTTACCTTAGGAGAAGTGGGGAATCGTGAAAGAAGTATATACATTCCTATTTAACTTCAATTTAGGTATTTTATTCTGTTACTTAACACAAATTTATAATTTTCTAAGCTCGTGTGAACTTTATCACAAACTATCGATTCAGAGAACTATCCATTGCTATGCTACAAATGAAAGAAATTACATTGTCTTGACGAAACATATTAAAGTGTCTAATGTTTGTTATATAATATGTATTAGTAATTAGAAAAATATTTTACATACTTTTAAATGATAATGGTAGCAGTATACACAAATGTTGTTGCTAAATTATTAGAAAGTACATATTAATAGATAATTGTTTCTGGGAAAACGAATAATGATTTAGTTGCATATTTATTATTATTATAACTGCAGAGATAAAGAGCATATAATTTTCTTGTCATCGAAAACGATACACACACTATAAACCAAAAAACCTATACACCATTAGACAGTCTACGCACCATTTACAGCACATAATTGGGAGTGTCCATCAGTCCAGGGCCGATAGATAGTGCGCGCATCGTGTTCGCCAGTAAGTACACTGAGAAAGCACGAAGTTTCGCGTATTCTCATTTCTACAGTATTTGGGAATAGTTCCACACGCAGCTTTCTTAAAAGGAAACATATTTCCCACCTTGCGGCGGAAAGCGGAAGTAATCGATTCAAAATCGATGATCGCCGGAGCTCGGAGCGATATCCCAGTCCGCGGGCCTGCAGCCTGGTCTGCGCAATCGATCGATCGCTTGCTCCACCCGTCGCGCTTGCAGCGCGCTCGCACGCTTGATTTCAATTACGCGTGTCAGCGCTGGAGCGGACATGCCCGGAATGCAATTACCAGCTGACTCGTTTTCGCGGAAAATGAAAGGCGTTAATGAAGGATCGAGGTCCTGAGCCTTGTAACATACTTATTACATAAAAAAAAATGTATTCATAAGCGATTGTACACCTCTGTAGCGATTTCGGAATGTGTACAGCACGTAATTGCAAACTGGATATGTAAAACAGGTTTAAAATGAAATTCACGTAGGGGACCGAAAATGAATTTTCCTCTTAACTTGAAAATAGCATGTCATGGAAGTTATTACGGAAATACTTAAAAAAAAAAATTATGTTTACTGCCGTCTATTGAAGACAAAGTACTTGTACAGTTTTATTCAAGACTCTTTAATAAGCTAGACTTCATTGACAAATAATTCGCAACCATAAACTGACTTTGCTGTTTGCTTGCGTAAATCTTTTCACTTATCACGTGTTCGTATGCTCGTCTGTTTGGGATTCCAATCGTTTCATCTTAGTTGAAAATTCAAAGTACGTTTTACACAGAGAATCAATAACAATATAGTATTTTCCTATTTTAACTTTAATTTAATATAACCGAGAAAAATATCACGCGAAAGATGTTTAAGAAAAATTAAAAAAAAAACGAATGCACTGCTTCCTTCAACGTTAACCTCGATAATTGCGGATTGCGGAGTAAAACGGATGTCTTAATCAAGCAACGTATCAATAATATTTTTACGAACTCAGTTGTCGCATTTGGACATAAGCTCGTGAAAGATTCTGGACGTAAGCAAACAACGAGGAAGCTCTCAGCCAATTTTCGCATATAAAATAGTTTGTTGTATCTCATCCCTCACTGCACTATGTGTGCATGTATTGTCCGGTGTTTCTCGCCTTAAAAATGTGAAGATCTTGAATTGAATTTCATCAAACTGGTTACCCTTCTAGTGTATAATACGCAAATTATATTTGCAGTATGTTTTATCTTTATATACACTTATTTACAAAATGGCGGCATTAAAACTTTAAGGGTGGTAGGTCATATTTTGGAAACTATGGATCCAATTTTATTTTAAAATGCTGCACGGTATGAGCGCTAAATGTTCTCATTTACAGTCTTTTACGGATGCCATTTTGGAATGTAGCTATTAAAGGAAATACTAAAGTAATTTTCGCTGAATTTGGTTTATTGTTTCATAAGTAAAATTACATTTATGGAAATTAAGTCAAAATACCTGTCTTTAAAAAAAAGTTTTTTCACAAATTGTTTTTGTAAAAGGAATTTATGTTTAAAATTCGATTGAAACAAAATTAGTTTGGTGACAACGCTTGTCTTTAGCTTTATATTTAATATTAATTAGGTTTTTTCTCTGCTGGTTTTAAGAGATGTTACATAAGTGAAAATAGGAATATAACACGCTATTTCTCGAGAAGTATTAGACAATCCTATTGAAAGGGTATTGTATAAATAAAATTAAAACCTATAAAAAGGTTAATTGATTCTGTATACTTACGTTTACATTGATACCATTTTTAAACAATTTGGTTTATATAATTTTTTATTTTAATCAAACCTAGTACACGTGGCATCTAATTCAATTATTGAGTCAGCATTTTTATGATCTCTCGTGTTCCCATTTAAGGAGAATGTACAGTCTGAAAAATTAAGTCTATCTTTGTCAAACTATTTAAGTTGATGTATTATGTACTATGATAGAAAAGGCCATATGCATATTAATTAAATATTAAAAGGAAGAAGTGTGTGTAACGTTTTGCAAAGTTTGAAGTGATTGTTTTGCCATGGCTAAAACTTCAATCTCACGATTTATTGCTATTCAGTGTTTTATAAAAATGTTATTAATTTAAGATCTGAATGGAACTACTACGAAGCCTACGATATATACAAGCACAAAATATATTTGATTCTCTTTTTAGCCTTCTTTCAGAGGGAAAGAGAGGCTTATGAGATCACTTTCCTGATAGTGGGATCTGTGTGTGTAAATGTGTGTAGGTTTATGTGTCACTTCCTCCACCCTTCTCAATCTAAAAAAAATTTTATGCGTAAATCGAATTTCATTATACTAGGTACACGTATTTTTTTAGTAAGTACATCAGATATCTGAAGTTTTCAATCAAGCCGGCAGCTTACTTTAAAAAATGGTAGCCATTTTATAGTTTTTATAACTATGTTATATATCGGGAACTATTCTACCTACTTAAAACTAATTTATATTTTGACAGTGCATGACGTAAGCATTGAATTTAGAGCTGAATATTGTTGTTGGCCTACCATTTTGGAAGATAGCCCTACATGAAAAAATAAAACATTAACGTTATATCGCGTAAACTAATCAATAGTTTCCGTCAAATAAGGCACGTAATTAATGCTATGGTAAGCCATGTAATCAAATCTGTTTTCAATTGATTTGACACTTATTTTCAAAACAGCTTTTAAATTTTTTTTTTATTATTATTTGGCTTATCTACCATACCGTTTAGACATATTCGACCAAGTTTTGTAAGCTGAAAATATTTATTACAATTCTTATATATGCCAAAAAAGAGTCACTTTTGTCTTTGTAAGGTAGTATTACAAGTAGAAATTAACATATTATATCTTATCTCTGGAAACAATTGACCACTTCCTACCAAATTTGTCAAAGAAGTAGTACTACGGCAGCGATGTAAATTTGTATGTTTTAAGTGGGCCAGACACTTATTTTCAGAATGGCGGCCATGTAGCGTTTTCGTCGAAACCATTAAATGAATATCAACTTAACTTCGTATGCTGGCAGTATATATTGCAACCATCAAGTGCGTCTACACACACTATATTTTGTCCGCCATTATGTAAAAGAGATGAGTTGAAAGATTTGGGTGGCTCTTAGCAACGTAGTCTTCAGAGCCTATGAGCATGAAATGAGGATGGAATGGAGCGGCACTGAAATGCAAAGGTGGGGGAAATGGGATATCCATGATAAAGCCCGCTTACCTGGGGCATCGTCCAGCACGATTACCACTTCCAGAAATCCTGGAGTGACCCGGCCGGGGATTGAACCTGGTTCGCCTTGGTGAGAGGCGAGCATTCCAACCGCTCAGCCATCGCGACCCCCATGTGAAAAGGAATCGCATGAAAAAATAACATTATTATTTCGTATCTTTGGCGGAAAATAACAGATTTCTACCATATTTAGCAAACAAGTATAACTATGGCAGGCTATTTAAACTCATGTGTTTTGAGACCGTAAGATATTTATTCTCAAAATGGCAGCCAGACGAACAGCTTAACTTAGTATGCTGTAACTAACTTTGTGAGCTAACAGTATAAATATTCAACATTCAAATGTGTGTCTACAGAGCCTTATTTCGCTTTTATTTTGTAAGACAGCCCCACATGAAAAAAAAACGGTATGTCATATCTTGAAAAGCAATCAATATTATATATATTAATATGGTTTACCATATAACATGTTTTAAATGGGCCCAGAACTTATTTTCAATATGGCGGCTATATTAATATTGTAACTTAGTATGCTATATCTCGAAACAATGAAATCGATTATATCTTAACTTTGTGATATGGAAGTATATGTGACAATTATCGAACATGCTAATACATAAACTTTTTGTCCTCCATTTACAAAAATAGCCACACGCAAGTATGGATACAGTAACACATATGAACTTATATATTTTAGGTGCGGTATGCCTTTTTTTAATGGCGTTAATATAAGTAAAATCAATTAGCTTTCTATATCCATTAAATAATTCAACAAAGGTCAACCAAATTTTGTACGCTTGCTGTTTTCATCAGAATGTCCATACAGAGATCATCGTTTGCCGTACTTTTTTTGTAAAATAGTGCCTTTTAAGAAAATGGAACATTTTACCATATTTCCAGAACCATTCAACTAATTTTCACCTAATATAAAACACCAGTATTGCTACAGAAGGCCATGTTAACTTACATCATTTTATCGGATCAGACATTGATTTTCAAAGTGGCCGCTATATAAAAATTTACATAATTTTGCCATATCCATTAAAAACTTTTACCAGTGTCACTAAAACAAACTATGTATGTTGACATCATCTATTAGAAGCGTCGTATACAGACTTATTCTTTAGCAACGTCGTATGGTATAACCTTAAAAGGAAATAACAGTTGTTATGCCATATCCAGGTAACCAATTATTCGATTTCTACTAGATTCTTCACAGAATTAGGCCATGTAAACTGAATTGTTTTAAGTTTTCTAATTTTTATTTTTAAAGCTAAGGACGTGTTAATATTTTAGGTTAATAAATAATATAATTCAAAACATTAGACTAATTATATCAGAAATGGAAGCTCCAAATTCTACCGTTGCAATTCAGCTGATTGCATGCTAGCAGGTTTTCTGCGATCGAGCCCATTCACTGCTATTCCATTTGTTTATTGTTCCATCTCTTATGATATTGCTCAGCAAGACGTTAAGGTCTTCCAACAATCCAGCCATACAAGCGATCAATAACTTAATTTATAATTATTTGCTTCCATGAAGAGAAAAATAGGCTGATTAGTTATACCAGTAACTTCTAGTTTAATAATTGCGCAAATGGCGAGAATATTCATTTACCACCGCACTTTATAATTTCATTGAGAAAATGCGCTTTTGAAATATAACTGTCATTATGAGAACTGGAAAATTAATACAATTAGGAATTTTTGCATTTAATCGTGTTAAAGAATCCGAGACTTACCGTCTAACTAACCAAATTCAGTCCTGCACATTATAAAAAAATATTTGCATACATTTCGTATTTAAAGTAGTGGGTACAATACAGCACCAATATAAACGCAAAATGTGTAAAATTTAGTACATAATGTAGAAAACATACACCAGTTTTTCCTGTCATAAATTTCTTTAAGTTACAATTAGGAACACGTAAACCAATGTGCTAATTGCATATTATCGTGTCACTTACATATAATTGTAAACTATGGTGTACTAGTAACGATTAAATGTTTNGTGTACTAGTTACGATTATATGTGTGCAATATTTATGGAATACATGCATTTTACGAATAATCCATAGCATTTTCTAAATATTTTCACTGTTTTCAGTTTGCACTATGGTGTTATGTAGCTTATTTTATATCAGTAGGCGTGAATGACAAAAGGAAAAATAATCCCACGTTATTTTTCAGTAATTAGATATCGCTCATTAATACTTTTTGTAAAAATCCCATGTTCATTAGTTGTCTAAATTAACTGGTTCACTGAAAGAAACGTTGTTAAAATAGCTGTCGTGAAATGCTGTCATTATAAGAAGTTGTTTTGGCAGCGACTATTTTAAAAATCATATTGTTCGAAACAATTCGTATTTTTTTACAGCATCAATGTCTTTGAAGCAATTTACAAAACTGACAATCTATCACAGTGAAAACATGTGTCATAATATGGATTTGATTCCAAATAATATTGTATTCTCAAAATTAGTTCATTTTTAAATTTCTCTTCTATGATCATTTTTGGGAACGTATTAACAAAATATTGAAACAGTTTCATTAATTAATGAATTTTTAACATTATTCTTAAAAAGAACACGCTTGTATATCTGGACACTGTAATTTATTGTGGTGCCATTAAGTTTTTGCTAACTTATTATGTGTGAGTTTCGTTTGAGGAGTTTTCTCGGTTTTCTAACTCCTTTCTTCGTTCCCCCGTCCTTCTCGAACAGTTTCCACCCATTTTGCTATTTTTACAGGTTGGTGAACAGTGATAAATCTATCTCTGCATACCAAACACAAACTGTCGGTGGACTCTTGGCTCGGTATGATTGGCTTAAAAATTTCCTGCGAGTCACTACCCGAGCCAATATCTCGTGCTGGTTTTGCAACAGTGCCAAGCCGGATTTGATATTCGCTCCCTATCGTAAATCGGGATTACTGTTAACCTACTAGTGTGAATTTGAACCATCAAATACTTTTTTTTGTGCCATTTGGCAAAGGAGCAGTAAAAGGTACCTGAATCTTTTAAATGTTGAATTTTTATCTGCTTAGGTTCTTTTAGCAAATTACACCGAAAGCAAAATTTCGTGTGTTTTAAAGTAACATTATCAGGTACAAAGTAACCCCGGTTAACGGCCTTCGACTTGAGATCACTGTAATCGTTCTAGCATATGCACTTTTTAATTCTTACAGTTTGAAGTTAGCAGGCCAATATAATGTTGTTGTATACGTCATGAGCTGTGAAAAAATACAGTGGAACATTAACCACTTGACATCATCCGACATCTCCCAGACACTCGCCGACAGGGCCGATAATCAGTTCAAGATTTACCGGCAATCATGTTTTTGCTGGGCGGGAACGAGAGTTGGCCCACCCTGACGTGAGAAGTTGTCCTCATATCTTCATCGGCCCTGCGTCGTGCGCTAAATGACGTACGGATTTTGAAAGCTGTTCACAGATTGTAGTGGAAATCAGACGGTATATTAGTTATCGTCATTATAGAGATACTACAAACCCATTTATGTAATTTCCGCAGTCACAATAACAGGGAATCAAATATTGAACTGGTAGCTTGCTAGCCTCTCACCAATGTGAACAAGGTTCAATCCCTGGCCGGGTCACTCCCAAATTTTTGCAAGTGGGAATCGTGCTGGACGATGCGGCTGGTCGGCGGGTAACGTGCATGCCCGTATAGATGCGTGGGCACAGTGTAACGAAATTCGACAAAAAACGGTGGAGCGGTATGACACAACGCGCGTGCGCGTATCGTCTAGCTATAAACAAACGCAATGTACACAACATAGCATAGAACGTGGTTATATTCAAAACCGACAGAAAATCAGTTCATGTAATAAGTAAATTGAAAAACATTTTATTTTATTTATATTAGTAATTCATTGTGAATATTTTTATCATATTTATTAATTATACTTACATTGTGACGTGAAAAATTTGTTAGTGATAAAAATTTAATAATAAAATTTTTAAAGTGTTTTCGAGTACTTCAGGTTAATCTTTTTATGTATTATTTTATTAAGTTATACATCTTTTAGCGCATTGAGGGTAGCATAATTATGTGCTTTAATCAAACCTTTATTATTTGTATTGAATGTCTTTCTTCGGTATTTTGATCGTTTTTCCTACTTACATAAATTATTTTCATACGTAATACAATTTTATTTTAGTCACTCAAAAGAAGAATAACTTCTAACGAGCGTACATAAGTACACACACCCATTATTTTTGTCCAATCATTTTAAGATAATTTGTTTTAAGAACCCATTACATTACTGAAATAGAGTATGGCCTATTTTAAATTTAAAAGGCATAAAATTTATAAGAGATATATTGTACGACCTGTCAAATTTTTACTCCCATTTATAAAATTACGATTAAAATATTTTAATTAAAGCGTACAGTTTTACTTTACTGAATAGCACAGTGGTTATACATATTAATATTTTTCTGTTCCTATCATTACAGAAAAGGCGCCCAATGTGGACCTAAGTGAATAGAGGCGATTGGAATATGTACAAAATAGTTCAGTAAAGTTAACGCGTGGCACATACAATAAGTAGAGAACGTCACTGGCACAATCCCCCTCCCCCGTTATATTATACTCCCCGCGAGCGCCTACAAGTTGACACGAGTTGCAGGACACGTGGACAGCCAGGACAGGTCAACACAGAGGAAGGAGACTCAGTTACATGTGTTAAGGTTGTGCCGAGTAAGAGCTGGCATATCGCCGAAGCACCCGGAAGGCGCTACGTAAATACGTAGGAAAGCGGGCGAAAATGCAGAGCCAAGCTATAGTGGCTTTAACACGCACCTCTGGTTACACAAGAGAAAACAGCTGACCAGCTTGGAAGTAGTGCCACGAGAACTCCTCCCCCCTTATCACCCTTAACCAAACCGCGGGGCCACTGGGACACACACTGCGGAAGGAGAGCTGACAGGGTAAGTTTTAGGGTGCAGATCACCCCTCCTTCCACCAACAAGAACCAAGGTGGATATATTAAGTGTTCGTTGTACTGCGCCCTCCCCCCACCACCCTCCAACCAAACAAGGGAGACACGTGTAGGAACTTAGGGAAGGAGTCAAGAGAGGATATTAGCGAATTTACAAGAGAGAGGGATTCAGTTTTTATCACAGCGCCGAGAGAGTCAGTTGCGTCGGGAATCGCGAGAGGATATTGGAACGAGAGGAGAGCGTTGAGGAGCGAACCCAGAGCAGCAGTCGTGGGGAGACAGCACCAAACGCGGGCCTTTCCAAGGTTACCCACATCGCTGGATCTCATCCAGCCAACACACATCACGCACTAAAAGCATAGCTAAGTATCAAGTCGTCGGCCAAAGAAGCCTCTCCCCTCCTCCACAATGTCATCCACATTTAATCCGAGTTAGATAAATATAGTACTACACCTCAGGAGTGTTTCTGTATATTTAAACTCGAGACAATATAACCAACTAGTAAAGTGAAACACCGAAAGACAGCCTTATTTATATAACCTCAACCTTAAAGGAACCTTATAGTCTGTGCCATGTTATATTAACTGGCGACACTAGGACCCACAGTTGGGGAATAGCATCAAAGTCACAAACTTCATTATCACTGGTTTATAAATTGTAAATATATAAATAATTAAATAAATAAAGTAACCAGTGAGAAAGCTGTTTTGGATTGCGGCTATAAAAGAATTTTATTAGTTGTATTGTGATTTGATTGCTTTGTATTAAAGTGTGCATAGTAGAGAATGCGGTTCGCTTGAAGGCATTCCATCGCATCGAGAAATGCAGAACAAAACCACAGACATAGATTTAACATTGTCCACTGAGAACGAACAAAAATATGCGTTGCAAATGGCGGGTATTATGCCGCTAATTCGCTCACAAGGTGAGACGAACAAATAGGGTATCGTAATATACGTTTCTCCGTGAGTGTAGCAGTTTCACACAACATCCATAGCGTAACATTTAATTAAGAACGAACCCCTAAGAGTGTTAGTGTTCTTGTTGCGACCGATTACAGTTAGATATGCAATTCATACAAACAGAAATTACTACAAGTCAAGCTAAATTGTAATCAGAAGTAGCTGCAAGCCATGAAAAATTTAAATCAGAATTAGTCGCAAACCATGAAAAATTGCAATCAGAAATAGCAACGAGGTTGCATTCGGAGCTTATAAGTAGTCAGGCAGAATTAGCAAATAGCTTTCACAACGAATAAAAATCAGTTCGTGCCGAATTGCAGGCTCAATACAACTCGTTCGAAGCCGAAACTGTTAATGAAGTTTTGCAAGAGGGGGGTACCACATAGACCTTGTAGCCACTAAACCTAACACCACTACCGAATAATGTCAGATTCGTTGGGCTAGAACAGAAACATAATTGGCAGAATTGCGTAACACAGCAGCACAGTTACAAACCACGCAAGAATCATCAAATTCAAGCTCAGGTCCTGATAGCGATGTAGTGTCTGAAATGGACTACCGTATTCGCGATTTGGAAGTCACTTAAGTCGCTTAAAGTTACTCACCAATCAACTTCAATTACCTCTAGTACTACATTTTCTAGAGCTTTGCAGCCTGTGGTGCAGTTCGTGTCTATGCTAGACCAATCGAGATTGTTAGTAGATGAGTTGCCTAACTTTAAGAGGTGTGAGGTTGAGAACCCAATAGTCTTTTTAAAAAGGCTTGAGAAGTATTTCAGAGTATGTTAAAATTTATCTGACGAATATGTCGACCTTGCTTTAAAAGAAAGTGCTAACCACTGGTGGGAGATTGAGCGAGAACAAATACACTCTTATGAGCAGTTTCGTAAAGCCTTTGAGAAAATGCAAGGCTTACTTCGGGCTCAACTGCACCACGAACATTTCTACCCAAGTCATAGTTATATTTTGGATGCTCATTTAACGTCACTGTGCGAACGCACTCGATATATGACACCACCTATGTCGGATGAGGAGTTCATAGCTATGCTTCTTCTCAAACTTCGCCACCATTATCAATTAAAGTAGGCGAGTAGATCTATCACGTCAGTGCAGCTATTTTGAGACTTACCCCTACGTTACGCTCGTTTAGATACTATGTCTCGAGGGAACACACAATACAGATCAACCGGTNATTTTGAGACTTACCCCTACGTTACGCTCGTTTAGATACTATGTCTCGAGGGAACACACAATACAGATCAACCGGTTCCTCAGGTTCACCCAGCGCATCAAACCAATACTCTGTGTCTACTTACCGCACTGTTCAGTCGCCTAGCCACTCACCCAAAAAAAGGAGATCGTTATAACCACCATTCCGATAAACCATTACACGGAAATACTAATTAGGACTTACCGTTTTGGCGTAGAAGCGCAGACGAAAGCGTATTGACGAAAATCACCGTTCTGAAAATGGGAAACTAAGCAGATCGGGTGGCAGCGATAATGAAAAGTCGCCGCGACGTAAGCAAACTAGTAACGAACATGCACCAGAGTGACGTCGTGACTCAGGACGTGATCGAAGCCCTATCCACGTTGATGGCACACGTGAACACAACCAAAATCGTAACAAACGTGGGAATACTCCGACAAAAGATACACGAAATGGAGATGCGGTGTTAAATCCCTTTGCGACACAATTTTCACTGATCGACAGTCATTCAAAATCGCCGCAGCGACAGTATGACTCTCACCACATANACAGTCATTCAAAATCGCCGCAGCGACAGTATGACTCTCACCACATAAGTCAAGCAAAGTAAGTCAAACTAGTGTTGGCAGGTATTGACGGCACTCTAACGTCGACGAGTGATACTTAAAACAGTGTGCAATAATCATCGGAGCCAGTTATATGGCATAAAATTCTTAGAATTTCGTTACGCGAGAGAGAATTTTTATTGCATGACAGTTTTGGTGTAGAATGTTTATTGCGTGAACCTCTATGTCTAGAAGGTAATGTGACCATTCATGGGATTCCGTGTACCGCATTACTTGACAGCATGGCTGAAGAGTGTTCGGAATCGTTTTATTACTCGCTGGAATGAACAAATGTTCGCAGCCCTTTCCTACACGTACCCCAACTCAAGATTGTTGGTTTTACATCACGGGCTAGTGCGTTAGTAAATCGACCGACTTTATTAAATGTGGAAGGTATTAGTAAAATGCAAAAAGCCGTATGTTTTATTGTGAAAGGACTTATCAGAGATCTGATACTTGGTGTATGCTTCTTAACCCATTATGGCCTAAGTTAACATTTCGACAAATGCACTGTATTTGCCAACAAGGAAACTCGTATTCCGGAACTGCGACCAGCCAATTGGACGGTTGGTAATTATATTTTCCGGTCTCTGCAATTTTCCACAATGGAGAAAAAAACAACTTAATTTACTCTTACACTGGCCAGACTCCATTTGACATCTTGTATGGGGTACCGTCACGTTTACCGACTTCCCACCTTATTGAAGAACTGGTACACGACAATAAAAACATTGGATAGACTGACCACGAGACATTATTACAAGAAATTCGACAATTGGCGAAACAGCGATTATATCATGCTGCTGAGACACGTACAAGAGCAAAAAAGGCAAAGAAGGAACACAATTTGCAGATCGGAGATCTGGTTTCAGTACGTGCACATAGTATCAGTAATCAATCTGAGTTTAATACAAAGAAATTGCTCGAATTACATAGAGGCCAATATAGAGTGTCAAGCATTATTAATAACAACTGCATCGAGTTGTCGCTTGTAGATCGTGACGAAATCATTGGTAAGTTCAATGCCATTCACTTACGAAGATTTTATGAAATCATCGGTCCTTGAGCTACCAAATAATGCTGAAAACAGTAAAGAGGCCCTGACTCGACGTGGAAGCAACAACGTGACTGCTGGCGTGAAGTTTATTTTGCCATGTATTGTGCATGTACTTCATGGTGAATGCACTCCGCTTGGAGCCGTGACAAATTTATTGCCCTTAATGTAGAGCAGTTTTAAACAGCACTGATTTTGACTTGGTATTGTTGTCCGCTCATGTGTGATGTGTCATGTTGCCCGCATCAACTGTTTGATGATGTGAATTAAGCATGCCCAGGAATGAGGCTTCTTGATGGTAACACTTTTTGCCGTTATGTTGGCTCCGCAATATTTTGGGTGCTGTGCATTAAGTATGATCTCGGAAGAGGTTTCATGGAAATCAAATTGCCTGTTTGATTGTCACTCGATGTATGTCCCTCTGGGTCAAGAGGGAGTAAGCTGCCTCAACACGTTTATGATTCACTGAAGAAACGTTACCCGACATGCCGAATCTGCCTGTGTATCATGTCGAATAAAACTGCAAGGAATTATCATGGCAATACATATATATCATCCCTATCTCTCTGGTGTGAGAATTATCCAAGATAATATAAAACAAGTACAAGTGAGAGTTTATTACAATATAATGAGCTGCCTTAAGTAATACTTTTAGGGAACCTGTTTATTACGAGCGTTACAGTTAAGAAGACAATAAGTGAAAGCATAAATTATAATTGCGGACCTAACCATTGGCCGTGAGAGACACAACTATGAAGTCCAATATCCTTGGAAGATGATGCAACTGAAGATAGACTACGTCTGGATCGTCACCCTCATGGAGAGGCACCGTGGACAATGGACTGTGTTATATATGTCATCTTTGGTTATTTTTCTGGTGATGTTATGTACGTGTGTTCGACTATTAAAAGTAAAAGAGCTCAGTAGGAATTTCAAGTTATTGAAGAAATGATTTATTCCTGTTTAATTTCTCATTCATCAAAATATTTTATATTTTTTATCGAATCCTTTTAAGATATTTTGTTTTAAGAACCCACGACATTACTGAGATAGAGTCGGACATATCTTAAATTTATGAGGCTTCTTGTAAAATTTTATAAGATAGTATACATTGCAATTAAAGTGAACAGTTTTATTTCACTGCAAAGCAGGGTGGAGATAGGTTTTTTGTTTCATATTCGTATATTCACACTGGCTAGTAAAATGCTCGAACGTTGTTCGCCAATCACCTGTTCGCCAGCCGTCAGATCAGCAAATAGGGAACATTTCGCAGCATGCAGTAGCCAGTCAGACTCAATCACCATTTTCGGAGCATTGCACACTCAATTATAAATTCGATACGCCCACATCAAAGGATTCTCCTAGCCATTTCGTCTTTATGTACTCATCACCAATGTGGTGTAAACATATAAATATCCTTAAATTTGTTTAGTATAGTTTATTTTATTGCTATTCATCTTTGCCTCACCAAAAAGCTTCATGGATTCGTTACATGATGTAAATTATTATAAATAAACCAATTTGTTATTCGTTTGGTACGTCTCTTACAATTTACCGTGACCCATGCTGCGTATATGATTTTTAAGAGAACATGTGCCACAGAATTATTAATTTTTTTCAGTGTAAAAGGAGTAATGGAGTGCTTCGTGGTATGCGACCAGCAACGCCATTTGCCACTCATTGCCCGGTACTTAAAAAAGGACGCCTCGTTTTCAAGTGAAGCATGCTAGTGCCCTTTTAATTACACTTGTGCAAATTCACGACGCTGATATTTATTTTCTCTCACACTCTCTCTCTGTCTCTCTTTGTTCGCAGGCGGCGCGGACCGCGAAACGGACAGCGGGGAGGAGATAGTAGGAGGAAGACTAACCACCGCTCGCCCATTCATTACGGTCAGTTAATTAACATCTCATTACGTACAAGAGACCGGTTTTATGTACCGACTGCACGTCGCTCGAGTACAGCGCGAGATTTAAAAGTGTTTTGTGAGCCAGCGTGCGATTAATACGCACTCTAATGACGTGATTAAAGCAGAGGAAAAAATTGTAGCTCAGGGAGAATTTTTTATTATTAGCTAAAAGCTTATTTGGCTTTACGTCTTATAATAACGTTCCTACGTATGTACGGAAAATTTTTGAAGTCTCACTCTATACTCCATTAACGTATACTTACAAATTTTCTGGAGCCCTGCTAAAGTTCAACTGCACCGTTTTAAAATGCCGTGCTGTTCTTAGAGAATTTTGAAAACTGATTTTCATAATTTTAGTCAATTACAAATATTCTGAGTAATATTATTTAATGTCTTGTAACCTTAATTATTTTAATTATCGCTATTATTAATGTCTTTATTCTCCATTTTAATTATCAAAGATATACTTAACTAGTTATTGAATTCTATTTGTCAGATATTTATTTATGTCACGACTTTTGTTATGGTAAATAATTAATATGTTTTGAAAGATGGTTTATCTGGCCGTATATATGAATTCGTTTAACTATTTATTGTATTTAATCTTTGTTACTATTATACTGTTTAAATAGTTTTCTCGTTACCTGGTCTCGATTCGGTTTTGGTCTGTGCGTTCAAAGCTACGTTTTTAATCTTTTTAGATGCCTGCACACCGGCGTTTCATGAGAATGTTTCTCTACCAACCGCATATGCAATGCAGTGTTGAAAATTATTTCAGTACCCGTCTGAAGCTACCCCTTCCACTCTCTTCCCTTCAGCTGCAGTTCTTGCAAATTTTCTCGGCGTAGCCCTGCCGCTTGGCGCATGATTTCACATAAAAAAATGGGTCTCTGATCACGTGGCATTTGTCTCCACCTCTGTGCTCTTGAGCACATTCGCCTCTTCTGGACAGCCCACGACATCTATCGGGTCAATTCTAATCGTTTCGTTCGTCTTTTGTTCGGTGCTTCTGCGTCCTTCTCGTAATTTTTTCGAACGCCTCTGTCCTTGGCATGGAGCCATAATGGCGTGCTGTTGTGATGCGGCTGCAGTCTTAATTTATGGCACTTAAGTGTCGATAAGATGATTTTTCAGTTTTGGTTTTTCATTTAGAATTTTTCTAGTGAGTAAACTTGTGCATTTGGTGGATTTTTGATGATGCCGACTTCTTGAGTTTCACCGTTGGTTTCTTTCCCGCGTGAGAGGGTCTACGTAAACCGCGTGGTCCATGACTATGATTGTTCCTGCTTCTCAAATCACTTTTTTGACTTTTGGAATGTAATCCCAATTTGTGCTGGCTACGAAGTTCAGCGTAGGTACCGGTATGCCTTGGACACTGCCTCGTTTCCCTCTACTTTTGGCANAATTTTTCTAGTGAGTAAACTTGTGCATTTGGTGGATTTTTGATGATGCCGACTTCTTGAGTTTCACCGTTGGTTTGTTTCCCGCTTGAGAGGGTCTACGTTAACCGCGTGGTCCATGACTATGATTGTTCCTGCTTCTCAAATCACTTTTTTGACTTTTGGAATGTAATCCCAATTTGTGCTGGCTACGAAGTTCAGCGTAGGTACCGGTATGCCTTGGACACTGCCTCGTTTCCATCTACTTTTGGTAGCGTGCCCATCTCCCAAATGCAGTGGGGACAGTAATGGCATTTGTTCTGTCTTCGGCACGTGTCTTCCTCCCAACGACTGTTATTTTTTGTTGAAGAGTTCATAGGGCCTCGCCAGCTAAGTCTCTTACCTCTGATATTTACTTAATTAAATTTTAAACTTTAATGTATTTACCTATTGCATGTCACTCACTGAAGAAACGTTATCTCAAGTTATTCGCATCTGAAATAATTTATGTTATTAAATTTAAATTAAGCACCCTAAATTTTAAGGGGGGGTGCCCCTTTTAATAATTTCTAAACTACTAGCAGTCTATTGACTTCAATTTATTTTTAACTAAAGTTTAATTAAAAAATCATGGTGAAAACGTAAGTAGATNAGGGCCTCGCCAGCTAAGTCTCTTACCTCTGATATTTACTTAATTAAATTTTAAACTTTAATGTATTTACCTATTGAAGAAACGTTATCTCAAGTTTTCGCATCTGAAATAATTTATGTTATTAAATTTAAATTAAGCACCCTAAATTTTAAGGGGGGTGCCCCTTTTAATAAATTCTAAACTACTAGCAGTCAATTGACTTCAATTTATTTTTAACTAAAGTTTAATTAAAAAATCATGGTGAAAACATAAGTAGTTTATAAAATTTTCTGTACTGATGAAATTACTATTTTAAGTTTACTGTTACAAAGTACTTTCTCTTGCATAACTAATGCTTCTAGTTAATGATGATTTTTTTTACCTATTTGTAGTCAGTTATTTTGTACTTGAATATCCAATAATAATAAGTTCCAAAGGCTCTGATTCTGTTTGTTAGTATGTTTAAAGAAAAAGGGAAATTAATTAAAAAACCAATTCAAAATGCACAATCACAAGTCACGTCTTGTCATTTTAACATTTAAATATATTTCCTCTGGGCCCTTTTGTTTTGAAGATACAAGTAAAGGCTTGTATAATATATTTTTATTCTACCTTTCGTACCATGTACGATCATTCAGCATGACTAATTTTTCGTATACCGCTTTCATTACTATTTGCTCTTGTTGCAGTGTCCTTTTGTAAGTTTCATTATTACTTTGCGACGTTTAATTGTATTGTTTGTGGCTCTCCGTGTTTGTTGTTTGTACCAAGGACTGGCTGCATTTTTTTATGAAGTGGATATTTTGTTAGTTTATGGTTGTACATGGGCACACTACTTCCAGGATATTCTTCCACCTCGTGTAAACAAAGCTTAACCAAGTCTAGAAAGTTACACCAAAGGAACTAAGAACCGTGCGCAATAAAGTAATGGTATTTTTTATAAGAACTATTTCTTACTAGAAATTTACAACACACCTATTTTCTTCCTGTTTGTATTCATGTGTATTAAAAATTAGATATTATTATTATAAGAAACAATATACGTGAAAGTTTATTTCACCCGACAAGGCGGTACTTTTATGGTAACACAAATGTAAACGCTTTTGATACATCACATATTTAAGAAACAAACAAGAATGTCATACATAGAATGATTTTTCAAAGGTTTTATTCAGAAAGTGTGAAGTAATCGCCATTAAATTATACCACTGGAATAATGTTCCATATCTAATGTGATATGAATGTGTCGTACCTTATTTTTAGTTATGGTGAGCACGAATGAATATTCTTCTGGTAGTTTTGGTTGTATTTTTGGCTAGTTTTTGGAGAACTCGTGCTGGTGTTTTTGGAGCATTACTGCATTTTTCTAAGTATGCGAATATTGCTCTGTATTTACTCCCATTTTAGCTTTTTCTTTCAACAAAAGCAAAACCGTATTTATAGATAGATGTGCTGTAAAAAAACTACAACTACTGTAACAAAACATCGTACAATTTTTATCGATTTAGTGCTGCCGCGCTAAATTTGTAAGAAATACGCAATTTTTTGTTTCGCAAGTTCAAGTTTGAGTTTTGTGACTACCTGGAAATAAAATATTTTTGAATAAACATACAATGCTCTACGTCAACACGACTTTCGAGATTTCTGGCAATTTGGCGTTTATGTTTTTTTGAACTTCACATCAAAACAATTTTTTTTCCTTCCGTTCAGATTATATACAGAATTGTAGCGTATTATTTTAATATTGAAATTACAGCGACGAAATATAAATATACCTAAATTCATTTGAAAATTCGTAGTTGTTACGTCACACATTTGAGGCCGAACTCAGTGCTAGTAAATCGCCCTAGATATGTGGAGTTTAAATAGAATCGAAGCAATATTTTTATGAGCTATACTCAATAACCTATACCAATGTTCGTCCTTTTTAAAAATAAAATCCCACCACAACACTTGGTTTGAAGATTACAATAAAGTAGTACGTTTCAGCCGTTTCTAAAGCAGGGTACTGGATAGCGGTATACAGACAGATTTACTTGGATATACTAAATCCAATTGTCTTAGTTGGATTTATGAAGAACGAAATTTAGTGCTATTCTAGTTAAATAAAGACAAAATCAAACGTCTAATTCAATTAGTTTTGGCAGTTTTGTGTCGTCAGTCCGTTTAAACGGCAACCATACCAAATTTCTTTGATGTCATTGTTCCGATACATTTCCTGTCTGTAAATGTTCTCAAATATTTCGGCGATCAGCAATGACCTTGAACTTAATTTTTAAAAATCGGTTATATCGAAAAAAATGTTTTAAAAAATCCAGGTTTCCATTAAGTACTTAAAAGTTATGGACACTATTGGCAACGGTTCTAGGCAAAGTAAATTCGCAGAAAAAATTTCATTACAAATATTTTCGATTTAAATTAATGAAAAGTTTATTTTCGAAACAATCAAAACTAATTGAGAGTATACAAACAACATAGGTTTCCCTTTACACCATGCGCATTTGCAGGAAAGTATGCCAGTTATCGTGTTTGACACCAAGACTGGTTATTGGTGCAAACACATTATTATATATTTCTCAGTAAAATAGGACCGATATTCTCAAAAACTTACCTTACCAACATAATTCGTCAACATTCAACCTTCACCTATGATATCGATGATAACACTGCAGCTTTTTTATGGCGTTTGTTGAATCATTTATTATCTATAAAAATTTGAAAGATCTGTTTGATTGCGTATATTATTATTAACTTTTCTTTTACCATGCGTTGTTTGCATGCACTGATAAAAAATTTGTGCGTAAAATTACGGAAAATACTTGTTACAAATGATCCATACATCTGCGATCAATTACGGCCTCTTCGTTTTTTTCAATACCGTCCTCTCCGTAAATTTTACCTAAATCTCCGTGAATTCACGCAATATGTCTATACAAATAGCAAGTTTGTTTCGTTTTTAAATCTGCTGTATATTAAAAGCGGTAACAAAAAAAAACGTTTTTCTTTCGTTATGTGGGTGATTCACAGTGTATAAAAATGACTATACAAAAATTAAAAATGTTGTTCGGTAGCGAGATTTGAACTCTAAAATTTTGTTTTGCAGTCCAATACATTATCCACTCACCTACCAAGCTTTTACAGGAATTGGTGTTGTAAATACAGAATAAATATGGAATGATGCATGTACCTCTTACTTTCTAGTCATGTTAGTGTGTGTGTGTGTGCGCCATGATTTTTTTTTCAGGTTTACAAATAGGGGTATGAAAAAGATTTTAATTCTCGTAATGTATTTCATTGTGTACACATAAGTCCTGTAGTGGGATTTAAACGCAAATCGAATAATTGACAATCAATAACTCGAAAGACTCCCCTGCCACGCATTAACACGAAGTATTTTGTAAGTATGGATTTTACATGAAAGTGACGAACGCGCCTGTCTTAGTTTCAAGTTCTGTTAGAGAGCCTGCTGTATTTGTGGTTTATAACACGAGGTTACGAAAATATTGTTTTATTTTCGTTATGTGCGTGTTTCACTTTGTATACAGAAGGTTTTGTCCTGTAGCGGAATTTGAACAAAAATCAACGAATTGGCACTCCATGAGTGATTCGCACTCACCTACTAGTATTTTACACGAAGTGGTATTGTGAAGACGCAATTAGCTCCTGTCCCTACCTCGGACTTTCATTTAATATCTAGCAATAGGGTAGTTTTAATAAGCTTCAGGTATTATCTGCATTATTCGGGTCTCAAAACCGGAACCATAAGAATACGAAGAGCTTTCGTATATTATATTTAAGGAGATCATTTTCGTTATTTGTCATTACGAAGTTCCTTTCCGTAAAGTAACTCTACATCTCCGTAAAAGTTTCCGTAAATATACAGAAATTTCTAACAGTGTGTTTGCTACATAATAATCCATATTGATACTGTGGCTGCAGTTTATCATGATTATGTAGCTACTCACATTTCCTATGTAGACAATTGATTAAAGAAAAGCAAAAAAATACGCAATTTATTGTAAGTATATTTATGACATAAAAATATTGCATTAGTAGTTCGGCTTTGAGAAGTATGTATAAAATCCTGTGAAGATTATAAACTGACGCATATACCAGTACAGAGATACTGAAGAATCGATCGTATAGATAAACAAGGTGCAAGACAGGTTTTTATTGTTTGAAATAAGAAAGAAGGGAAAACTATAAGCAATTACTCTTGTGCATACAGCCCTTAGTCTGAATATTTTCTGGAATTGAGTATCCTTTTGCATGCTCCTTTGCATTTTGTAGTACACAATACGCTTTAATAAGAACAATCATGTTATTTTGAAAGCGATCCTTCTACAGCTTTGCCATCTTATGAAATCTATATCAATAATCAGCTACTTCAACTCTGCCTGTTTTCCTGAAAACTTCCAGCATAACACTGTCAAAAAATTTACTCCCATCGTTGCATCTTATATGTGATCTTTAACTTAAGCATTTCCCATACTCTTCTTTATTTGACTGTGATATATAAACAAGAAATAGTAATAAACTTTGGTCAAATTAGTGCTCCTAGTCTCTTGCATAGTGACTAGGTACTTAGCCCATTTATTGCTTATCTTTGCACAGTAAGAAAATGAGAAGAGGCTGTCTGTTATTGACTGCGCGCTGAAGTTACCATGCTTAATTTAAGAGTCCCCACTCCATCCCCCTTCTCCTGATTATAAAGTTGTTTGTCACCCCTGAAGTTACTTGCTGAAACGTATGGCGTAACATAGGTTAAGTCTAACAGACTCGGCTTATCTTCTGAAGCCATGTGATCCACCATTACTTCTGAAACTTAAATCCTACTTTAAATTTTCAGAAATTAGTTGTCAAATGGTGAAAGCTAACTTGATGTAACAAAACAATGTGTAAAGTGTGGCAAATTCAAATCATATTGGCGAACAGTACACTCATGTGCTCTCCAAAACTCTTTACTTGGTCCCATACTTTCTTTCCTTCCACTAACGACTTAAAATATAGAGTTGAAAAATTTTCAGTATAATAACTATGCAGACTACTTTTACATTTACGTACCAGTATTTCATGCGAACTAAATGCTCGTATTGAATTCATGAACGAAAAATAAAATATTACCGCAAAATAATTATCTGTTATCAAACAATCCAGAATCATATTGCATTATTTTTGGTACTTAACAACTACTGACTTCTGTTAAGTAAAACACAGTTGCCGGATGTAAAACTTAAGAGGAAGTTAACACAAGTCTTCAACAGTGTAGGAAACTAAGTTATTTAACGTTTTCTTGGAGAATACGCGTGACCAATACAAGCAAAAAAATGCCGCATGTATGTTGTACACGCAAAAAAAAATTAACACATTTATCACAAATAAATTCTATAGAAAACTACTTTAACCATAACGGAAATGATAATTATTTCTAGAACTGACTAGTCTGATATTGTTTACAGACACATCTCTAAATATTAGCCCTAAGTTACAAAAAAAGAAATAGAAATCTTGCTTTGGATTCATTGTAAATCTATGGCACAAATGTAGCAGAACATATCGAAAATAAAATAAAAGTGTTCGATTTAAACAACCACCGAACAACCATAGAGTAATTGACACATAGGTAAAATAGCCGCCTATTCCCCGAGCTCTAGCCTCACACGCCAACAAAAAAGCGTCACTTGCTACCAACATGACGGAACGCCGTTCGTCAATCGGCGTTTAATAACTTTCCTGCCAGTTGACAGCCCAACCAATAAGAAATATTTTCCAGCATGCGGTAGCCAATCAGATGTACTCCTCACTTCCAGCACCTCGCGCTGCCAATCAGAGAATGGGTACGCCGGCATCAAAGGAACCACCAGGGCATTTCTTCTCTGTGTAGTAAACTATTCTGTGTTAATACCATTAAATAACATTATTGAAGGAAGAACTGTCATAAAAACTCCCCAGTTATGTTTTGGACGGATTTAATTTCCTTCACAACAGTGCACACAATCAAAATGCTACGTCTAAACTTCAAATGTGTATTCCTTATTGTCTCACAAATCCTTTTATTATTCATTTATTACTGTGATAAAAACTATTTTTATAAGTATCTGCTGAAGTATGCTAGAGAAACTTCAACTTATATTCCGGACTTTTAAATTGTCACATTGAAAATGCTAAGACGTTGGGTTTATTCGAAATAAACTATGGCACTCTTGCAAGATACGTTTTATTATGTATGATATTTTACGAATAACTTTTCCACACCTGGTATTTGTTGTTTGTACTCACAAACTGGGATAATAATTACATTTGTAAATTATCTTCCTGCAGCTTTTGACTTAAAAATTTTTTTACAAACAACAATTTTTTAAATTAAAAATTAATAACTGACACTTGTGCACACAAAACTTGTTTCTTGCCGTATATTAGTTAATTGCTAATTATCCCTATCAAGGCGATTCTTCACAGATAATATAAAAGTCACATATATGTCAACACATAAAATATTCTGTTTGTAAAATCCTGCTTGCATACTTAGTTCACTGCGTCCATTTACAAACAAAGGCATTCGACTTTCTCCTGGACACATTTCGTAACTGCTTTTTATTTATCTCCGATGTAACCTACCTGAATGCATTAGCGTAATTGTCGAATAATGACGGTAATGAAAGCAAATTCTCTTCGTAGCCAACAAATTCAACAGATTATACGTGACCGATGCAGTAAAAATTGTTCGTTTGTTTGTGGTGGATGGCAGAACGTGTAAGCTCAAACAAAGCCTGTAAATACAAAGAGAAGTAACTCAATAAATGCAATTAATCAAATTTTCTGCATGAAAAGTTTTAATTGGCAAGGATTACAATAAAATCCATAAATGTCATAACGCAGCTTATAATCACACAGAATTTCAAAGACTTGTACAGAACGTAAGTGGAAATGTTTACCTCCACGTTTTAAACTTTGTTGAAGTATTTTATTTTGTTCTTTATAATGGCAAAAACAGACAGACTACATATGGCGGTTAAAACTGAAGTAGTGAAAATGGAGATAAACCGTGAAATTGACTTCACTTGAATTTAGCAGAAAATCAATAATTTTTATGGTAGTTGAATTTTACTTATTGAAATTTCTTTTTACTGCGGGGCGTTGTAAAATGGCGGATACCTGTGAACATGTTATGACTTTTAGTCCCAGAGGACAAAGAATTTTCACGAAGCAAATGATTTATTTTACAATATATTTTGTGACACAGTTTTATGTGGGTGCACACAGTAACGAGTAGAGTAATCGCTTTGCGAACGCGTGATGTTCAATAATATGTTTTGGCCGTGGTATGAGCCCACAGACCTCCGCCCTTTTTTACGAAGTATCAAGGGCATTTATTTAAACATCAACAAAAAATACTTATCATGTAATCAGGTTGTGCACAAAATTTTAAAGTCTCCATCGCAAGCACGAGTGAACGGGGGAAAAAAATTTACCCTCGTTTTACGTCGTATCTCCAGACATGACAACGAATGTCACCACACCCTGAATAATGCCCCGTTCAACTGACTCATTGGCCAGTCTGAAACAGCCCTTTAAATGACTTTCAGTGACTAGTTTTTCACTGACTGGTACAACTGATTCTGTTTTATAGCTTAGAAAGCGCACATCTCTTTTCCTTTCTCTCGCTCTCTTTATATAAATATATACCTGCATGCATGATGTCACAGGATCATTGCAACAAACTTTTAGGGATGATAGGTCATGCAATAAATAACTTTTGTAAGAGAACGGATGTCCGGAGACGCGCCTTTTAGGTGCTAGGCGCCTTTGTAAAACATGCCATAACTCCTAGCAGGATGGCAGTTAGCGTTGCACACAACAGGCACTAGCTGCCTACCTTCCAGAAAATGTGGGTTTTTATTTATTACTGTGCTAATTATAAGTAAGTAAAAGTATTTAAGTTGCAGCACTTAATTAATTGCCTGGCACACATTTCCATACGTTAGCCTAAAGCAGGTTCTCAAAATGGCGGCCCTACACTCGATTCTAGATGTTGCAACGCCGAGGCATTGCCTAACGGACCCTCTCGAAGATGCCAGGAGTGGTTTGAACCGCGTTGCATGCCACTTGTACTCGTTCTACGATAACGTCGCGGTTCTCCACAGGCGTAAAGTACACACAACTCTTGATGTGGTACCACAGGAGGAAATCTACTGGCGTGAGGTCAGGTGACCGAGAGGGCCATGGCACGGGCCGCCTCTCCCAATCCACTTAACACCAAAAATGTCGGTTAGGTGTTGGCGAACACTGCGGTTGAAATGCGGTGAGACGCCATGGTGTGGAAAATCACACGTTGACTAGTACGTTTAGCTGCACATCTTCTAGCAGCTGGGGTAGCTCGTTAGCCAGCAAGTTGTGATACGCCTGGACGTCTAAACGGGCTGGAAGTGTACGAGGTCCAATAACTTAGTTCGTGGACGATGCCAGTCCACGCGTTCACCGCAAACTGTTGTTGGTGATGTGTGACCACCACTGACCATGGGTTTTCTTCTTCCCACAGTTGGCTGTTGTTGGTACTGAAATAACTATATATCGTGAAACACACTTCGTCTGTAAACAACACACACGCTACAAACTCTGGCTCTCCAATGCATAAACCACTGTGCGAACCGCATACGGGGATTGTAGTCAGCTATTCCTAGTGTCTGTACCTTTTGCACGTGGAAGATATGTAGTGTGTGCTGATGGAGCGCTCTCCACATGGAGGTGTGGCTGACGTCCATATCGTGAGCCATCGCATGAGTGCTTGTGTACGGGTTGGACTCAACTCTGTCCATTTATTCCTCTCCAAAATGCGGCTGACATGATGTCCTAATACGGTGTACATACGTTACGTACATCGTTCCAGAACAGTTAGCGGCATTGTTTGTTCACTTCCCATTCCATACGCCACCATCTACCTCTGTGAGATCAGATTTGTCTGACGTTGTTTCTTTCCTTTCCTTAATTGACAAAAATTGTGATGTTTGTAGTATTGTGTAACTACATGATTGTCTGACTAGCTTCTTCGTGCGAACTACGAGTGAGACGTACGAAGGGTGACTTATAGCTTTCTACAGTATAATGCGTTATGAAATATTTCCACGAGTTGAATATATACTAGTCTGTGTGTATACGTAAAACATACCTGTAAACAGTTCAAGAAAAATTATACAGCGTGGTTATTACTTCTTACCACAAATATAGTCCGTCTGCGTGTCGTTCTTCATTTAGATCGTACTCGCGCAGTCACTGATGTAGTCTCTGGAACAGTGTGTGATGTGGCTGATGTCTGTTGGAGGAACCGTCCTGATAAAGGCGCGCTGCTACACGCCCACAGCTTCTAGCTTCACCGCACTGCATATGCATATTCGCCAGTTCTGGCGGTGAGTAAGCGTCCACGACTAGTCTGGTCTACTAGAGGCAGTCACGGTGAACACGCAACTGTTTCGACTCAGGCAGTGACAATGACGCAGCTCTGTGTAGTAAAATGTGGCGAGGGAAGGACGTAACGAACTGCGTACAGCGCATGCGGTCCAATGCGGGTCTCTGTGATTTTGATACCACATACCTCTTCGGGACAGAGGCGAGTCTCTGTAACCGGTCCTCGCGTTCACTAGCTACATATGATGCATGGTCGACAGTAAGCATGGGATACGTGCCCTGCGAAGTGCCTACCTTCCAGGCGCGTGGAACTATTTTACAACGACACCTGGCTTCTCAACGGAGCGTTTCCGGACATCCGTTATCTGACACCTCTAGAACTTTGTCACAATGATAATGTGAAATCCTGTATTTCGTGTATAAGGGGTTATCTTACAATTTAGAGATATAGTTATGTATGGGAAAACAACCATCAAGCATATATGATATAAATGACTTATGACTTGGTTATAAGGTAAATTTACACACTTGAATGTATGGAAAATAAAATGTTTCAAGGAAAATATATTGGAACAACTTGAAATTAAAGGACACAATTTTGGATAGTGCGTTGTTTAACTACGTTCTGTCGTGCCATAAATGTTTGTTTGTTAATATCATCCACCTCGTGAGTAATTTAGTGTATTGCGCAATTCTAGTGTAGAAAGTACTAAACCTCTAACGTCTGTCGTTATTAAACAATGTATTACTTATCAACATGTAGGGACGAACAATAAATATTGCTTTGCAATACAGACAACTGTCGAAGCAAACAGATGTCGAGAAAAGAGCACAGAAAGTATTAAAAGGCGTGGCAATGACTGGCGCATATGCGACAATCCATGCACCCAAATGTTTGGCTTTTGTTAAAACGTTACATGAATTTACAAACTAATTGGTTTTATTGTGAAGAAAGTAACACGCGCATTGCTAACGGTTACCTAAAATAAATGGTAACCACACAATGATTCCAACTGATAAATGTTTATAAGAAAATCACTGACATAATTTCATTTCCACGTGCTCACGTCATAGAAAACTAAACACGCCTAATATTTTGCCAGTTTCATTTTCAGTTTTATTAAACAGTAATTATAATTACACCTTCGAGGTTACATGCCATAATATCCTACATTATTCACAAAGAGAATGACAAGTCGTTGTTCAAGAATACATTTTAGAGGAATTTGTTGTTTAATTTCACGTAGTTTCAAAATTTTTGACATTGAAGCAGTTTATTTTCACATGTTAAAGTGCGCATATCTGCCTTAATAATCAGTGTAAACTATAATTCGCATTTATGTTTCATGCTTGTTTTTTATACTGGATCATCTCTCAAAGTTTGTGACGTACTTTTCTATACACGTTGTCTGTGTATAAATATTATACATTTATTTATGTGTGTGTATGTGTGAGTGAGAGATTTCCAAAAAGGAAGTAATGGTAATACCGCACACTCATTTTGCGTGAGGAGAACGTGCGAAACAAATCCAATCATTATTTTTAATCTGTACGTATGATTTACTTGGTTGAAGATTTTTGAGAACTCTATCGGGTTTCAATCAGTTTTAATGTGCCTCACATCTACGACAGTCTTGTAGTTCAGCGGTCCACCGCACACCAATAATAATAATACAGCATTTGTCAGAGTTAGGTTCACAATAGGAAAAATGATTCCCATCTCACATAGAAATATACAAAGACGGTGTTTGCTAACGTGTTTAACATATAGTTTTATAAATGGAAGTACACCAAAGCTCAAAAACAGGTATTATTCAGGACGGAGATTTTCGGATGTCTGTTACTTTCACGCTTGATTATAGCAGCGTCAGGAACCCAGTGTTAATATCTGTGCATTTACGTAATAAAGTTTACACTCTCTCTCTCTAAAGGCCATTTAGTGCTTTTTCTAACGCAACAAATAGCAACATATGAATAATTATATAATCATCACCTTAATTAGTTGTGACTGTCTTTCGTATAAAGTAAAAGCTTCTCTCTGCATGTATAGTGTCACATTTCATAATATTGCCGATTTTCGTCCTAATATTAACAAGGTAACTCGNCACAACTCGTGTTCTATCAACACATCCGCATTCTATTTTTAAACAGTACCAGTTCAAATGTGATATTCTTCTACAGAAACTAACGCACAGACAACCGTTCACTATTCGTCTCAAATAATAAATGGTGGTATTCAGCAAACAACCAGGAATGATAACAGTAAAGATGGTAAACGTGACTGCCCTCTAGTGGCCATTTTTCTAAGATATGTTTAGCTTGTTATTTTCCATTGAATCATTTCGTTTTGGGAAATTTTTCTTATACTTTTTATCTTAAAAACAGTATTTTTTTAGTTTTGACATGCATCTATTTATGGAAATGTATTTGAGATGCAACGGATTGGATGACATGTTCCCTGCGTCCTTATCTTTGGCATAGAGTTTTAGTTGCAATGCTCATGAAATGGAATAACTTTTTGATATCATCTCTCTATGACTCGAAATAAGTAAACGTAACAATTGTTTCCCCTGGTTTAGTGCAATTTATATAAAATTTCTTGGCTTCATAAAATTTTACTTTAAAAATGCCATTTAAATACCTATACGCTTGCATTATAGGACATGTTCAATTTCTGTGAATGCCTATCGGCAATACACACTCAAGTTACTTTAACTCTACTGGAATGGTTTATTTTGTAAACTCTCTAAAAAAAATTTTTTTGAAGTTGATTCACTAAGAGTGTCATAGTTTCACTAACAAAGCAACACGCTACGTGATGAATATAAATAGGTATATTGTACTCATAAAAATATCAATATAAATGTTGGGCTCTTTTAATGATTTAATAATAAATTTCAGTCGTCGGTTAAACCATTAAATGCGTGTATAAAATTAATAATATAGAGGGAGAGGGAAATATTTATATCTGAGACAAAAATTGAGTAAGAGTTTCCTTTATGTTATCGATGTTTTCTTTTTGTAGTATCAATATAACTACAAATTGAAGTCACTTTGTTTAAGTATTACTTCACTAGAAATGTTTTCATATGTATCGCTAACATTAACACAAATCATTATTGCAAATTGTGAAGATTTTTGATATTGAGGCCTAGGATTTTCACTGCTGTGACATAACTTTCGAGTTCTGCCTATTACGCATTCGTTTCGACGCAAGGGGATGATAACACAGGCAGCAGGAGTAAAACGCGCGACTCTTGTTTCGATGTACGCCACACTCTCGTGCACTGAAAAGTTGCTTCGTTACCTCGTCACAAGACCCACTTACAAATAGCTACGGCGTGCTGTGCTGGCTTCCCCGCTAACACTTTCGCCCCTTGACGAAATAGATGTAGCAAAACCATCGTTTAAACCACGCTACGAGCCGAACGCCTACATTTCCTTGAGAACAGCTGGCAATTTCGTTAGTGGTAACAAAATTCTTTCGCCATGCCTCAGTTTCACTAGTGCGCCCAGAACGCTGCAGGCCCAGCAAACTCGCTGTTTGGCCATCTGCGTTCACTTAACAACACTAGCGAAGTTGACGTATAAAGATTATAATTTAAATAATTCCCAATAAATTGTTTCATGGTCCGGATTTTTTTCAGCTGCACGATAGGCGTACTTTCTGACGATCACGTGTGCTTACCGGATTAAAGATTTTAACTCAGAAAGGCAGTCGGTTGTGGTAAAAAGTTAATAAAATGTATATAAAATTATTTATTGAATAAATAAAAACATTTTTTAAGTAGGTAAATAACAATTTTGCCCGTATGGTAATTTGTAGAAATTACGATTTTTAAGTTTTTGAAATTATTTTGCGAGATTCTAGTCTCAAAAACACTTTATAGCTTGGTTTTTGTTTTTTTTTTTTTTTTTTTTGCTATAGGGAAACAGCGTAAAAGATGAAACCTGTAAAATTCACGTTACCTAGCACTTAAAAAAAAAACAACTGTAATTTAACGTTACTTTTACCCCCGTGCCTGAGAGATCGTATGCTTTTATGGCTTCCTGGGGGCGTTCTATGTCAACCGCTGCGTGGCGGCAGCGGTCTCTGGCGGTCGCGCAGCCAACTACTGATCACTTCCGACGCTGTTGAACCACGTCGGCAACAAGCCCAACGCATCACTAACACGGTAGGGCCGTCAGCTGTTATCTTGCAGTAGACGAAGCTCTAAAGTTTTGTATTGTCTTCTGACTTCTGCCACTGGTCGACAACTTGTTTCGTAAATCACAGCCAATATAATAATGCCGATAGCTGAGGCACGTAAAGGAGAGTGAAATATAACTTGTCACAAAATAATAACTCTAAATTTTGCAGGCAACTTTTATTAAGTGCTCCCACAAAAATTCGCAGCCAGTAGTTAATCCGGAAAAGCAAAAGACACGAAATATATGCAACCCAGTTGAAAACAAATGTGGTCGCTATGTGTGGCAGTAGTCAAGAACGAATCACAGAGGTTGTATTAAATGGACGACTATGAGTTTTACCTTAAAGATAAGGGAAAAATTTGATTAGTTCAATATCCTGTAGTCTAGATTCCACTGTCCCCTGTATACTAAACTGTCAACTTTTGCTTTCTCATCAGTTGCTACCCCAATTAAAAAAAAGGATTGAGCTCCAAATATTCTAGCATGGGCCCAGCTCCTCGTTTTCTTGCAAGTTCGTTATTGACTCAGAGAAAAAGGAAAAAGTGTTCTTGTCGAGTTTTACTTCAAAGCACTTTTTTTCAGCTTCGCTTTGACGATTGGGTGGTTTGAATTACTACAAGTCTAAGGAATCGTCCCTTGAATCGTACGGAAGTTCAATGGAAACGTGATGTAATTCTGATTATCGCAGTCACATACCAACTTGTCCTCTCACAAAGCCACGCTCCGCAGATACCCAAAGTGTAAACTTCAGGTGCACGAAGGATATCAAATTCTAACCTACGTGTAATACTTTACGCGAAACTTAGTGTGTTGCTATTAGTTAGTAGAGTGGCGAGATAATTATTTCCTAATTAAAACATCCGTACACATGGGAAACGGTAATAAACAATGGTTTTGGTATTTATGATAATTGTAAGCAAAACTTTGTCAGTTATGTATTTCACTCTTCACTGCATTATTCTATGTTCTTTAATTTAAACCCAGATATATCTTTTCCAGACGTCCTATATTAATATTGCATTTATCCTACTGAATTGTAGAAGTCTGCAGCCAGAATAATTAATTATATTTACTCCACAACTTACTCCATTTAATTAAACGTTGACTTACAAAATCATTAATTGTATCTTTTGGAAATGTTGATTATTTTGCTAAGCAAATACTTAACCAAAATTAATCTGTCAGCTTCCCTTGGCTTTTATTTGACGGAATAATGTCTTTAAAAAACGACGGAGACGAATTCTGTACCTCAATATATTTACGCATAAAGTTTTTCTTCAAAAACAAATTTTAATAGTAAAAAGCACAACATTAAAAACTTTCGTCTTTGTGTTTTTCATATAAATAATTAACAACCCTACAGAAATGAAACTTTGCAAACGTATGTCCGTGTATCATTACTCATATTAATGTTTGGAACTGTACTTTTTGAACAGTTGACTGAAATATTGGTTTCCATAAAACAGTTTCTTACTTAGTGTAGATATAAAATTGCTGTCGAGATTATGACCTAAATGTAACAAAAATGCTTATAGTAGTTTTCTAATAGGCCTACGTATTTCCTGTGTTGTTGATACCTGCCAAATGCTGAAGTTTGGAAGTAGGTATTGATTCTGCTCTGTGGCGTGAGGCGCCAGCATTTGATGCTAGCCCTCAGTGACAGGGCGTAGGGATACGTCGACACTGTTGTCTCTAGGTCCAATTTACGAATATATTACACTTTATTTGTGAGTTCACATAATCGAGTTTTATTGTTACTTGAACAGGTTAACTGGTACATGAACTCACGAGACAAACTCCCCTCCCCTTTTTCTATGTAGGCTACGTATGGTTTGACGCCGCGATTGGCGTCGTGAGGGGGGTGGGGAAATTCTTGACACCTGGTGTAGAACTACTTATCTGACACTGCTGCGCTGTCTTCCCTCGGCTGGCGGCTTGGAACTGCTCTCGCACTGGGTAGGCGTCTCGGCGCCTGGCCTCGAAGTTTCTCTTTCTCGGGTCCACGCAGTACTCTGCGTTTGACGAAGTCTGACGGGCTTTTCTCGGATTCTTCCCGCCGCATGTCCCGCTTGACGGCCTCCGACTGAGGTCGACATCGTGATGCATTCTCGATTCTCGACTGACTCCGACTGACTGACTGCTCGATCCACGACTGATTGACTGACTGACTCGTTCATCGCACTGGCTTCGTCCGGCTCCGACCCGGACGCCTCGTTTCAGGTCCCCCGACTGACTGACTCGACGTCTCTCAACTGACTGACCCGTTGCTCCCCCCTTCACGTGGTTTTGTTGCGTCCATCGCCATATTCAACTTCCCCCGTCTCTGCACGTGGTCCGGGGTGCTTGTCGTCCCCCCGGGTCATAAAACACGTGGCCGCTGCTCGTGTGGTCCGCAGCCGGCCTGGCATCGTCCCTTTGTTCTGGCGTGGGAGTTTATTGTCCCGTTCTGCTCGCACGTCCGCTAAAAGCTCTCATGGTTTATTGCGGTACAAGCCCGGGACAGATGCAGCTGGTGGTGGGATCTCGGTGTCCCTTGGGCAGCTGCAAAATGCATCTGTGTCCGCGCCCTGGTGACTTCCGTTGTCTCCCGATGTCGTCTGCACGTGCAGGAACAGTTGCACATGCAGAAACCTTTGGTAGCGCGCCTTTGCAGCTGCGAGGCTCCTGGCGTCACTCTGCCGGCACGTCCACAAAACCCTTAATCCTTATTGNGTACAAGCCCGGGACAGATGCAGCTGGTGGTGGGATCTCGGTGTCCCTTGGGCAGCTGCAAAATGCATCTGTGTCCGCGCCCTGGTGACTTCCGTTGTCTCCCGATGTCGTCTGCACGTGCAGGAACAGTTGCACATGCAGAAACCTTTGGTAGCGCGCCTTTGCAGCTGCGAGGCTCCTGGCGTCACTCTTCCGGCACGTCCACAAAACCCTTAATCCTTATTGCGGTCGCCCGCCTGCGAGCTTCGCCAGAGCGTGTGTTCTGACGAATAAAATATAGGGACGCAGAATGCGTCATTGTTGAATAAAATTAGTCCCTGTAAAACGGAGATATTCCAATATCTCTACCGTGCCTACATGGCCGCATTTATATTACTTATAAATTTTTCAGTTATCTTAAGTTGCCGGAAGCTTTATAGGCCAAGTAATAATATACGGTTAAGGAAAAATGTATTTCGTAAAAATGCATTCTAATTCATTTCATAAAACGAGATATTTCGCAAGTTCCATTAAACATTTTATTGAACCAGGTTCATCGCTTTGAGTAGATCCAATTTTATGTCCACAATAATCTCCCCCCCCCCCCACCAAATNAATTTCCAATTCAATTACAAATAAAATCCAGCTGCTTGCACTTCCCCTGAAAACTAGTTTCCTTGATACTTAAATAAATCTCTTACTAAAAGGAAATAAAATGCCCATGAAATATTTTACCGGAAATTTAAAACAAATCGTATTCCACTGGGTTTATTTCATACTTTAAATCAGTCAAAATAAATAATATTAATTTTACTGGTTTGCTTCGCTACTCTATATTTGGACACTTGTGAATTATATACTTGCTTAATTATTTTAATTTGTGCCGTTCCTGAAAAAGGCAAGCGTTTATTTTGTTGTTTCAGAACACTTGTTATTTTACACGACCGTGGACACGCTGCAAATGAAAGAGATTTATGACCACTACTGTACACAGCAAGGCACCAACTCCACAGTCTTCCTTGTAGCTAATCTGGTTTGTGGCATTTCCTACGCCTCGTTTACATTAATGTTAAATGCCAATATAATCAAGCACGCAGCACCGTTGTTCACTTGTTGCAAGACCACTGCTGGACACAAATACAGCGCATATAGTCTACTCGCGGTTTCTTCACACTCTTTGAATAAAACCTTTGAAAAATCACCCCGTGTATGCTGTGCTTGGTTGTTTCCATAAATATGCCAAATACCACAAGCTTTTTATATTTCTGTTACCATAAACGTACCAAACTTGTGTTAAAATTAAAACTTTACTAAATGTTATTTATTAATTGTAAAATTTTATTTACAATCAATATTAATAAAACAGTGAGAAAACAGGTGTGTTGGCAATGCCTAGTAAGAAATAGTTCTCATGCAAGATAATATTACACTGAGTGCGCATGAATGCGGTGCGTTTTTCCTTTTGGTGTAATTTTCTAGATTCGGCTAAGCTTTGTTTGCACGAGGCGGAGAAATTGGAGCAGTGCTTCAGAAAAATGTGAAGTAATCGTGAATGTGCTATACCGAACGACTACGTGATTGGAATACTTGAACTTAGAAATTAATATTTGACGGGACGGTTTCACGTGCGATCGAAATCACTTCCTTTCGTAATGGACGCGTTTTTGTAACAAACGCAAACTCTTCTTTCACGCATAACATCATTTTTTTTTCTCGCAATAAAGCTAGGCAGCGTAAAACCGGTCACCGGCTACGGGTTTTCCATGAAACACTGTTTGTGTGGCCGTGTATCCACCAACCACCCTCCCCCCCTCCTAGGTCGTAACTTAAACAGAGCACAATTTATTTCGCCCTTGTTGTCGGCACAACTTCACCCTCCCTCCCACATGACCCCCTCTCCGACTTCGCAACAGAAGCGAGCCAACCCTCGCAAGCTTTTATAAACCTACCACTCCAATGCTTTGTTTTGCTCATTTCAGACTCAACCGCAGAACTGTTTACTGCTATTAGGGCATGTGAAGGGTCAGCCGCTCGGGTTTGTAACAAAAGAAAATATATAATAAAAAGAATAGGAACCATTGGACTCTGGACTATTCTCCATCGTGACGTAATGGCTGGGTAAATTTCCTGAAAGAAAGAATGGAGGTAGACATAAAAGAGACCAGAAATGGAACATGAATGGACATAGCAACCTCGCAGGAATATCTAGATAAAAATCAGAATTTGCTCCCGTGCAGTATAAATGCGCGTATGTTTGTCTGAGACCAATGGGAAAACAACACTGATTCTCGTATGGCTGAAATTCTAATATTTAGCCCATTGTGACGTGGCTCTAAATATAGGGCGTATAGCAACGCAAATAAATAACATAAAAATTTGTGTGTTGAAAGGTTATATATGTTAAAGCGTTACCATTACTTTCCGTTTATCCAGCATATATCACGGGAACATTAAAAATAGTTACGGTTATGTAAGTTTTCTATGTTGTTAAAGAGAAAATTCTTAATCTGTAGTGCTTTAACACTTCGAGGTTTCAAAAAATTTACTGTAATAAAAAAAACAACTAGTATAGTCCATTACTGGTTACTTCCAACTTTTCTGAAGCATTACTAAAGTTCTACTTCCAGGATATTCTCCGCCTCGTGCAAACAAAGCTTAACCGAATCTATAAAACTACACCAGAGGAACAACGCACCATATTCGTGCTCATGAAGGGAAAAAAAATGATTATCTTATTCTTTTTTGTACCTGCATATTCAAAGTATGTCTATTGTGAAGTCCCACAATAACGGTCTCCTTAGTTAATTTTTTNATGATTATCTGATTCTTTTTTGTACCTGCATATTCAAAGTATGTCTATTGTGAAGTCCCACAATAACGGTCTCCTTAGTTAATTTTTTCCCTGTTAAGAGAACATTTAAGAAATGCACATATTAAAATATTTCCTAACATCCACTTTTATATTATGTAAAAGGTATATTGTTTTATGCTTTGAAAATACAACCAAATTATACTCGTGTTTCAGAATAAAGAGAGTTACATTATTAAATATAAATGGGAGTTAACCGTAATGCGTTCTACCTTAAGATGATCAAAATACTCAGAGTTGCTATGTATATATATAAAGATGAAATAAAACCATTTAGACTTAGAAAAAAAGCACGTTTCAGTTATTTCTTACATTTCATCACATATAGTTAGATACAACCTGGGGAATTCTGAGTCGGTAACAAATCCTAAACAGAAAAAGACAGAATTTGCTACTAACTAGTCAAGGGTGAAACTAACCAATTTCTCTGACAGCAGACGGTAATTAAAAAAAATAAGTAACTTCCTCAAAGGCGCAGAAGACAATGGATCCTTCCCCGCAAATCATGGAAGTCTGGAAGTTATCCATTCCCTATATTTCACAATAAACGGTTCACTGAATACATATAACGACTGCCTCAGCTGAGTAAGATTTCCTTTCCATCGTTACTCGGGAAGCACGCTGACGTCAGCAAGCCGCTACGTGATGTACTATAAAACCCAGCACGTCTCCAACTTTAAATGTGTGTTTTCCGTTCTCTCATTTCTAAACGTATATCGCAGCAATTAAGCAAGTTTTGGACTACTAAGAAAAAATGATTCACTATAAGGCGAGTGCTGTTTTATAGTTGCAGACACCAGTGGCGTGTGGTGAAGTGTTGCAATGTAAGCTGGTGCTTTCTTAATGTCGTACACACTCGGCGCATGCAGCAGGAGCCAGTAACCAGAGTGGGGCCGGGAGAGACAAAATATACTGCGGCCACTCACGAGAGAGCGGCAAGGCACCAATTACACACGTGCTGTGAAGTTAAATGCACTACTACGTCTAACCCATTCAAACACAGTGTACAAATTTGTGTACATTACGCACTTGTAGGTAATTTTTGGTAATGACTTTACACCGCGAAGAACAGTGACCAATACGATTTTACCTTTGGTAAAAGGATTAGCAAACCTTATTAGTGGACTAGGTAATAACTGGTTCATATAACTGTAGCTTAAAAGATAACCTACAACTCATTGGTTGTCACAACGAGCCAAGTGTTGTGTCGACTTAATTACAGCACGCATCATAAAGAAATTTTGTTTGCGACACCTGAAACTGTAAACTAAAGTTGGTCAGTGGCCTATGAGTAAACTAGCAAACGAATAGGTACAGCACAGAGCAAATCACAGCCTACCTTGCAACAGTTTGCCACAAGCCGTTGGCAGAGGCAATGGAGAGTCTCGGCAAATACGTTCCGCTGTAGAACGAGCGCAGTGCAGATGTTTGGGCGTCTCTAAATGCCGGGGTCCGGAGAGCCGATGAGGGTGGAGCGAGGTGAGTATGGAGCCTCGCCGAAATGGAAGGGCGGGGGAAATGGGAGATCCCCGAGAAAACCCGCCGACCAGTGGCATTGTAAGGCGCGATTCTCCGGAGCGACCCCGCCGTGAATAGAACCCGGTTTACCTTTGTGGGACGTGAGCACTCTACCCGCAGAAACACCGCGCCCCTCCCCCTACCCCCCTCTACGGCGTGACAGCGTGATTGTAACCATGGATGCAAGGAAAAGGTTGTCAATATGTGCGTCAATTAATTCAATCCCAGATAAACACGAACATCCTATTTTTGCCAAAAGAGTCTCGCGCATCCTTCGTTAACGAAATTATCTTTATAGTTCGATTTTCACACACATACGCCTTTTTTTTTATCGGCTCACATTCCGGGAGCACTGAACTACGTACAAGACATCTCGAAAGAAGTTTTGCACCACCTGTAATACCTGCACGTGAATGCACGTCAGACTTGCATATTACCTTTTTTTTTAAATGGCGTAATATTCTGTACAATAATCGGGGATTTTTCATCCCATACTTTTTCTTGGGTCGTTAGCAACCCAGTAGCTAAGAATTCACAGTGGCGCAAAACTTTGAGGTGTGTATGCATGTCCACTGTCACTAGACTTACTAGTTTACGAGCAGAGTGTATTAAGCCTCAACCATATGATAACTGCGAAATATATTACTTTCTTTTTCTTTGTTTTGTAGGACGCCATTCACAGATACGCCTCTTCTGCAACAAGAAGAGAGGTAACTAAATGCGACTTAATATATTAATATTGAAGAATGACTTTCTTCCATCAGATTATTAAAGAAGTATTGCCAAGAAAATTAATCAATTTTTTGATGAACTATTTAAGTTCGTCTGGCTTATTGCTGGGAGCGAGCTTATTAGCAAGCAAAAATTGAAAATAATTAGACGTGCTATAGGAAAATTGATTTTATTCTTTCGGTGAGAGTATACAATCTATTTAGTCTAAAATAATATATATGCAGATAAACACTAAAGTTTTTTTTTTATGTATCCATATTTAATACGACAAAATCCTGAAGACATGTCGTTAGAGTATCCCAAAAAGCGGAATTAGCTTTGTTTCTGTCCTAAATGTTTTTAACTTGTATTGATAATGTGTTTATTGTAAAATGCGTCTTTTATGTTATTGGTGATATTCACGTTGACAGTCCTAACACTGTTAAAGAAACTTAGGCAAGGTTACGGCAATGTAAAATGTGACTTGTCAAAACCCACTAGAACCTATGAGTCTGCCGTAGTTTCATTTTGCCGTTAGCAGAAAGGACATGAGACAAATCCACCACTTCAATACACATTTCAGTAATCGAGATCTTATTCCTTGGGTTAAGGACGGCAGAACAGCTACTCACTCTGAGCCCTCGTCGAGGTTTTACCTTTGATGTTATATATATATTTATTTATATAATTTATATGTACACATATATGTGTGTGTTGTAGACGTCAGTCATGACTAAAAAGTGTGGAAAACATAAAAACTCTGATTATGGTCCCCAACAATTATGTGAATATCTCTGAAAGCCATGAATGTCTTCGTCTTGTCTGCAGTTACATATTATCTGAATATTCAGCTACTTATTCATTGGCTGCTGGCCATGTGAGAGGATAGTATTACCCCACACCAGCTAGCACGTGACTGGATCCGTATCTTATGATTTGCCGATATCTACTGCACGTAATCATTGCGTGAACTAAAAACAAAAGTAAAAATTAACAGTTTTGGTGAACCTGTTGAACAATATTCATGCCTCTATAGGGGAAACTGAGATCGTTGTAGGTTCATAAATGTTAGTATTACGCCAAATATTTCCTTATTTGCGCATAAAACAAAATCATCTATCATCCTATACATTTACATATTACTTTTTAATTCAAAGGCAACAAGTGGAAAATATTAATCGTTTGCTGCAATATTTACAGCGACTGTGCGAGTCTGTTTTTCAGTTTAATTATAATCATATATGAGCAAACATTTTGTTGAAATATTCTTAATTAACGTAGGCAATTAGCTGATAAACTGTCTACAGCACAAATATTTAGAATGTTCCGGAATAGGGGCCAATGCCCGAAAAACACAAATTCGAATTAAATTAAGATGAAACTCTTTGTGACATAATTCTACTGTATAAAGTTTTGTTTGCCAGTCTGGCAAAACTTTGTAATTTATGGAAATTTTGTCAAACCCCTACTACTGTTATAACATTTTACATGTCCTTTAATTTTAACTCAGATATTATAAACATTGTGTATTTACTTGGGAACCTGATTTCCACGAAACGTTTTATGCCGTGTAGGCTTAAATATCCTACAACTTTTCTTTGGTCGTGCGTATATACGAGACGATAATTACTTACTTGACTGGGCCAATCAGTGGGCGTACAAATTATCTGGTTGGCTGCGCGTGTCTCTGGTAACGGCCATTGTGTGTGATTGGTCACTGCATACCGCGAAAGGTTTCATATTGGCTTGGCTGCTAGCTGGCATTTAAGTTACCGGCTGATTGGAGAATGGCGTTCCAACATTTTGCTGACTAGCGCCGCCATTTTGCTGGCGTTCGTGGTGTAGTAGAGTTCAAATGAGAAAATGACCTTCATGCAGCTTCGAGGGAGGGAACGGACGGGAGGCAGTGTAGGGGAGGGCTCTCTTTAGCGCTCGCCTACGGAGGTTAGGAAAACATCGTGACACTGCTGCCGCTATACACACTAAACTGATAACATCGCTTTCTAATACCGCGCTGTTAAATACCGTGGTGCGTGGCCTACGTTTTTTTCGGCACGTAATATGCACCCGTGGAGCAGATCTCGCCCAACTGCACTCGGCCGCTGTAACTACTGAACTGAGCAAGCCTAACCCCTTCGTGCAGCGGCAATGGACTCTCCCGCCTCACCAGACTTGTTTTAGCCATCTTTGCACTATTTAATCATTTGTATTTCACTCTGTAAGCGGCTGTTTCACCTCTGTGCTTATAAGTACTGTGTGATGTGGGCGTACCCGTTCTCTGGATTGGTTGCGCGAGGCCCTAGAAGTTATTTGATAAGTTACTGTATGCTGCGATAGCTTTTCTATTGGCTCGGCTGCCGGCTGGCGTGTGTCAGCAAGNAACGGCGTTCGGAAATCTTGCTGCGTGTGCGGCTGGTGTTCGCGCGTGGCGTGGGGGCCGCGGTGGTGTAGTGGTTATAATACTCGCACCTCCCACCTATGCAAACCGGAGTCGCTCCCGGATTTTCGTATGTGGGAATCGTGCCGGACAATGCCGCTGGTTGGTGGGTTTTCTCGGGGATCTCCCGTTTCTCCCACTCCTTCATTCCGACGCTGCTCCATAAGTTACCCACCTTGCTTCACTCTCATCGGCTCTCAAGACCTCGATGCTAAGAGCCACCCAAATCTCTCCACATGCGCACTGCTTAACCCTTTCATTCCAACATTGATTTATTGTTTCTAGTAATGCAAATTAGAAACTTTTTGAAGTATGCTGTACTTAAGATGGAAAAGAACTTCTTTCGTTAACACAACCAGTAAGCTGTAGGTTTTTGTGTTCGGTGACAGTGATACGAATCAATCATGACGTTGCGCCTTAGCATGGTTTATGAATCACTGTAGGGACACCCGATTTTCGCGAAAAGAGTTCTTGTCACGATAGATTTCAAAACACTTCAGCTAAGAACCAATTTCGTTATTGGATGGTTTTACTTGCTACGTGTCTCAATTGCCTGCCCGCGGAATCACAGCTGTTCACTTCTGCAGTAACCTCATTCTGGTTGGCCCAGTAAAATACCAGACTAAATCGTCACGAAAAGAAGCTACCAATATACAGAGACCTGGAAATTTCGCAAATTCATTTAAGGACACGCTAAACTCCAAAAGCATGTGCATTTTACTTCCTTTTTCAATTAGGTCGCAGTTCGTAAGAAACGCCTTGGTCTAAAAAAAGCCAACCACTAACCTGCAAGGAAACGAGTACCAAATCCCGGGCCACGTTTTCCGGGGGAAAATTGGAGCATCAGCCAATGAAAAACTTCCTGAGGCTCCAGTACACAAAAGATTGTGGAGTCTAGCTTGCTGCCAAATGATTGCGCGAAATTTCCGGGTATCCACCAATAACCACAGAAAACAGCAGTATTGAAATCTAGCCTGCGTGAAACTTTTTTCGCGAAAATCAGGTGTACCTAGGAATCAGTTATCCCCGGGGAAGACCACTGGGAACTGAGCTTCCCAGAGTACAGCACGGGTAAAATATAAGCTTCCTGTGCAACATGTAGACGGTTGCACATGAAAGGGATGTCTTCTCCGTCTCTGTATACTGGCCTACTCTGTGGCTGTGGTAGGAAAGGCGCACGGCATCTCACGCAGGAGCACACGCCTCCAAGCGTGATTCTCGCCCTGGGCAGGCGCTAGGACCGACACGGTGGCCCTCCCGACGACGGGGCGAGAGAATGTTGACGTAGCCGCGGTCGAGACGGTAAACATTTGCCTTGCACGAGGATTATGTGCCGAGCCAATCACGAGCCACTTCTGCCACCGCCCCTCTCCACTCCCGAGACCAAGGTAAAGTGCGGGCTCTGATTGGCCCACTCGGCTGGAACGCAATCACGTCGCGCGCGGGCAACACTCGTAAGACCTGCGCCCGTGGATAATTCGGAGTTTGTGTCTGACCCCTTTCTACTTCCCAACCCCTTATGGCATCTGAGACTCTGATATACCGCGGGAAAAGCTCGCTAATTACATTCTTCCAATGCAATCTGTAGATTTATAGTCTACTGACGGTTATTTTCTTTTCACAGTTTCTTCAATTTATTGAACCTAACCTTTGAAAAATCATCATATATATCCCATATTTGGTTGTTTCTTAAATATGCAATTGTGACCCCGAGAAAATCCGCCTTTTTGTCTTCTTCGCAAATAGGGCTAAGTCTCTCGATAATCATATGCGACGTCAACGTCAGAAAACTACCGGCAACTTTCAACAACCTTCATAAGATTTATCCTCCTGTTCCCTTTTCTGAGAAAACTACTATTCCAAAATATGAAATGCCAATTTTCTTGGTAAGACGTTATGTCGGGCATAAAATAAACGTTAACCCTGCCAAAGGTCATATGTGCACCCTTTTGAAAATAAAAAAAAGACCCGTTTCGTTGTTTACGTTCCATTTATTAACTTTTCATAATTATAAATCACATTGAAATTTAATTTTAAAATGTACAAAATTACGACAATTGCAAAATTCCCGCTCTGCATTCAGCATAAATACAAAATTTTCTGCAACATTATTTTTAATGGACATTCAATCATAATAGTCAAGATCTATACTCTCATAAAATGTTCGCTCAAAAATACGAGCCTTCATCTAAAATCTCACAATACCTTCGCTATGGCAGTGAGCGGAAAATTCTTTCTTTAAAGTGTATTTTCAAAACTTCACATAACATTTTACTCTAATGTAAGAAAAAATTAAAACAGACATTTTTATTCCTTAAAGAGCTGAGGGGTCTTTAATATACTTATCTTTTATTCGTGTGTCAATGACCGCTGACGGGAGCCGATTCCTCTCGTCCTCGGCCCCCAGCCAGGGTGTATAAACCCCTTCCACAACGTGGAAATGAAGGATGTATATTGCTCCAGAATTACACTTTAATAAGTACTTCCGGACCAACATTTCCGCCCACGTTGCATCATTTAGAATTGGCCCACCAACTGAGTCAATAAGGAAACAGTGATATCACAACGCAAGTAGCGCCTCACATCACCGGAGCCAGGATTAGTCTTTATTCTGCAAACGGACGGCGTGGTCATGCTGCTCTACTCGTGGTCGGTGTTCATGCTTCGGTCCCCATCGGAACTCAAAGTGAACCGTCGTCAGCCACCAGCTACGCCGGGTGATCCACGTATTCGCCCCGGCCAGCCAGCACAGCCGAACAGGGATGAAAAATATTATCCAAGGAAGGGATTAGACGTCTTGTAAATTTTCTAGCCCAAGCGAGCAAAATCGTAGTTTTCGATGCAGCAAAATCATCGGTGCCAGACATGAGACGACTGTGCGTCTCATCCTCCGCCCCTGAATCTGGAGCATCCAGGTAAAATAAAAGGGCAGCATCCTCAGTCCAGCGAAGATCCGTCAGGGTGGCCAGTCCCGGCGAAATCTCCAAAGGTCCGAACATGGAGGATAACATCCATGGCACCAGCATCACTGGACTCGCACGGTGGTCTTCTTCTATGGAACACAATCCAATGGTTTTACTCCGCTAAACAAACGAGTGACAAAAACAAAATCAGATCCCTCCAGTAACGTTAGCATCCACAATGTATACACAAATTGGTAAATTCACTCTTCAGCTGCACCTCCTCAGCAGCAAATATAATAATTCGGCTCCCGTAATCCTAACTCTCCTAACCCTACTACCAGTTTCCCCTCTTCTCTAGCCTGGTTTCATTTTTCCTCTTACAAAGATTCACAATACTTAATAAACAGTTCAGTGTTTAAATTGAAACATAATTAACACAAAACACTCTTACAACCTAAATGAAACATGATGAAAATTAAATGAGCATGATCTGAGGAAATCGACTCCCTGCACTAAAAACTTACACTTACAATAAAAACAAACAACATTTAGGAACAAATAACATGTACACTGGTAAACAACTTTAATTGTGACACATGAGCTTTACAAAACTTGTTGGGCTCTGTTTAGTCTCCAACATCACAGTTGGACGAGACAAAAATTTCCGAATATCATAAGGCCCGAGCATATTTTTGGGCCTTTTTAGCACTAAAACTTGCTGCCTTTAAATTAAGAAAATGGGCTTCAACAATCACCTTATCACCAATCTTAAATTTTTCATTGTCTACCCACTTATTATGTTTACTCGCTAATTTCTGGTGATAAGACTGCAATTTTTTAGCTGCCTCATCCCATATGTCCTCCAGATGTTGCAGATCAACAGATACCCAACAGAACTCGTGTAACCCCCAAACATGAATCAACGGGTGAAACACTGTTCTCCCCAAGAACAATTCAGATGGAGCATGCTTAGTGGTATCACGTGCCACATTATTGAAAGCCAATGCCAGATGATACAGCACTTCGTCCCACTCACGATGTGTTCCACTTTGAATCGCACGTAACGTAGCTTTCAAATTCCTATTGTAGTATTCCACTAAATTTGCCTTGGAATAATAATGAGATGTCTGCACTAACATTATGCCCGACAAAAACATTAAATTTTTAATATCGACACTAGTAAAGTATTTCGCATTATTCGTTACTATATACATTGGTAACCCAAACACTGTAAATAACCGTTCTCTTGAAACCTTGCATATTTCTCCGGACTTCATGGTTCGCAAAGGGAAAAAAACACAAACTTACTAAATCTATCAACTACTACCAAAACTTATGAAATACCAGCTTTACTCCTCGGAAACGGCCCAAGTACGTCCAGATACACTATCTCTCATGGCAAACTGGCTACACTGGCACTATATTTTCCCATGACACGCGCATTTCGTGGTTTTTCTTTCTGACACTGTTCACAACTACGAACACAGTTAATTATATCTTCGTTCATACCGGGACAAAATACCATCGATTTTATCCGGGAAATGGTTTTGACCAGTCCTAAACGACCACCAATAAAGGAATTATGGTAATATTGGAACAAAACAGGGTGCAAAACAGCAGGCACAAAAGGTTCAAATTTGCACGATTTGTGGTCAACATACCCTATAAAGTCATTTCTGATCTCATATGATCCGCGATTTCCTGTCGAAGTATCAGATTTCAATTTCTGACATTCAGTGTCTGATCCTTGATGTTCCTGTAGTTACAGATATGCCTGCGGTATTTCCTGCAATACAGCCACCTCTTCCTCATCCCTGTTTCTCTTACGTTCCGATATTGTCATGACCTCAGATTCCTTTGGTTCATTATTTACCAAAAACTCGTCATCGTCATACATACGCGATAAACAATTGCAACTCCGTTATCAATGCCCTTTATGTGCTTTAAATTATAACGGTACTTAGTAAGACGCACTAACCGTCGCGCAAACCGACCTGCAGGTTTAGCGGTATTTAATACCCAACTGAGAGCCTGATTATCCGTGTGCAAGGCATGTGATCAAGTGTATTCAGAAAAATTTTCCGTTCCATATATGGCGGCTAACACTTCCTTTTATTAAACGGTATATCGTTGTTCAGCTGGTGTTAATCTACTCACATAAACCACGGGCGACAATTTTCCTTCTAGTTCCTGGCATATCACTGTTCTCGAAGTCTTTGAACTGGCGTCAGCTTGAAGGGTGAAATGTTTTTCAAAATAGGGTTATAGCACCACGGGAGTTGACGAAATCTTTTCTTTCAATTTCTTGAAAGCAATGTCATGTTAACTACCCCTAACCCAGTCTACTTCTTTTCTATTAAGTGCATTTAGGGTCTCAGCTATTTGGGCAAAATCCTCTATGAATTTGGAATGAAATACAACCATGCCGAAAAAAAAGTCTTTCTCCTCTAATATTTTTTGAAGGTGGGAAATTTACCACTGGTCTCATTTTTTCAGGATTCATTAACAACTTTCCACGTGAAATAACGAACCCCAAATACTGCACACGACTCTTCCCCCGCGTAATTTTTTTTCTGGGTTAATGGTTAAACCACTTTCGCGCAAAGCCTTTAAAACTATTTCCAAATGCTGCAAGTATTCTTCAAAACTATTGCTATACATAGACTGTCGGGGTATAGTTTGTTGTTAGTAGTTTTGCGTGTGAAAACAAAATAACATATATTATTTTCTCTTTTGTAAGCAGTAAAACTATTAATCTGTAGAATATATGAAGGATTCTCGGGCATACGAGTGATGATCAAACAAATTCCTACCGTGCCGTTACTTTCTCTATGTGCGTGGCGTCTGACTGAGGTGAAATGACGCCGCGCTGGTCGGCGTCCCTTTAGCTGATGCAGCGTGGGAAAATTAGCTTATTATGGTAATTGCAATGCAGAAATGTCAGCTTTTTAATTGAGATCACAGGTATGTAGAGACTGTAATATTTTTGATGCAGTAGGAGATAACCCTTCATTAGTCACAATGACGGAAAACACATTTACCGTTTGAATTAATATCTAAGCACACAATACATAATTTCATACACTTTGAATGAAAACCAAGAAAACAAAACATGCGAAACCCTTGGTAATAAGACTCTTGTACACTGCAACTTTTACACGAAACCTAACATAGTTTATATGTGCAGAAAATATAAGTTTTATAAATAAATTAATTACGTGAAAATAAGCATTCATAATTAATTATTTAAAAAATCGTCAGTTCAGGATGCACTTTTAGATTAGCGAAAATCCAAGGAAATATGCTGGCAAATAAATTATTTGAAGTTGAAAATAAACAGAAAACTAAATCACCTCTTTAAATCTCAGCAAACCAAAATACAATTTTCTTAACCATAACTTGGAAACTGGCTCTTAAATTTTTTTGGTATTGAATAATTAAAATTTTCATTGATAATTGCTTAGCTGAAGAAAAAGAAAATGCCTCTACTGGATTCTGGATAGTTTTCGTGGAAAATTAACGCCCTTATTTAAAATTCAGATACTCAATTTAAAATGTGTAAAAGTCATTCTCTTAAAATGCAAATTAATTTAGAAATACGAAAATAATCGATGAAACGTTTGTGGCACACAAACATAACATTTATGCCAATTCATATTACCCAGTCCTGTAGGTCTTACAAGAATGCTGGTGGAGACGGCTGCCGGCGTTCTTGAAGCGCTCAGAAACTATTTGCTATGCGTTTTCGGGCCACTTATTTCGTGCCCTGCATATTTACGACAACTTGGCGCCTCTCTAACACCATTTCTACACTTATGTTGAACGGTAATAGCAAATTTACAATCAAATAGTGCAGCCAAAACTTTACGTTTTACCTCTCGTCATGATGTCTAAGGAGAGAGTAATTAATCACCGGGGTTTACACGATGACGCTAATTAAACGGGAAATTCCATAAAGACGTCACTTCCTCCTATGCCATACTCTAATCAGTCCAGTAATTGTACATTCCTCCATGGCAAAAACTGCCGGATAAAGCCGGGTAAAAATGCAAAGAGAGANAAAACTTTACGTTTTACCTCTCGTCATGATGTCTAAGGAGAGAGTAATTAATCACCGGGGTTTACACGATGACGCTAATTAAACGGGAAATTCCATAAAGACGTCACTTCCTCCTATGCCATAGTCTAATCAGTCCAGTAATTGTACATTCCTCCATGGCAAAAACTGCCGGATAAAGCCGGGTAAAAATGCAAAGAGAGAAACGATGAAAAATAATTATCTTTACCAAATATATCTGAGCTCAGTTCACATAACAAATAAAATAGAGATAGAACTGCCAGAACGTGAAAAGTAAACAAACAAAAAATATGTGAATAACATTTTAGAGATGATGTTCTGAATTACAGATCTAGCTATGCCCGGGGGTAGGGGCCTTAAAATTAAATAATTACGTTTCCAAATAAATAAACATACAATTGAAAATAAATTGAAAACGTAAACAAAAACTATACTGAAATCGTTACGACACACGTCATCAATAAAAGTAAATAATAATTCACACTGGTACTTTCCCGAAACTGTAAACAAAATACGGGACATATTTTGAGGATCCACATTTACTCCCATTGGCAATCTTTTCTATTAAAATTGTCCCCAGAGTGTCACAAAAGCCAATATTTCGCGAAACTTGGGATATAGCAAGCCCTGCAAAAAGTCTGAGTTTAGATCGAAAATAGAAAAATATTTAGCCTTCCCGGCATGTTCGAAAACTGACTCTATAGTAGGTAACGGCTGTTGACCCACAAATATATTTTTATTAACACGGCGGTGATCACGTATAATGCGATACTTACCCGGGGTTTTCTTTGGCAACAAGAAATCGGGACCAGAATAATTACTAGAAGACTCCTCTGAAATATCCTCTTCCTTCATTTCCTGCACAAGGTTTCTAAAGATACCCAATTTAGGAAGCGAAACACGGTAAGGTACGGATGATACTACCTCATTATCCTTCAATCTCAATTTTTCCCAGACTCATCGTCACTACATCTGTGTATTCCAACTTTAAGGCGTCAAGCTTCTCCCGCTGTAAGTCTCTTAAATCACTTGCCTGTATCACGCGGTATTTAACGCGGTCAGTACCCAATTCACATGGCTGTAACGGGCAAAAATCAAAAAATCATTTCCTTTCTAGCGATTTTTAAAGTGACTCAGGTCTGACAAAATTCTACCCTTATTGTCATATTATGACTCAAATGAGGCAAAACCCTCAAATTTGTTTTCCACGAAACATTTTAAATTTTTATTTTGCACCTTACAACACAACTTGAATGTATCACTCCACCATTTTCTAGAGAGAAACCTATGGTATTACTTTTAATAAGTTTCACACTGCCTTTATTCGAAGTTCTTAGTAGCATATTGCAAAATTTCTGACCAATCAAAGAACTAGATGCGCCTGAATCAATTAAAGCAGAAACTTTAATTTCAATAGCGATCACTACTGGGATATACATCAGATAGTTTTTCATGGCTGACTACAAATTATTTACATTATGCACGCCGACAAGTTTTATGCATTGTACACAGTCCTTACGCAAGTGACCCTTCCTATTAAAAAGTACATATTTTAAGGAAAATGGCGGACGTTTTGTTTCCATGTTGAACGCATTTTATTTATCTCTTTTTTCTCCTCGCTATTTTCTAACGTTTCCTTAGGCTTCCCTCTACTTTCCTCTCTATAAAAACAGTTTGCAGCCAGATGGTTGTTACGACCACATATAAAATATTTCTTCGCTCATATATTTTCATTTTATCCTGATCTTCCCAACTAGTTATCCATGCATTTCCCTCTTCTACAAAGGTTTTCTCCACGCCTATAACTAACTGTAATAACTGAGCTAGAGTAGTGAGTTTAGACACAAAAAGCAAAGAATTTACTGTTTTGTGGTAACAAGTTAAAAAATATTCGTTTTGTGAATCGTTATTCACTACGGGGTAAGCCTAGCACACACACATGCAATCCCTTGTGCCTCTTCTATATAGTGTTTCATTGTCTGACCCGGCTTTTGACATTTTTCGAACAACTGCAAACGCATTTTCATAATATCACATTCTGAAGGAACATGCTGAAGGCATGTATTAGTTAATTTTACAAAGTCCCAATTATCTTTTCTTGCCTAACAAAATACGGGTTGAAGTTGTGAAGGAACCTTGAATACCGTATCAGCATAAAACACTTGTAGCGTACAACAATTTAAACCAAGCACGTTGTTAAACGCAACTAAAAACCACACTAGAGTTGACAAGGACGTTGACTGAAGGTCAGGGATCTCATCGATCACTTCATGCGGAACGTGACGTAACGCCCGTATTACTGGGTAGAACTCGCCCGCGACAACAGCTGTTCCGCTGGCTTCGACGTCGCCTTCTCGCACGAGAGCACGCTCCTGGACACGTAGTTCCGCAATGCGAGCTTTCATCTAAAATTCCACCATACTCTCGCTATAGTAGTGAGCGGAAAATTATAAATTGGAAAGTTATTTATCAAAACCCTTTATAAAATTTCACTTTAATGTGAGGAAAAAAGAAAACGGGCATTTTTTTTCCCCTACAGACCTGAGGGGTCTATGACAATACTTATCTTATATTCGTGTGTCAATGACCGCTGACGGGAAATTTTCATTCATTAAAACACGGGTCACTGAGAACATAACTACTTTTAGGAAAAGTAAATTGAAATTTTGTAAATATGCCACAATGTTAACACACAAAAATGCCGTACTGTCACAAATAATTCAAATATTCACATCTTGTTCGTAAATAGTTATCGTTATCCATTTGTAGGCTAGGAGACGACAAACATTCCAGAATACATGAAATAATTTTGACACAGTGAAGATATTTACAAATAATTTCTGTTCTTCTCGGTAACAACTGTAAACTATGAAAAGATAAATTATTTTATTCGACTGCTTTTAAACACACCTACGCACTCTTGATTTAGCGTAAGCTGCGAAGTCTGATGTAAATCTGTGTTTACAATATAAAATTTAAGTGTTAAATTATGCGTTAAGACGTGTGCAGTCGGAACGAAAGTATGTTACCTCACGTATTGGTTTCCGAAGGAACTTGTCAGGTCGTGTGCGTTGTGGAATTTTCCTTAGGCGTTGAAAGAAATAGTAATGTTTTATATTAGTGAAACTTGTAAGGCGACGGCCACTCAGAACACAGCAGATGACGTTGATGGCGAGAAACTGTTATTTACGGTGTGGCGGTGCTGAAACACTATACATCATATTTAATTATTCTACGCCATAAATGATATGTCTTACATGGGATTATCGACGAGGCAGATGAGGCTTGCCTAGTTGACGTTGTCGGCGAGGACATCGCAGTCGACGCGGGTGCGCGGCTTGACAGGCGAGCGAAGACTGAAGGTGCGAGGCTCTAGGCTGCCCCCCCCCCCCAATC
>NQII01000688.1:643853-662690 GCA_002778355.1 Clitarchus hookeri
CGTGTATGGCGGGCGTCTAGCAACCGTCTGACGCTACGATCTAAGTCATCAAGATTTGAATTTACTGGACTTGACCCACTTCAAAAAACCGTCTGGAATGTTCCTCAACACATGCCAACGTATTTCTTGGGATATATAAATAGTTATATTTCTTCTTGGGAAGACAAAAAGGATAGGGACCTCAACATGATAAGATATTAACTTGACAGAAGGCATATTCTGCCATATTTTATATGGGCTTTATTATGGGGCATTTATAGAGAAATATTTTTAATATAAGTATCTTTTATAAAAAGTACATTTCTGAAACGTTGCGATATTTGGGCTAAATTTGTTATGCTCTGTTAGCCCATAATTGATATAATTTTATATAATTCATCCATTATAAGCATTTTCAATGTAAAGTCTTTTAAATCATATTTTGGTTGGCTGTTTGTAGTATTAATTATGCTTTATTTTTTTATATTGGGTATTTTATATGTAAAAAGAGAAAAATAATAAGCCCACATATAAACGAAATAAAACAAACTGTCTGTTTATCATGTCTCACAATTTTGAGTGTTGAATTGTTAATATTCCTATCTGAATCAGGGGATGGTTGACTTTTCGCAATATTTTGCGACTGCGTTATTGATTTGTACTCTGAAATTGAAACTCTGCTGATTGAAAGATTTTGGCAAAACTCATTTGAGACCAAATGAGTAATATGGAAGGAACGGGAGTAAAACGTCACTGTAATGGAGTGGTTGATTCCTGCACCACTCTGCTTCCGTCTCATAACAGTAGTTTTTGGAGTAAGTAGTTTTAATGAAAATACAAATTGTGAGAAGTGACAGTTTGTCGAGGATATTAGTGATTGCGTATATTTGTTTGCTGACCAAAATAACTTCTGCAAGTGGAATGAGAACCAGTTGGATTTACTATCATACCAAGGAGACACTCCAGGCCACTTTGAAAGAAGCGAAAGTCAAGTTTTCCGAGAGGGACAACTTCAATACGCTGCGCGGGTAGTTTTGAAAGAAAAAGCCGTCGTGGAAGAAAAAACGTGGTCAGTCCGTTCCACTTCTATTTGAAGTTCTTGANTGTTACGTGGGGTAGTTTTGAAAGAAAAAGCCGTCGTGGAAGAAAAAACGTGGTCAGTCCGTTCCACTTCTATTTGAAGTTCTTGAAGACATTCTTTCTGGAAAATACGGTAAAATACCCAGTATAAAACCTGTAGCCTAACCAACGTAGTCAATTTCCTGGTAGCTTTATATAACGTCCTAGACTTAGGATTGTGTGAGCCGGCTATTACTTATTTAGCTGCATTACTCAAACAGCCAGAAAATCCCGCAGTCAGTTTTGAGTGAAGCCATTTCAAGTAAATGGGTGTTTGAATTACTTTGCAGTAATTTATTACAGCAGGTTGGTACCCCAGTCGCTATTTCTCGTTCGCGTATGAAAATTATTTTAAAAAAATGCCGAAGTTTTGCGCACATACGATGGAAGTGTTCGTGAAGGAAATAATACGGTTAGTTGCGGTGTTAGGTGGTCCGTGTGACGAGTTTTACTTAAATGAGGTAATGTTTTCCAATCTTTTGCCAGGCAATCACAAACTCTTTTCGTTTGCGAATAATCAGAAAAATTTAAAATAACTGTTAGTGTAAGTTTCTCTGGTTGAGCTAACTATAGGCGATTGTCATAATAGGCAAGAAGTAGTGGTGACCAAGCCAAAACAGCGATGTAAATACTGTTCACGCAGGAACCACGCTGGCGAAAACTGCTTCTTTAAAGACAGCAAAAAGAAGGCGACGAGTTTCGTGCAAACAGGGGCTAAAAAAGCCGTTGAAGGAGACGTGAAAAGGCTTAAACATAAACGTGATGCATATACGCAGGTGTGCGAGGAGAATAGGTCACGTCAAAATGAAAGCGAAAAGGAAAAGTGACACGTCCTCTGCGTATGTGTTATGTTTGCGGTAATGATAATCATTTGTTAGTACACTTGCTAGTCCAAGAAAAAAAACATATGAGCATAACCTGTGCGAATAAGTTTTCAACTAGGAAAAATAAACTGGGTTTATTGTTTGTGACAATGAAGATTGGCGTTTCGCAAAAAACAGAGTTAATTGATTCATGTGCTTCCGCCTCTTTAATGAGTTATGAAAAGTGTAACCAAATTATGCGCGACAACGTCCTGGGCTTTGTTCATGTTTCGAAAGGCAAAAACATCGTGTTTTCACTTGATAATGGCGGATTAGTAAATTTGCAGGCCATAGCAAGCATGGCAATTAAGGTTGAACATTTTTCATGGAAGTTGCCGTTTCAGTTATTTAGATAGTTGCATCCGTTCAAACTCGGTATTGATTTTTGGGGCGATACACAGTGTTGTGTAGACGTGAAAAATAAATGTTTGCATTTTGGGTTAGTAAACAAGCCGTCTTACTGTAGGAAAGTGCAAATGGTTAATTTTGGGGAGCAGTTGGAGGCAGATATAGATAAAATTAAAACTGAGTTTGATGACATGGTTACAATGAAGTTGGGTTATTACAACAAAAACCCAATATTACTGAAATTGAGAGAGAGAGAGAGAGAGAGAGAGAATAGAGAGAGAGACTTTGTTTTCGGTTCTGTACAGAGTGCCGCCGCCTGAGGTCCCTATCTTTAATTAAATTTTGCGGATATGAAACCAAAAACCATTATTCAAGACTGGTATAGTGTGTACGCGAGCCCGTCATTTCTCATTCCGAAAAAAACAGCCAGTGAAGTACCGTCTATTTAATGACTATAGGTTAGCCAATAAGAAAATTTATATTGCTCCATACCCAATTTCGGTATTAGACACGGAGTTTCAGTATTTGTGTACGGCTAAATATTTAACCATCTTGGACAAAAATTCTGCGTTTTTGCAAAGTAAGTTACACCAAAATTCTAGAGAACCATTGGTGTTTTGTACCCCGTGTCATCTTTATCAATAGATACGTTTCCCAATGGGCGTAAATTATTGGCCTCAAGCCATGTCGCTGGTTTTGTACCAAGTTTTAGGAAAAATTTGTCATGACTTTGAGTTTGCGTATATTGATGATGTTTGCGTATACAGTAACACTTTAGAGGAGCACCTGGCCCACATACGTTTAGTGTTAAAGGCTTTGCAAGAAGCTGGGTTAACAGATAACCCTGATAAAATAAGTTGGGCAGAATAGCATGTCCGGTATTTAGGTTTTATAATTTCTGGTGGTCAGTTGCGTACTGACCCAGAGAAAATTAAATATATTATGAGTTTTCCTGTTCCTAAAAACGTGCGAGTTGTTAGGTGTTTTTTGGTATGGCAGATTTCTAAGAGAAATTTATCCAAAATGTTTCTAATATTACAGATCCTCTATAATTTATTAAAGAGGAAAAACACTCGTTTGTGTGGAGCGATGAACAGCAAAAAGCGTTTCAAACGTGAAAAGACACTTTTAACACAGCCGCCAGTTTTGCAATTGCCAAATTTTGATGAGAAATTTTATCTTCATTGCGATGCAAGTCCTGTCGCTGTACGAGTGGTGCTTAGCCAGAAGGGAGACTGTGATTTTGTTCCCGTGGCGTGTGCTAGCAAATTTTTGAGAGCTGCAGAGCGGAAATACACCATCTATGAAAAATAATGTCTAGCTTGAATATGGCGAATGGAGCTTTTTTATGATTATTCAGATCACATGTCATTCGAGTTGTTTACGGACAACCAAGCTTTAAGCTGGCTGATAAAATCCAATAAACCAGCTGGACGACTGGCGAGGTGGCTAGTGAGACTATCTCGCTATAAATTTGAAGTTCACCATTATCAAGGGAAAATATAATTCTGCAACTGATGCGCTATCGCGTATGTTTTGCAGCGATGAGTTTGCGGTGAGTGTAGGTGATCCGAGTGAACCACAGAAAACTAACGCAATACAAGGAATGGTGTCAGATGATGTTGAGTCCACAGAATTCTTTAATTATTTGCAAAACTTCCCTGGTGTTTTGGTATACATTAAAGAACACGAGATAAAAGACGTAGAATGCCAGCAAATAATGTCAAATTTAGCTCAGTCCGGTTACGTGGTTTATAAAGAGTTTATTGGGAAATGGTCGAAAAAGGAAAAATTTCGTGTGTTTGCACCGGGTAAGTTAAGACCGATGGCGTATAACTACAGGTATTACCCCGAGTCCTTTTTTGGAGGGCATGTAGGCTGAGATAAAACCATTTCACTTATGCTGAGATTTTTACGTGGCCTCATTTGCAACAAAGACATTGAGACACGCATAAGGTAATGTAATGCGTGGCAACAAGGCAAGCCTAAAAATAAAAAGCAGGAAGTAAAATATTCCGGGTCTCCCGCAAAGTTTGTATGGTAAATGATTTACCTGGATGTTATGGGGTCTTTACCGAATAGCAAATCTGGTTACGTCTACGTATTGGTAACGATCGATAGTTTTCAGCAAATTATGTTTCTCTTTTCCATTGTGTACAATAAAAGCTGTTGAAATTTGTACGTTAATTTTTCATCATTTGTTTTGTGTCTTTGGATCACCTGCGTTTGTAGTCACCGATAATGCGTCGTATTTTATGTCACAAGAATTTCGCGACTTAATGTTCACGTGGGGAGTGAGTTTAATCAATGCGTCACCTTACTACCCGCAGGTGAACTTGGTTGAAAGATTCAACTGGAACATTAAAGTGGCCTTACGTGCTGTTTCCAGTTAGAAACACAGAGAGAATGGGACACCGTTTTGCACAATCTTGTTTCGTATTTTAACATTGGTATTCGTAGTGCCCATAAGCGTACTCCATTTTAGGTCCTTTTGGGAACGCGACTTTTACATTCGCTTTTAACTGCATGGTCATTACAACCATTATAAGTGGAAAATATAGCATATTAAGATATGTTAAAATTGTGGGAGGAATAACGCGAAGTTTGCTTGTTCATCACAAAAAAATGGAAGACAAGATGAATTTACAATATAAAGATGATACGTTACATAGTGGTGATTTTATTATGATTCAAAATCATTTTATTATTTCAGTTCCGAGTTAGCTCCGTAGTAGACCGGACCGTTCAGAGTTCTACGATTTTTAACACTAGTTACTTTACTTGTTTCTGAGCTACAATTTCCAAATAAAGGGTTTAAAGTTATTTTAATCCATTCTAATATAATTTATGGTTAAATGATTTAAAAGAGGCCTGCCCCATCCTATGTTATTTATAGAATCGTGTGTTAGTAGTCCTTTATAATTTTACATATTATACACACAAATGACAAAAGTCATGGGATAGGAATATGCAAATATACAGATGGCAGTAGTATCGCGTCCACAATGTATAAATGGGCAGTGCATTGGTTGGGCTTTCATTTGTAGTCAAGCGATTCATGTCAAAAGGTTTCTGACGTGAATATGGCCGCACGACGGGAATTAACAGACTTTGAACGCGGAATGGTAGTTGGAGCTAGGCGCATGGGACATTCCATTTCGGAAATGGTTAGGGAATTCAACATTCCGAGATACACAGTGTCATGAGTGTGCCGAGAATACCTCACTTCAGGCATAACGTCCCTACATGGACAACGCAGTGGCCGACCGCCTGCACTTAATGACCGAGACAAATGACGTGTGCGCATAATGGTCAGTGTTAACAGACAAGCAACACTGTGTGCAATAACCGCAGGAATCAATGTGGGACGTACGCCGGACGTGTCCGTCAGGACAGTGCGGCGAACTTTGACTGTACTGGGCTATGCCAGCAGAAAACCGACACGAGTGCCATTACTAACAGCACGACATCACCTGCAGCGCCTCTGCTGGGCTCGTGAACATATCGGTTTGACCCTAGACGACTGAAAAACCGTGGCTGATGGTAGGATTCGAGTGTGGCACAGACCCCACGAATCCATGGACCCAAGTTGTCAACAAGGAACTGTGCAAGCTGGTTGTGGCTCGATAACGGTGTGGGCTGTTTTTACATGGAATTAACTGGGTTCTCTGGTCCTACTGAACCGATCATTGACTGGAAAGGGCTGGAAAGGGTTATGTTCAGCTACTTGGACACCACTTGCAGCCATTCATCGACTTCATGTACCCAAACAACGATATAACTTTTATGGATGACAATGCGCCATGTCACTGGGCCACAACTGTTCGCGATTGGTTTGAAGAACATTCTGGACAATTCCAGCTAATGATTTGGCCACCAAGATCGCCCAACATGAACCCCATCTAACATTTATGGGACATAATCAAGAAGTCAGTTCATGCACAAACTCCTGCACCGGCAACACTTTCGTAATTATGGACGTTTGTAGGGGCAGCATAGCTCAATATTTCTGCCGGCGACTTCCAACGACTTGTTGAGTCCATGCCACGTCGAGTTGCTGCACTTCGCCTGGCAAAATGATGTCTGACACGATATTAGGAGGTATCCCATGACTTGTGTCGCCTCAGTGTATATTTTTAGAATGTGTAAAGATTTGATTTAAAGTGTAAAAGAAAGATCAGAGAGAAAACAATTACCTGTTAAATCACAAGAATTATTAATGTTAAAAATTTATCATTACGTAAAATAATATTTAAAATATTTAATCTAAATTGTATTTTAGTCCCATGCCCCAGTATTATAACGAAGTATGCTGGGTAAAACCCAGTTGATAAAAGCCGGTTTTAATTTCGTCGTCTTAGTGTGTTTGAGGAACCCCAGAAGTGAGTACAAGAAAAACAGAAGATCTACGAGCGTGTGTGATTTGTGCTGCCGACCCGATAGCGACTAGGTCTGGCCACCCGAAATAGTTGTTTGTGGAAGGCGGCCGACCACACTGAAGCTTGATGGGGGGAGGGAAGGAGGAGAGGTCATGGTGCTGAAACACAGTACATCATATTTAATTATTCTAAGCAGCAAACTATACGTATTTTATGGGGTTATCGACGAGGGAGCTGAGGATTTCCTAGTGGATGACCCGTTTGACGTTGTCAGCGAGGACGTCGCAGCCGACGCGGGTGCACGGCTTGACAGGTGAGAGGAAACTGTAGGTGCGAGACTCGAGGCTGCCCCCACCCCCTCTTCAACGCGATACCAACCTCCTTCTAACGTTTATGGTGGGTGTCTATTAACCATCTGACGCTAAGATCTAAGTCTTCATGATTTGAATTTACTGGACTTGAACCACTTCAAAAACCATTTGGAATGTTCCTCAATACTGGTTAACGTTTTTTTTGGACTACAAAAGTTTTGTATTTCGTCTTGGGAAGACGGAAAGGATAGAGATCTCAACAAGATAAGATACTAACATGGCAGAAGGCACATCCCGCCATGTTGTATAGGAACTTTAATATGGGGTATGTATAGGGAAAAAATTTTAAAGCTAAATGTTTTTTATAATAAGTAAATTTTTAAAACGTTGCAATATTTGGGGCAAGTTTGTTATGCTCTGTAAGTCCATAATTAATGTAACGTTATATAATATATATTATAAAATTTTTCTATATAAAGTCTTTTAATGCCTTTTTTTTTGTTATTTGTAATCTTTTTTATGCTTTTATATTTTATATTGGACATTTTAAATGAAAAAAGAGAAAATTAATATGCCCACATATAAACCAAATAAAACAAACTGTCTGTTGATCATGTCTCACAATTTAGAAGGGAAAATACTTGATATTCCAATCTGTTTCAGGTTAATGATTGACTTTTTCGCAATGTTTTGCGACTGCTTTTTTTATTTGTACTATGAAATTGTAAGTCTGTTGATTGAAAGATTTTGGTAAAACTCATTTGTGATCAAATGAGTGGTACGGATGGAAAGGGATTCGAACGTCCCTGTCATGGAGTGGTTGGGTTTCCTGCGGGTGCTCCCGCTCTGTGACAACAGTAATGTAAGTTTAAACAATTTTAAAAAGTCGTGTGAGTTCACATGTTAACGATTGTATTTGTTCACAAAACTAAGTTGCTCTGATAAAAAATGTCTGCTTTGGAGTATGATCTGCTTAAATATGGCTGTAATATACAAAGTTAGTTTAGGAAGAAAGTTAAACATAACAGGCTTGCCACCTTTTTCCATTGGCTCAATTTAAGAATTAAAACATTATTAAAAACTGAAAATACAGAGAACTTGTTTCCATGCGACATATACTCGCTTACTGCATTATTCTTAATGTATAAAACTTTTATTGTAAACTTAGCTTAACTATTAGCGATTGGCACCGAGTCATTGCATTCAACCGGTGTTTAGTGTAAAAAAAGTCATTTTTTAATGGACTCTGAAGTAGATAATTGTGACTGTCTCTGTTATATATATTTTCCATGCGTTATTTAGCGTTATCACTACTGATAATAACTTCTCTGTCAAATTTTTCGCCATGTTGTGAGTTCGAGATTTCAGTGTAGAATATAAAATAGTGTACTGTGTTCCAATCGTGTAACTTTAACCACATATCCCTGCCATATTTTAATACAATAACCAATAATGCACATCTTTACTGTAAATATGGATCATAGAGAGTCGTAAATTGTATTATCACTTTAAAACAAACATCTTTTAGAGTTGAGTTTTATACGTGATCATCAGTGTCCTTTTCCCGCAGTATGCGTAAGGTTTTCTGCTTAATGAGATGCACCCTCATACAGCGTTCTCATTCTTCTAAGTACGTAAATGTTGAACATGTCTCGGGAAATGACATACGCAAGTACACGGGGAAACGAACGTGTGTACGTATTGCGCCCTTACAGCCCATGGGCTATTATTTTGAAAAGTGATTTATATGTATTTCATGATTGTTATTCGTAATATTTCTTTTCCTGAAGAGTGGTATTGAGACATTAATATTTTAAAAAAGGCCACTGAAAAATGATTTATTCAATGTATACAATTTTTACCTTAAATTATATAGACGAGCCAAGATAAACATAACCAGTTTTATTCGTGATTTGTTATCAATCTGGCGTGGCAATGAATGTAAACTTAATATGCAGGGCAGTGATAAACTGTCCATTTTTTACAAGGCAAGGCATGGATGAGTGTAAAAGTTATATCAAAATTGTAAAACTATTTTTATTCATTCCATTATTAGTATTATAATAATACTTACCTGTCGTTTTTAGAAATTGTAATAATTGACGCCGCACCGCCACTGTGGAAGATATGGTGGCTTATAGTGTCGTAGTTAATGCCTCCAGGCACAGACTATATGATGCCTGAAGGTTAAGGGGTTTGCAATAATGTAGTCGGTTGCTGTTTCATTTTGAAGGACGAATATATTGTCTGGAGTTTAAACCAAAACTACATACATCAACACTTGAGAGGTGTGGTACCTAATTTGACTACTCGTATTAACTGTTTCCGACTTCGTGGTGTAGGGGGGGCTTCTCTGGACGGCCTACTGTATACTTATCTCAGCTGTGGGTGCTGGTATGATGTCAGTGGGGGATGAATTCCGGCGGTGTGGGGCGGCCTTGGAAACAGGCCCGCACTAGGTGTCATCTCACTGTGGTTGCTGCTCTACTGACCCACTGACGTGGCCGAGGGTCCGATGTGCCCCCGGCCCCCTCGGCGAGGTTAACTTCTCTCTGCGCGGCGATATTCAACTGACTGCTCTCTCGAACTAACGTCTCTGGGCGGTAATAATTGACTGTCCCACTTCTCTCGTAAAGGGGTTTTTATGCAGGCCAGTCTCTCTCCTTAAGTGTCGGCACGTGTCTCTTTTATTGGGGGAGGGGATTAAGGGAGGGGTGAGGTGGTGGAAAGCAGAACAATGCCTTTCAAAACACGTGCCCTGGTTCCTGAAGGTTGGGGGGGGGTGGGTGGCACTTTGCTCCTAGCTTGCTCTGTCAGCCATTTCTCGGTACATGTTTTCTGAATTTAGGCGAACTGCGTTTCTCTATCTCGTGAAACCTCTGCGCTTAACAGATCTCACGGGCTTGCTAGAGNGACTGAGCCCCACTTCTCTCGTAAAGGGGTTTTTATGCAGGCCAGTCTCCCTCCTTAAGTGTCGGCACATGTCTCTATTATTAGGGGAGGCGGTGAGGTGGTGAGAAGCAGAACAATGCCTTTCAAAACACATGCCCTGGTTCCTAATGGTTGGGGGGGAGTGGCACTTTGCTCCTAGCTTGCTCTGTCAGCTACTTCTCAGTGCATTTCCACATTGTCCTGTGTTTTGCTAAGGGTGGAGGGGGTGTTCTCGGCATCATTATCCAGCTCGTCAGCTGTTTCTTCCGCAGTGATTGTTTTCTGAATTTAGGCGAACTGCGTTTCTATATCTCGTGAAACCTCTGCGATCAACAGATCTCACGGGCTTGCTAGGGGCAAAGGGGAGTGGGGGGTGGTAGGGAAGGCCTAAGCCGCAGGACACGTGTAACTGCGATCCGCCACCTGCCTCGTGACACGTGTCGACTGGGGTGGCGCTCGCAAAGGGGTGTCAGCGAGGTTTCTATTCCAAAAGACGTCACACCTCATAATAAATTGTAGATAACTGCGTTTATTACGTCAAAATTTATTGATTCCTTTCTTTAAAAAAAGGCTGCTCTTGATTTATAGCAAAACTTTCATTGTCATGATTTTTCAGCTACAGTTCTTAATGGATTGATAATTTTAAATATATGCACCTTCATTCCAGCATAGATTCGGTATTTTTTCCCGTCAAAATGCTTGTTCAAAATCTTATCAGCTGGCTAGTTGCTGTAACGGATGCAAATAAGTATACCTTTCAGTATGTGTAAAGTATCGAGCCGAGTGGAGTATGCTTTAATACATAAGAGCATTGCTAGGTTCGGACACAGCCTTAATGAAACTTCAATCGACAAATTTTACATACTGATTATTTGTACAAATAGTCACCTTTGTAGTAGATCACAACACCAAACAATTAACACTGAGTCACGTTGTAGACCTTCGTGCGTCAAACATTTATTTCTGGATTAGTGAAAAATCACGTTCTGTCAATTTCCTTTCACATAAGAACGGAATTAAATCTCTACTATGTTGTATGACATCATTCATGATTAATATCAAATTTGTAATTGTAACTACTCGTATTTTATCACGAATATCTAACTATAATAAAATAATCAATTATAATTTTTTAAAAATGACGGTTATATATTTTTTATATTTCTTTTTTCACAGAGGTAAATGAAACAAAATTGCAGTTGATATTGCTGCAAATTTCAGAAAATACAGAATTACGACAGACACGAAACAGATGCCATGGTCGCCACTAGTAAATCATGAGTTGGGTATTCGCAACTGCAACGAAACCTGATAACTCGCCTTTACAGGCTCGCCTTTAGCAAAACCAGAACGAACACGTGATGAGACAAGGCCAGGGTGTTGACCCACTTTTGCCGGCTGCAGAACTGACAACACCGCACGGATGGCGATGCATTTCGACTGCTACCTCCCAGTCGAGAACACTAGCGCTCTTCTGCATTAGCTCAAGAACTAAAAACAAAACTGGTCAGACTTTGTCTATCCCATGGCCACCTTAGTGTATATCTTTACTCAGTGGTCTAACTTTACGATTCAAACACGTGTTGTGCAAGGAAAGTACACAGACAAGTAATGCCTAAAAGTTGGAATATAATTCTTACAAATGTAAAATAATGAATTTTTTGTTAACCGCCTTCCTACGCGTTAGCGACGCCAAGTCGAAGTGTTAGAAAATTCTGGAGGTAAGACTAGCTACTAAAGTAAAGCAAAACCTGGAAAAAAAAAAACATTTCCCGTATTCTACTTTATTTGGAAAATTACGTTTTGCCATACTTGCTATGACATATTTCAACCGCTATCATCAAAAGGCCATTATGGTAAACATTCCGTCTAACAAACACCTACTATAACCACTATCATTGTTTTATTGTTATTTTATGTGAAATACACTTGCAAAAGTAGGTATACCGATTTAAGCGTCACTGAAAGAATTGACAAAAATAATTTTCATTACCAATAAATTTTAATTATTATCATTGTGACATGAAGACTTAATGTACATGTTTTTTAACTGTTATTACCTTGGATTTGAGAATTTTAAATTAAAATCACAAATCCGCAATGTGCAAAATCTTTTGTATATTGGACATTGTAGTTGACGTCAACTTATGTAAACAAATTTAGATTTTTTAATAGAGTTAACGTGAATCGTAGTCACTAAAACTGCATTAAAAGTTTACTACTCAGTAAACAAATATTAAGTTNTTTAATAGAGTTAACGTGAATCGTAGTCACTAAAACTGCATTAAAAGTTTACTACTCAGTAAACAAATATTAAGTTCTTTAAAACAGAATTGACTTTAATCATAGGCACTAATATTCCATTAAAAATAAGTAACACCAGAGAAATGTGAATATTTTTAATAAGCAACAACGAGGTGCATTAATTGATGTTTGCCTAAAGATTTCCAAAAACATTTCTTGTAAAGCGCAGGCCCGGTACAAAGATTAATCAAACCTAAATAATAATGGAGTTTGGAATTTTTCGAAAGTAACTNTTTAATAGAGTTAACGTGAATCGTAGTCACTAAAACTGCATTAAAAGTTTACTACTCAGTAAACAAATATTAAGTCCTTTAAAACAGAATTGACTTTAATCATAGGCACTAATATTCCATTAAAAATAAGTAACACCAGAGAAATGTGAATATTTTTAATAAGCAACAACGAGGTGCATTAATTGATGTTTGCCTAAAGATTTCCAAAAACATTTGTTGTAAAGCGCAGGCCCGGTACAAAGATTAATCAAACCTAAATAATAATGGAGTTTGGAATTTTTCGAAAGTAACTNTTGTAAAGCGCAGGCCCGGTACAAAGATTAATCAAACCTAAATAATAATGGAGTTTGGAATTTTTCGAAAGTAACTTCCGAATTAATGATCTGAAATCGTATCATCTCTAATTAACCATTTCAAGTTAAGTCTAATGACATCTCGTAATGAAATTTTACCTTACATCGTTTCGTTTTTGTCACAGAGGAAAATCAGTATTTTCTCAAAAAATTGCTATGGAATTTTTATAAATGAAAGGTAAATATAAAATATTACAACACCATTTTTGAATTAAATATTGTGCTTGAAAGCAACAATTTTTGTTTGAACCAAAGATGTCGGTAACTCGGACATGAGAGTATTGACTCATTTGGCGAAATAAATTTTGTCATCCGTAATGTGTTGTTTGGGAAATGACACTTCTAAATGTGTAAAACATTTTTTGTTCTGCTCGTGAAAAGAGTTTGTATCAAAGCAAAGCAGTGTTTTTGACACCTGTCGTTACCCTGAACGACATAAATTGGTTTATCGGCTCACATACACTGCGTATAAAAAGTGAATACGGTACCGCGGGCGAGGTTCCTCTGTCGCCATTTTTATGGCGCCCGGAAAACATTATTTTTTTTATTCCGTTTCCCCCTTCTCTCTTCTTTTTCCTTCAGCCCTCTTAGGATGCCACAAAAAAAATATATTTTTGCAGTAATAACTCAAAACCGTATAATTTATGTTTCTCCTATTTTTTTGTAGGTAGTGATGACTCTCGGGGTAGGTTTTCAGAGATTAAAATATCACTTCATTTCCGTCGTATTTCTTTTTGTGCCCCCGCGATTCACTTGTAACATGACCGTCCCTCAAGGGCATTTATGCAACTCAGGACACGTCCCACACATTCTCGTTTCCATCCACATATAATCCCCAAGATGAGCAATTCTCCTTGTATAGTCACATTTTTAATACGTAATCCGAATTTATTTTACCCACTCTACATTTTAAAACATTCATCTCCGGAAGGAGCAGCTGCTTCAGATATTTACGTCATATCTATAAAGCTTAAGTCATGCTATGGACTTAGAAGGTCAGTTAAAATTTAATGTTATTTTACACACTATTCCAAATAAACACTTAAGTATTTTAATCCAAGTTCTGCTACAGATAATTTTTTTTAACTTAAAATCACACGAAGACTTATAATTAATTGCATATATCTGGATATTGTATTATTAAAATGCTTAGTATTTTATTCGGGAAAGTGTACTTTTCCCATGTATTAAATATATAAATATGCGTCTTAATTTAGCAAACTGGATGCTTGCTCAAAACCTTTGTATTATATATTGAAAAACTTGGACATTTTTGGAAATGTTCAATNCCTTTGTATTATATATTGAAAAACTTGGACATTTTTGGAAATGTTCAATTATGTCAGAGTACTGCTAATAATATATAGCCTAGACATTGTCAAACACGTTTGTTGTTACACTAATTCAACTAGCCTACAATATAGAAATGCTATTTAACATTATAGTATAACCTTGCGATTGGTTAAAATAAAGTAATTGTCAGAGGGGAGATGACCTGTATAAAATTGTTGATTTGGATATTACAAAAACCTCCGAGATATTATCTCGGTTTTAAAATGTATGATATCTGTATCACATTACTTTATCCATTATACGCATTATATATAAATTTATAATAAGGCTTCAATAAACAAATCCTTGTGATGAGAAAAGACTAGTTTGTTTCACTTCAAGTTTTTTTTAAAAGAAAAATAATGCAAGAATGCATTTTGTTAATATGAATAAAGAGACTACAGTATGAATACATAGTGTATCAAAAGCATATATTTTATGGTTGGGGGACAGACATTGGCGATAGATACGAGCAAACTAAAATTAAAAACATTTCAAACTTCATGCTTGCAGTAGTACAAGAATTGCTTAATGTGACTTCCAACCTGTTTTGTGGTAAATATAGCTCCTGAAGTTAACTCCTAGCCACACGCAGTTCAGCATCTCCCACGTCACTTCAGCATATCCCATGTCGCTTCAGAGACTGCAATGGTAAATAACACTTCAGGAATCAGCCAAATTATCATAAGGATAGCAAGTAGTTTTACTGTTTTAAGAACCCTCCTTGAAAGAAGTGGAGTTGACAGATTTGGGCGGCTCTTACAACGAGGTCTTGAGAGCCGATAAGGCATGTAAGGGTGTCATGAGGTGGAACTGGAGCAGCACTGGAATGCAAGGGCGGGGAAAACGGGAGATCACTAAGAAAACCCGCCAACCAGCGGCATCGTCCAACACGATTCCCACGTGCAAAAATCCGGGAATCGAACCCTGTTCGCCTTGGTGGGATGTGAGGAGTCTGGCCACTTCACACCACGGCCCCACAAAATTAGTGCTAAGTCGACTTAAGAACGACACTTATTAAAGCATTTCTTAAATGGGCAAAACTTGAAGACAATCATAATTGTGTGTCTGAAAGCGTTAATACACCTGTGAAACGTTATTGTCCCTTACTATGTGATGTGACAATAAGGTTGTTAAAGTTACACTCTAAATCTGAAACAGTGATATTTGTGCCAAATCAGTGCAAACAGTAAAAATTGAGCGACTGCTAATCAGTGCAGATAACTGATGAATACGGTGGCTGAATTGAACTAATTTAGTTGAGATTCCCACTGAATGTCGACGATTTCACGACCTAGTTCATTTTCTTGATTTGCCAGTGGGAAGTAGCTTATCGACTCGCTTTCAGTGAATATTATTTCACTGATTGATATCACTGATTCGGGCTTATAGTGATGTTGACCTTATTAACGGAACATTTTTAGTGTCTAAATTTAAAGGAGGTTTTATTTTTTTGCATGAGTTAATTACTCCTGTAAGAGTTTCGTGTCTGCAGCCCCACCGCTGTACGAATCGCCCAGCTCACAGTGTTTCTGCTCGTCTGCTCCCGAGGCAACGTGTGTGCGGGCCCGCGCGCCTAAATCACACCCGCAACAATGGCGTGCGTGTTAATGTATGCGCGCCGGCAGCATCCCTGCGTCCCTGCGTCCCTGCGTCCCTGCGTTCTGTTCTCCACCACCCGCGGAACAACAACAAAAAGAAATTTCAATTACGCGAAGATGCACGGCGCCTGCTGCGGTATCATTTCATCCGGCGGACTGGATAATGCGAAACAGTGGCGAGGGTGAACCCGTGTTTGTAGGCAGTCTGTCGTGAACGGTAAAGTGGGCTTTTAAACAATTTGTCGGAATTAAAACAGACAAAAAAAATGTATCCGCATGCTTGTAAACAAGAAAACTGGATTTATCACTCGACGTAATGTTTTTTACCATTCTTTGGCAGATAAAATTAGAACTGAAAAATTCTTTATTACATGGTTGGCTATGAAGTCATGGCGTGTATGCCCCGATAACTAACGGAATTATTGCAAAGCTTTTTTTTAAAACCGATTTCAGTGACTCTTATGAATACAAATTATACGATAACAATTTTCAAACGAATATAAATTCCAATTATCTAATGTTAGAGGTTTGAAAGTATCCGTGTTTTTATGAGCGTTTACAAACTTAAGTAGCCCTACATGTCGAAACTTTCATACTTTTACATATCTCTAGTCACAGCCAAATACGTTATAAGATTTAAAATTTTTATGAATTAAATACAACATTTAAATAGACAAGTACGTAGTTTATTTACGGAATTCATGCAGAATTTAAAAATTTTTCATCCACGCTACAATTTATTATATTAACATATCACATATCTTAATGAGTATGAAATTTAATTACCACAGAAAATAATAAATCAGCATCTCATTCATGATAACCACTATAGGAAAGAGGTATGTCTTAACAGTAAAACTTACTTAGTAACTAAATGACTCTCTAAAGTACACGTTTGAGGTATTAATCAGTCTGCCGCTGAACACTTCTAACATCCTCACTGTCGTATTGGTGGATTACAATTATCAGTGTTTACCTGAGAGTACGTTAATTGTACCTCACAGCCTTGACGTTAACATATGCCGCTGGTTGCACGACGTGAATTTACATCGTACACTGATATCTGCTTGTACGCCATATATCTCTGCGATATCTTCTATTCTTGGCTCCTTGGCAGCGATGTCGCAAATACATAATCCTCCTGAAGTCTGCTCTCAACTAGCTCTCCCATTAAGCTCAACTTGCCACAACTCAATCACTCGGAGTTACGAAACTCGGTGCGTCCATCATATTCAGATTGTTAAGACACCTATCTCGCTTTCTCGTCACAATTACTTGTAACAATGTCAAGACTTTTCACGTAAGGAGACCTGATTGTCTGCATTTTCAGCGAAGTGGGTTGCATCATCTGCGAGACCAATACTTGCTAGCAACATATCAAATCTCTGCTCGCCCTCTTCTTGCCAGTATCGTTCTGCGATCAGGTGAGATCGAGTCACCCGCCCGGTAACAGGACGGGCAGAAGTTCGTGGACGGTCCTGCAAAATATAAGAATAGATAAATGTAATAATGTGTAATTACGTAATCGGATTTCAGTTTTTTATTTTGTACGTGAATTAAAANTATAAGAATAGATAAATGTAATAATGTGTAATTACGTAATCGGATTTCAGTTTTTTATTTTGTACGTGAATTAAAAATCATACTCTGTTGTGCTTTGAAAACTAACTGTATATCCCTTTTCCTCTCACACAAACATACATGAGAATCATCTTCGAAGACAACGTAGTGCGCGTGCTTGGGTCCTCGTTTTCTCTTGGTGTATTATCGGCAGACAACGGAATACCCACTACTCGCTGAAACGCTCACTGGGAGTCTACTACGAACAAGCGATTTCATAATTAATACCGCATTTTATAGTATATTAATCATAATCTTTAAGATGTGTCCAATCCTGTACTACTTGTGAATGTAACATAAACGTACATTTTTTTGACGTCTAGCGTTCCCCAAAATGAACGAGCAAAATTTTCAGGTGTTAAAGTACTACTCAGAACTAAATTCTTTTGTTTTTGACAGTTTAAGTGAGAAATTAATTGCAGTCAGACTAGAGCGCATAAAACATTATTTTGTAATCAAAACCAATTTATGAATCACGTAATTTTTTTTGTTCACGCGGTATTCATTCGCAGCAATTGTGGCGAGTTAAACTGGAAAATATGATTAAATTTTCGTTTGTAGCGCATAAAAGATAACGGTCAAGAGGTAGAGATTTAAAAACAAATGTTTGAATAAGATATATTTGTAATAAAAATAATTTCGCTACGTGAGAATTAAAAAAACTTCAACTGTAAACGTTATATGCGGATTAACAAATAGAAAAGTGAAACAGTATCTTACACAACAAGAAAATCTCTAAATTGATATCATTGGTTACCCATACAAAACTTCTGTGTGCATCAAAACAGACATTTGTTTACCACATATATCTGGCAGCATTCCAAGCTCGTGCAGTATGTCTGCAATTTAAAACATTAATATTTATTGTAGAGATATACATTTCAAAATTAAAACCGCGCACATCANTGCAGTATGTCTGCAATTTAAAACATTAATATTTATTGTAGAGATATACATTTCAAAATTAAAACCGCGCACATCATTCGAAATAGTAAATGTTATTCAAGTATAATATTTCGTAATGAACCATACAGGAGAGTTCCATTTCATTTCTCTTTACAAGAAATCCATTCAAATGAATATCAGCTTGTCCATAAACTGCAATGTCAAGTTATGAGTGTCTCTACGAAAATCATTTCTGATGGTTGCAAAAGTATGTAAATCATATTACTGAGATTTCACTGAAGGCATTGACGCGTGCCACAACGTTAGTATTAGAAGCGCCACTGTCACCCACACCCTTTGCCTTTTAAAACCAGTGTAGGGCCTCCCAGTAGACTTGCGCCATGCGACAGCAGCCGCGCGGCCAGGCCGGCCTGGGGGGAGGGGGAGCAGGCAGTTAAAACGTGCCGAGGTAATTCCAAGCTAAGCTAGCAAATCGCCGACGCGCTGAGTAAAAAACCTGAGAACATGGACACGTGCCGAGGTGAGATACACAAGAAAAGGGCTGACAGTGTCTGGCAG
>NQII01000688.1:662901-708982 GCA_002778355.1 Clitarchus hookeri
GGAGACCCTTGGAAAAAACGCTGACGGAGTTGACACGTGGTGAACGCCGGGAGAGGAGTTAAGAGTCCTGGCACATGGAGGAAGAAGTGAGCTCTTCAGTAGACTCGCCACGAGGTGGTGGTAGATAGTTGCACCAAGCCCAGACGCAAAGTGAGGCAGTCGAGTGAGTCATGCAGAGCCATCAGTCAAGGACGGGGAGTGGACCCTGGCAGGATCAGTCAGTGATGCAGAGTAAGACGTATCAGAACACCAGGGCGCGGGGTCAGTGTTGGAAGTCCGTGCCGAGCGATGGCAGTTGGGTGGGTGCTCGCCGGAGCACCAAATTGGGACGAGGAAGTCAGTCAGTAGAGGCGGGGGAGCGGACACTGTCAGAGTCAGTTATGTTAACCAGTCGTAACGCCGGAGGGTGGCAGTCAGGTGGGGGCTCGTTCCAGGAGCACCATGCTGGGACGCAAAGTGAGTTAGTCGTGGGATACGCCGAGAGCGAGAGTCGAGAAGTGGCCTCAACGAGAGGCGCCACGCCAAGAGAAGACTTGGATCGTGAGGTCGCCGAGAAGAGAACCCAGGACAGTCAGTAATGGAGAGCCATAATCGAGGCCACTGTATACATCACACTAACGAGAGGAAGCCGAGGGTCAGTGAAGGGCCACCCAGCTTACCAGACCTCAACATACTGCCACNATACATCACACTAACGAGAGGAAGCCGAGGGTCAGTGAAGGGCCACCCAGCTTACCAGACCTCAACATACTGCCACAATAACCAGAACTGCAAAAACCGCTAAGTGCCAGCATCGTCACTCAAGGTACATTTCCCGATGCCAAGCGTTCCCCAACGACGTAAGAAGCAGTTAGCAGAAGTGCTTTAATTAGCCCTTAAGACCCTAACTCGCAAAGTACCATCTCGGAGGTGTATGTGAGTATTATTTTAAGCCAAATATACTGAAGAGACAAAAAAACTGATAAAGGCGTGCGTATGCAAATAACAGAGGTATGGAACCAATGGGAATTATGCGATGCGGTCGGCAGCACCTATATAAGACAACAAGCATCTGGCAAAGTTGCAAGATCGGTTACTTCTGCTACAATGGCAGGTTATCAAAATTTAAGTGAGTTTTAATGTGGTGTTATAGTCGGTGCACGACAGATGGGACATAGCATCTTCGAGGTAGCGATAACATTTGGAATTTTCGCGTACAACCATTTCACGAGTGTACCGTGAATATTGGGAATCTCGTAAAACATCAAATCTTCGACATCGCTGTGGCCAGAAAATGATCGTGAACGAACGTGACTAACGATGACTGACAAGAATCATTAAACATGACAGACATGAAACCGTTTCTCAAATTGCCGCAGATTTAAATGGTGGGGCATCAGAAAGTGCCAACATGCGTACTATTCAACGGACCATCATTGATATGAGCTTTCGGAGCTGAAGGCCCACATGTGTACCGTTGTTGACTGCACGACACAAAGCTTTACGCCTCGTCTGCGCACGNGCTTTCGGAGCTGAAGGCCCACATGTGTACCGTTGTTGACTGCACGACACAAAGCTTTACGCCTCGTCTGCGCACGCCAACACTGCCATTGGACTGTTGATGACTGGAAACACATTGCCTGGTGTGACGAGTCTGGTTTCCAATTGTATCGGGCGGATGGACATGCACTGGTATGAAGACATCCTCATGAATCCATGGACCCTACATGTCGACAGAGAACTGTTCAAGCTGGTGGAGGCTCTGTCATGGCATGGGGCATGTGCAGTTGGCGTGAAATGGGACCCTTGATATGTCTAGATACGACTCTGACAGGTGACAGTTACGTAAGCATCCTGTCCGATCACCTGCACCCATTCATGTCCATTGTGCATTCCGACGGACGTGGACAATTCCCGCAGGACAATGCGACACCCCACACATCGAGAGTTGCTACCGAGTGACCCCAGGATTATTCTAATGACTTTAGAAGATTCCATTGTTCACCTAAATCACCAGACATGAACATTATTGAGCATATATGGAATGCCTTGCCNATGACTTTAGAAGATTCCATTGTTCACCTAAATCACCAGACATGAACATTATTGAGCATATATGGAATGCCTTGCCATGTGCTGTTCATATGAGATCTCCACCGTCTAGCACTTCTATGGATTTGTGGACTTCCTTGTAGGATTCATGGTGTAAATTGCCTCCTGCATACCTTCAGGCATTAGTCCATTCCATGCCAGATCATATTGAGGCACTTCTGCGTGCTCGCGGGGGCCCTACATGATATTAGGCAGGTGAACCAGTGGTTTTTGGCTCTTCAGTGTATAAACTTTGTAAATGGAAACACAGAGACTACATTATTGTTTACCCTCAGCAGTCAAGGCACCCATAGTCTGTGCCTGGTAAAGGTAACTCGTTCCCTATGAACCATTCTGTATCCCACATGTGGCGTGTAGCGTCATTATAATAAACTTTTGTTGCTAGTATATTCCTCCAAAACTAGGTAGTATAGAATTTGTTTATATTTTATTTTGCTGACATGGTATAGCTTAGCACACATTCATATATGTATATTATAGAGGAGTGTTCCCTATGTTCAGAGTTTTTCGTAGAGATGTGGCGATGACCAAATTAATAAACTTTACTGCACGGGGGGNGGAGTGTTCCCTATGTTCAGAGTTTTTCGTAGAGATGTGGCGATGACCAAATTAATAAACTTTACTGCACGGGGGGATATTATAGTCAATTCACGGTTATTTAAACTTTTCTGAAGCCCTGCTACAGTTCTACTTCCAGAATATTCNGGGGGGATATTATAGTCAATTCACGGTTATTTAAACTTTTCTGAAGCCCTGCTACAGTTCTACTTCCAGAATATTCCTCCGCCTAGTGCAAACAAAGCTTAACCAAGTCTAGAAATTCGCACCAAAGAGACAGCATACAGTATTCGTCCGCACTCAGTGTAATAATATTTTGTATAAGAACTATTTCTTACCGGGCGTTACGACACGCCTGTAATTTCGCTGTTTTTATTCACATTATTTATAAATGAAACATTATAATTTATATATAAAATTAAAGTTAAAATTTTTAATATTACCAAAAATAAGGTACTTTTACGTTAACAGAAGTATAAAACTCTTGTCATACGTGGCATATTTAGGAAATAACCAGACACATCATACATGGGGCGATATTTAAAAGGTTAGATTCCAAAAGTGTGAAGAAATCGCGAAAAGGCTATAGATAGTTTTACACACGTTACGTTTTAATATTGCTGATTTATTTTTTATGTAAATTTTTATAGAGGTTTTCTAACATTATTCTGTAAATATCTCTTTTAATGGTGTATATCAAATTTAATATTGAAACCGTTTTTGAAGTTCCTTGCAGTGTAAAATATTTCTTTGGTTTGGGAATTTTATAGCTACTTTTGTAATATATTGTGAAGTTTCGTATACAGAGGGAAAAAGTTTGAAAATGTTTGGTTTTCTTCACAAACATCACACATCTTCCCATCCCCCCCCCCTCCTCTTACTACTGACATATTTTTTTTTACTTTTGTGCCGCCTCTTGACGGTTATAGAGAACTTATTTTACGGGTAGAAGGGAAAGGGTTTAATTTTAAGGAATAACACTTAATGGACGGAAGGACGGAGTTCGGGCCACATGTTTCGGATTATATACGTCTCAGTGAATAAAAGTCCAGAACGTTTGGAAAATTATTATTGGTACTCTGCAACCCCAAAAATGTTAATACAACCTCCGAAACAGATAGCATAGCGAGAAAACAGCTAAATACAAAATGAGAGTTTACATGCTTTTGTACTATCGAAAAGAAGCTAAATTTAAGAATCATATTTTCACAGAATGTAAACAACTGAGCTTCAAATGCTCCTTTCTATAAAATGTTGCCAAATAATCCGCATACATGCACTTTAATTTTTTGTAGACCGTAAGGCAGGCACCTTAACAATGAAACTGACTCCCACTTGTGACCTGGAAGTCGCAATTTAAAGAGTCACCAGAAGTCGTCTGAATGTAAACGAAAAGAAGACGTTTTTATTATACTGCTGAGGAAAAATTATCAATTAATGGCACACTGTCATAGATGCTCACGGNACGAAAAGAAGACGTTTTTATTATACTGCTGAGGAAAAATTATCAATTAATGGCACACTGTCATAGATGCTCACGGCACTAGTTGAGGGAGTTGCTCGCTAATAAACCAGTCCTTTTTGCAGCAAAGTCAGTAATGGATTTCGTTAGTAAGCTGATGATAAGTTATCAAAAATTATCGTTAGCAAATACACAATATTTTTTTATCATTGTGCAGTGGTATTCGCACATCAANTGATAAGTTATCAAAAATTATCGTTAGCAAATACACAATATTTTTTTATCATTGTGCAGTGGTATTCGCACATCAATGTACTCTCTCATTATTGCCAGTTTTTTACTCGCCCACTACCACCCAGATACCTATTTTATGTACTGAGGTCCATTTGCAAGGGCCACATGTAATAATTTGCGTAATAGCCGGTCTTCGGATGAATAGAGCCTCTAATAATAAGAAATAAGGTATATTAAAACTTTAATGATTCATCTATGCACCGTTCCTAGGCTCAGAATTTACCGTGGGAAAAGTACATTTAACGAATACCTGCAGGAAATTACTTAGAGTCAGAAGTTGTAGATATTCAGATCTGAGAAGTCAGTTTTAATCTATAACCAAATTCGAAATCTTGGGGTAAAGACATTTCGGTGTTTTAGAGCCTTCAGCAATCTGTATCACAAATATAATTTTCAGTTGTTTATTCAAACAAAGCATTATGCTAATTTGTAAAGAGTTACTAGACTGGAATAAATGTTTATCCCATTAATTTTGGGTTTGTTTAAAGTATTAAAGGTGTATGTAGCACCAATTATTATCGCTTTCAGCTTGCCAAAACTGGAAAATGTAATTCAACATATAATCCATTTATATTATCACATCACGGTAAAATATTCTAAAAACTTGCGTCAAAATGTAATATAAATAATATGTAATAAGTGTATCTAAATTAAAGTTAAAACTCCCAGCAAAAGAGGGTCCGCGGTGATGAAATGGCAAGACTACTCGCCTCCCAGAAAAGCGAGAACCGTGTTCGATTCTCGACGGGGTGACCAGGGTTGTCGCATGTAGGAGTCGTGCCATCCTCTACTCTGTTCACCCTCATTGACTCCCGAGAGCTTGTCGTTACGAGCCGCCCAAACCTCTCTCCAGCCAAGGAAAGGAATAATTACTCAATTTAATGTGACGGGAAGTTCAGGACAGGATTGTCGGCAACCAAGTACAGCGCCGCCTTCATTCACTACTTCATTGGAAGCTGTGTCTGAGGACAACTGTGCAATTATTGCATATTAAATAAGAATAAAGGATATATTCGAAAACATGTGCTACCGCAAACGGCATTATGTCTCCCTGCTTACATTACTTATTTACATAACTGGCTGTGTAGGAAATGGAAATTCAGTATCGCAATTAAACATAATAAACTTTGCGAATTGATCGATGTAAGATTATACATATTTATTAGCATATTTTTAAACACATGCGGGATTGGATGATTGTAAATATTATGAGTGTAGAAAAAAATCCTGGTTCTTATTCTTTAACAATGTTGTAAGCATAGTGCAATTGAGCATTGAGATCTTTAATTGGAAAATAGTTTTTAAAGAACAATTTTGCTATCTCTTTATTTATTTTACTAACCATATCTTAAGCTTTAATAAACACGTCGAGATTGTGTTTTTTNACAATTTTGCTATCTCTTTATTTATTTTACTAACCATATCTTAAGCTTTAATAAACACGTCGAGATTGTGTTTTTTAAAAGAAGTATTGTTTTATGTACTTTTTTGGCGTTTCAAATGCATTAAGTTCAAATAGGCCTTTTCTGTAGGAAGCAGACATATGCTCTCATACGTAACGTAAGATTTTATAATGTAAAAAGTATGTGATACTTGTTTCCATGAAGATAAGAGCTCAAAAGTCGATGTGCTTCGAAAGATTTTTCCCGTTTTTCCATTTGCTGGTGGCGGAACAAAAAATGTTGGGAAGGGGGCGAGAGTATCATATCTCTGAGAGAACTATCTTGAAAGCTTTCTCTTGTTTCCAAAGTTTCAGAACCGTGGGGCCTGCNGAGAGTATCATATCTCTGAGAGAACTATCTTGAAAGCTTTCTCTTGTTTCCAAAGTTTCAGAACCGTGGGGCCTGCGTTCCAGCTAGATAAGACTTCTGTGAAACTTCTTTACTATTTCTCCACCAAAGCTGTTTAGTTCGGGCCCCTTTTTATCTGGAACAAATCCCGTACATATACAGAGAGCCTTCAAACTAAATTCCTAAACAATAGTAGAGAAATATGAAAGAACTTTTAACATGAAATTTGTCTTATCTATTTCCCTGAAGCAAATTTACTGGATATAAAAGGGACTTATATAATACTGACAACATTTTGTTTTCTTCGTTAAGGCCTCCTCAGAAACACACAAAAAAATTAAAATAATCTGCACTTCAATCTATTTGAATCAAACCGTTGAAAAATCACTCCATGTATGACGTGTTTGGTTATTTCCTAAATGTCGTATATCACGGGTGATTTATACTTGTCACAACATAAAAGTGCCTTAATTTTTGTTAAACTAAATATTAACCTATATTTTATTTATTCATAATAATATTTTATTTCCAATTAGTATTGTTGAAAACGGAGAGAAAATGGGTGTGTTTGTAATACCTAGTAAGAAATAGCACTAATGCAAAATATTATTACACTGAGTGCGCACGAATGCGGTGCGTTGTAACTTTGGTGGAATATTCTAGACTATGTTGAGCTTTGTTTGTATGTGGCGGTGGAATATCCTGATAGCAGAACTTTAGCAGGGCTTCAGAACTGTCGGACGTAACCATGAATTAACTGTTATATCGTGTGCTTCACAGTAATGTGATATAAAAAAAATAACTTACTGCCTAAACATTGATTTGGTCTGCTTGAAAACCTTTATTACGAAATTACNTAATGTGATATAAAAAAAATAACTTACTGCCTAAACATTGATTTGGTCTGCTTGAAAACCTTTATTACGAAATTACATTACGTGGAATTTTATAACAATTTTTTTGCGACAATGCCAGCGTTATTAATATGACACAGAGGGAAAGGCGTGGAATTTTAATACGTTACCAAAGAAAATAATTATTTTAATTTTTAATTTTTTTTTTTACCTTTGATCTGACGGCTTTCCTCTTCCTTTTGGGGTGCAGCTATTTCCTACACGAACAAATATNTAATGTGATATAAAAAAAATAACTTACTGCCTAAACATTGATTTGGTCTGCTTGAAAACCTTTATTACGAAATTATATTACGTGGAATTTTATAACAATTTTTTTGCGACAATGCCAGCGTTATTAATATGACACAGAGGGAAAGGCGTGGAATTTTAATACGTTACCAAAGAAAATAATTATTTTAATTTTTTATTTTTTTTTTTACCTTTGATCTGACGGCTTTCCTCTTCCTTTTGGGGTGCAGCTATTTCCTACACGAACAAATATGATACAGTATTACATGTGGGATTTTTTATTCTTTCCAGCGAGTCACTNTGATACAGTATTACATGTGGGATTTTTTATTCTTTCCAGCGAGTCACTGATATTTCCACATAACGCAGGTAAAATCATCCTAAGTCATTACGTTTGAGTGTTCCAGAAGTCGCAAAAAAAAATTTTTATAGTGTATTGAAAACAACCTTTACAAAGAGTCATAAAACGTTTGTAAACTTGTTTCACTTTTGGCTTAGTGTCGTTCGACGTTTCCCTGACACAATCAAGCGAATGGCGAACATCCACCAATGCAGTAACTTAAACATTTGCCATGCACAGAGAACGGACCAATCTGCGTTATGACCTGGCAGCTGGTCAGACTCCACATTCATCTACATACTCGAGCAAAGATCAATTGTATACTGGCTGCGGCCTTCGTTAAAACGCATTCAGCCGTTTCGCCTGGTCAAACAGAATTCGGGCCATTCGAGCGCCGAATGTTTACGATCTGCGCAGGGCGATGTGGGGCGTATCGGACGTGCGGTGGTCCAGTCACGCAAATGAAATACGCGCGCAATGCTATTTCGTGTACCCTATTACTAAATTTACAACATGGCATCGCATTCCGTGTGTGTTACTCGGTTTTTGGCGCAATAAGAAATAAGTAGCTCATGGCCGGTATTGTGTTCCGCTACAACCCGACGATAACACCGTCAGCATTTTTGTGTGAATAATCGTATTGCTCGTAGCTGGTCCATCACAGGTTTATAATTGGCGGCCCTCACTGCAGAAATTGAAATCAGCAATATTTTGTTAATCTGTGCATAACTCAATTATTACATTTCCTATGTTATTTCACCTTAGTCCTACAGGCAAGACCAAATATATTAATATCAATTTATATTATATATATATTCTTGTATTTGGTATATATCAATATATAATCTCTAGGTTATCACTATAGTGAAAACAAATATAATGTTGATATTCCAAACAAATACGGCACAATAAATATGTACAGTTATTATTAACAGAAAATTAGATTGAAGTGCATTTATCTTTCTCTAAAATTTTCCATTTCCTTCAACTTTTTCTACGTCCATACCGTTTCGAGGGTGGATCTCTCTCATCAGTATTTTCCCGAAGATACTCTTTGAGATTTTTCCAAGAACCTCAATCCATACGTTGCGATTATCGTCGCACATTCACCAGTGTATTCACGGATACTGGATGACAGGAAATCAGTTGGGCATAATTTAAAGCAGAGGTAGGGCACGTAGATACAAACAGTTTGATGCAAGGAACATGTATCCAGAAACGCCCTCCTACTGAACTACAGGTGTCGAACGATGCGCGTACAGTTTGAATTTCGAACGCGGCCTGGACCAATCACGTGCAAGCAGGCGTGAAGCCAGCCTGCAGGGCGACGTTCCAAAACGTTACTCTCAGAGTAAATTTTCTCTTTAGCTGTCCCAAAACACTTTGAGTAAATTTTTTACTCGCTCTCGGCATAGTCCCAAAACTGCAGAGCATTTACTCTGAGCATCTTGCAAAAGTAAATCTTTTACACGCACTATTTCAGCGAGTAATGAGGGGTAAACTGAAAATTGCCGAAAGTTTAGTAGAATTAAGCAAATTGAAAGGAAGTGTGTACATTCTGTTTATATACACACACAGAAAAATTAGGAATGACGAATGATAAAATTTGTATTTTTATGTAAATGTTGACTTTTATAAAGATTATATTTTTATACGTAATGTTTAGGGTTTATTTATCGCAAATCGAGCACTTTATGTATACAACTTATACTTATAAAAAGGAATAGTTTGAGAAAAAGGACAAATATAATTTGGAATTTAAATTGGTTGCTTGATCATTACATATTCGTAAACACAGTATGCTATTGACATCATGCACGTTCCAAAACCACTTTAACTGTCGCTTTCGTTGGAACTTGGCGGGAGGCGATTAGTCTGGCCACAACACCACTGCGGCCTCATAGTGCATAAACAAACAAAGATGTGTGAAGCATGGTTCACCCTTACATAAGCTGTTCGAAGTGACGTTGCTACGATTTGCAAGCAGGCGCTAACGTGGCCAACCATGCTGTTATGAATTCTGTCGAAATGCCGTGTGTTTGTTGAACATCAAGGCAGTTGGCCAGAGATATCGCAGTATAATCTTCTTCAGGACGCCTCGACAACTGGGCGAGGTGTCCTAGCGAATCGCGATGAAACAGTCACGTCCGGGAGAAGGCCAGCTTGGGTTTCCCCCTCTCCGCGTCGCACCAATGTACACCGTGCTGGCGTCGCGTGATTGGCCCAGGCAGTGCGCCAAATTCAAAAAGAGAACGCACCGTTTGATACCTCCATCTCTGTGGAGGAGCGTTTCCAGACACATGTTCCATATGTAAAATTGTTTGTATCGGCATGCTCTACCAACAGCAACAGCAATCAATCGGCATGCTCTATTCCCACAATCAACAGCAATCAATCGGAAAGCGAAACCCCCGTGCATTTTCTTCACATATATCGTTACCAGCACATAAGAAAAACCGCTAATTTTCTAGGCGGGAAAGTGTGGTGAGAAATGATAGGACTATGGTCACTGAGAAAAATTCTTATCATATGTATAAAATAATCAGGGAACTTATACTTTAAATGAGAAATCCACCGTGTTTTGATGATCATCAATACTTTAATAAGAGTCCAGTGTAGGGAATTGATACTACTGACTTCTGTATTTAAAATGGATTGCGTAGAAGAAGACACGTACTTGACACAATTTTCCAAGAGTCATAAGCTCTAATTTTAAACATTTGCGCCGTTCTTTGGAGAATCAAGCTTACAGGGGCTATTTTTGTAACTTTTCATAAAACTCTTGTTTCAGGTAACACATGCAGGTTCTGTATGCGACGCAACGTGGAATTAAAGTACAAATTTTATTCCAATTAACGCCGTACTCTGTGTCCACGATGGCGGGATATGGAAGTGATGTGAATATGGAAAAAACAAGGGTAACAACCNATTAACGCCGTACTCTGTGTCCACGATGGCGGGATATGGAAGTGATGTGAATATGGAAAAAACAAGGGTAACAACAAAATTTAAAAAAAATTATTTACAATTTTCCCGGCTGGTACTCAATATAGTAACTGGTACCTGTTGTTAACTAAACGTAAACTCGGAAATTGAAAATATTGTATACTGGCACAGCATTGTCAATCACATCACAGTTATGAAGTAATAAAAAAAAACATTACTATTATAATATATTTCTGCCAAAAATTTTAGAATTTTGACATAAAATGTAAAATTATTTCCATCAAAAAATATTATCGTCCTTAGTATTTGCATTTACACAAGTGTCAAATATTAATTCTGTTTTGAAAACTCTCAAATAAAATAAGCCAGTCAATCTATAGGAATTTTAACTAGGTTAACTGATATTTTCTGTACTGTTTAATTGTAAGATTCACTTAGCAGAAATAGTCGTACGAAAATTAATAAGTATTTTCAGAAGGAAAATAAAATGATAATATTCCCGTGTTATCAGATACTGGCAAAATAAATTTATTAGTGTGGGTATACTGTAAACTGAGACGCTGAAGTTGTTTTTCAGTGTAAATAATTTCATTTCTGCAAAGTGTTTAATATAAATATTTTCTGACTTGGAAAACAGTAATTTTTTGCCTTATACGCTATTTTACTAAAACCGTGAAAGCTATTTTGATTTTTTTTTTATGCGGGAAGAATGCTTGACCTTTGCTCCAGAGACATTCCGACACCTGGTTGAAAGTCTCTTTTGCAATGCTACAGCATTTATAGAGGCAAATGTTCAGCCCAACCCTGTATTAATGTTGGCTACTGGCCATTTAATCTGAGAGACACTTGTAGGATAGTTTCCCATGACTCGTTAAGCAATATTCAAGCAAACAAAAAATGATTATTTGTTTGCTATCAAAGAACTGAAAATGTTGCGAAACAATTTAAACATTTCTTCCTCATCTTTCAAAATTAATTCCGCAACAATTAGAACTACGCTCAAATTTATCCACATAGGTAGCATAATTGATTCCTACTAATAAGCTCAAATACTGGAACTACNATTAACGCCGTACTCTGTGTCCACGATGGCGGGATATGGAAGTGATGTGAATATGGAAAAAACAAGGGTAACAACCAAACTAAAAAAAATGTATTTACAATTTTCCCGGCTGGTACTCAATAAAGTAACTGGTACCTGTTGTTAACTAAACGTAAACTCGGAAATTGAAAATATTATATACTGGCACAGCATTGTCAATCACATCACAGTTATAAAGTAATGAAAAAAAAAACATTACTATTATAATATATTTCTGCCAAAAATTTTAGAATTTTGACATAAAATGTAAAATTATTTCCATCAAAAAATATTATCGTCCTTAGTATTTGCATTTACACAAGTGTCAAATATTAATTCTGTTTTGGAAAACTCTCAAATAAAATAAGCCAGTCAATCTATAGGAATTTTAACTAGGTAAACTGATATTTTCTGTACTGTTTAATTGTAAGATTCACTTAGCAGAAATAGTCGTACGAAAATTAATAAGTATTTTCAGAAGGAAAATAAAATGATAATATTCCCGTGTTATCAGATACTGGCAAAATAAATTTATTAGTGTGGGTATACTGTAAACTGAGACGCTAGAGTTGTTTTTCAGTGTAAATAATTTCATTTCTGCAAAGTGTTTTATATAAATATTTTCTGACTTGGAAAACAGTAATTTTTTGCCTTATACGCTATTTTACTAAAACCGTGAAAGCTATTTTGATTTTTTTTTTATGCGGGAAGAATGCTTGACCTTTGCTCCAGAGACATTCCGACACCTGGTTTAAAGTCTCTTTTGCAATGCTACAGCATTTATAGAGGCAAATGTTCAGCCCAACCCTGTATTAATGTTGGCTACTGGCCATTTAATCTGAGAGACACTTGTAGGATAGTTTCCCATGACTCGTTAAGCAATATTCAAGCAAAGAAAAAATGATTATTTGTTTGCTATCAAAGAACTGAAAATGTTGCGAAACAATTTAAACATTTCTTCCTCATCTTTCAAAATTAATTCCGCAACTATTAGAACTACGCTCAAATTTATCCACATAGGTAGCATAATTGATTCCTACTAATAAGCTCAAATACTGGAACTACNATTAGAACTACGCTCAAATTTATCCACATAGGTAGCATAATTGATTCCTACTAATAAGCTCAAATACTGGAACTACAATAATCGGCTAGAAGCATTAGCTGCAGGGACTTAAAAGTACACGGTAGCTATCTGCAGTCAACATTCTATAGAGAGAATTAGTTTATTAAGCCGGGTTTATAGGTACGTATAGAGTTGACCCAACAAACTCGGCGATTAGGAAATGCCATTAATGTTGTGGCTTGCGTATAACATAAACAACAATTCTTCGAATGCATAAGGCAATAAATATTTTATTGTACCTGCACTTGGTTTTTTAATTTTAAGAGTTTGAAAGCTGAAAATTATATACATGGTGGATATGAACTGTATAGACAAACTTCGTGACGTTGTTCACCATCAAAAAATAGTTCGAAAATACACACAACATATAGCCTAAGTCTATTCCGAAGGGGTAAAAAACCGCCCTTGAAAGTGTAGATAAAGCAGATAGTTTTTTCTAGTAACACAATCAGAATGAACGATAACTGTCTGAGTTTGTGGATACTACATTTTTGAACGATGATGTACAAAACACAAAAATATTGGATCCGATATCAACCCCCATCCATGAAAAGTGAGGGGTTGGCAGCACATTTGTGCAAATAAAAAAGGAACTGTTTCACCTTGTTTGTTGTATCCTGTGGATTTGTCATCTACCGTACATGGTGAACAAAACTTCAGTTTATTGTTTTTAAGCTAAATGCCCCCGTTTTCAATAAACTAATTCGTAATGTTTCAACAATGACTCTCAATGTCTGGCAGATTGCGAGATGTTGCTGTTTTAAATGACATAATGTAATGTTGGAAAAAGTCGCGTTTCATGTTATATCCATACCTACCCCAACAAACTACGGCTGTTATACAAGTAGGGCCCGTGGTGGCTCAGTGGCCAGACTGCTCACCTCCCACAACGGCGAATTGGATTCGATTCACGGCGGGGTTGACACGAGTATTCGTATCTGGGAAACGTGGCAGACGTAACCATTGGCCAGGGTTTTTTTTTTCGGGGCACAGCTGTTTCACCACCAAGTAATTTCGCCGTTGCTCCATCTCCACCTAACGCGACCTTCATCGGCAAAAATTAATTTCTCGAAACCAGCGGCATTTATCTTAAAAACACAAAATGGACAGTAGATTACAAATCCACAGGAAAAACAAACAAAGTGAAACAGTTACATTCTTATTTTTGCAAATGTGCTGCCAACCCCTCACTTTTCATAAATGGGGGTTAACTTTGAAGCTCTTATATTTGTGCTTGTACATTGTCGTTTAAAAATGCAGTATCCAGAAACTCAGACATTTATTGTTCGTTGTGGTTGTGTTACTGGTAAAAAAACATCTGCTTCAATTACAATTTCAAGGGTCGTTTTCACCCCTTCGGAATAGACTTAGGCTAAATGTTGCATATACATTTTTGACTTTTTTTTGGTGAGGAATCACCCCACGATGTTTGTGGGTACAGTTTAAATCAAATCTTTATATATATANATACACACACACACACATAATATTCATGTCATCAAAAACATTTACACGTATTATGGAGCATGGTAGGAACCTGAGACATCGGCGTGGTGATGATAACTGTGCCCCGTACAGGGGAGGACGTAAGGGTAGCTAGGCAAATGAATACTCGGTGGTTTACCACAATCAACCAATTGAACATTTCCAAACGTCAGTGCTGATCATCAAACCCAGAGCTATCCCACCGGATGAGAAGTACCAACGCTACCCAAGCACAACCACAGAATATACAAATACGTACCTACGTCAGTGAAATGGTGTGGTGATCTCTTTGATCTACACATAAAGAATACATTCGTTGATTATCAACTCAACGCTCTGAGAAAGAGCCTTTCGTGTGATTTACTGCTGATGCGTGCTGAGAATTGATATCCTATTGTCTGGGCAGACCCCGCGAAAGTATAGTGCGTCCATAAAGTCATCCTGGTTGTTATGGTGTGGTCAGGCCTTAGTTGAACGGCTTGCCTGATCACACCTTCAAACATTAAACCTGGAAACGAGCGGGATTGAAACGCCACCATTTGGNTGATATCCTATTGTCTGGGCAGACCCCGCGAAAGTATAGTGCGTCCATAAAGTCATCCTGGTTGTTATGGTGTGGTCAGGCCTTAGTTGAACGGCTTGCCTGATCACACCTTCAAACATTAAACCTGGAAACGAGCGGGATTGAAACGCCACCATTTAGTCGTCGATCCTTGCGAAACAAGACAGTTGCAGAAATCCCCTCCACCGGTCACTGAACGAGGCCGCAAAACCACGCGCTTGATATAGGCCGGCGTAACACCCGAAACGAGCGTCTTTCGACTAGCGTCTGTCGTCTGTCGTCTTTCGTCTTTCATCTTTAGTCCTTTGGGCGACCCGACCAGCGAAGCAGACCAGGAAGATGGGTGTGTCCGGCCGGCGTTAACCGTCTTGTGGAATAAGCCTCCGGCAACATTAACAAGGTGATAACTTTCCAGTTAGGTTTAATTAAAATGGCGTGAGTTAAATATTATGACTAATCATATAAAATTCAATGTAAAGCTCCCCCGATTAAAAGTCATTTAAATAGTTATTTTAAAAGCTTATTGTTAATAAACCTCATCAGATATTGTTGTGCTCTACCAAATCATGAGCCATTATTGAGCTACGTCCCTAAATACTTTCAAGTACGATCTGGCTGAAAAGCAAGTTCGTAACAATGGTGGAGGTGCCGCGTTCGTAACATGGGGTTTCCGATGCCATCAGTTCAAACTACACGACGCCATGATAGACGCACCGCATTGAGAACTATCGCAAAAAGTGTCGGTGTGTTGACCAGACTCGTGATGCGAGCACAGGTAAGTCACGTGACGGTGATTCAACGCTATGCGACGCCAAGCCAATCAAGCAGACAAGTGGACAGTGCAAATTAAAGCTAAACGCGCCTTTTGACTTGCGAAATTTGAACCTGTGATGCCTGTTCTTTGTGAATGTTGTCACGTTTCCTATGAAGAATCGGCAGCCAAAACAATATTCGTCGGTGGAATCGACAGATTAAGGTAACTGGAAACAAGATTTTGGTCCTCCACACTAACAGTAACATCACTCATGAGTTACTGGATTTAACATTTCCAACAGCGGTAGATAGGTATGGGTCGATGGTTGACGTATCCTCCACTGTTGTCGAACCTCACGACAATAGACGTTTTCTTCTTGGGTTACATCAAGTGATTTGTGTACAGTGTTGAGTCGAACGACATTGCATACTTGAAAGAAAGAATCAGAGAAGCAGTTCAGTCTGCTACACCCGATGTTATTCACCATATATATAAAAAACTGGAAGTATGGGCTAGACCTGTGTATGTCAACAAATTGAAGCCACGTCGAACTGGCCTACACATGTAAGAAATTTGATAGGATGATCTCTTGTATGGCACGTCGTTGGGAGGTTTAATATTTGCGGTTAATTTAATACAGACTTTTGAAACCCCACCGTGACATCACGGACGTGCTGTAAGTTAACTAGGTGCAGGCAGATTGTCGAACAAATGTTGCTGGCCAGTGAAGTTTTTTTTTTTTGCGTGTGGGGATGGAGTTAGCAGCGCAGGCGCTGTTTCACTTCTGTATTCTTAAACATTCTTAAACACAATTTTGGCGGCCATTAACCAATCAATAACATAAAATAAACCTCACAGTTATCAGATAATATTTTTACTCGCAAATAACAATAGTATTAAATTATAAGAAAAAAAGGAAATGAATACGTGTTTTTCTTGGAAACTAAACCTGATATTTATGTGTTCCCTAAAGAAATAAGCAGTTAACGCAGGAAGAAAGGGGGTTACCTCACGGAGTAGACTGGTGTGACGGGTGCAGGGAGAATGAACTTGATGATAACATGTTTAGAGATGGGACGCGGCAGAATGTAGCAATGAGTTGGAGCAGCAGCACCCCGAGAAACCTAAATGCCAATTTATTGAACACACGTGGGTAATAAATACACGGCAGAACTGCAAGGTTTTCTTACAGAAACACCCCAGAGGTTTGTGATTTATCTCCGGTGTATTAAAGTATAAAATTATGGTAATGTAAAATTAATATATTTATTTTCATTGGTGCGATCTGCAAAACCTATGTTTATAGATGTAAGTGTGTGTTCTTGGTTATATATTTTAAACTTTACAACAATCAGTGCGGGGAATAGAAGTATTGATTACCACACGATAACGTAATACACGAGAATTGATACATCGTGGATTGGTACATATCTGTTGAACCACTAAGAATATTTTCACTTTCGTTGTTTTATAAATCTATGTTACATGCTGTTATGAAATGTTGTGTCATGATGATGGTTAATGGTATCAAATGACAACAAAATTTATCTAATCGAAGGTTAAAATTTTATTACAAGGGAGGGACATATAGGCATTTTGCCAATTTAAAAAGCCTATATTTCCAAGGAAAGTAGAATATAAACGCGCTAACACAAAAAACTGCAAGCCAAGTTAAGCTGTTCCGGACGATGTATAAATAAGCCGTAGAAGGAGTTGGAACAGTTATCACAACATACGTAGGTAGCTACGTAGGAAGGGTTTAACGTATCATCGACAGCGAAGTCATTAGAGACAAGGCAAATTTCTCAGATAAGCGGGAATAGGGAACATGTCGGCTGCGGACTGCACCAAGGAATCCCGGCATTTACCTGGAGTGAGTGCGGGAAACCATTTTAGTTATTATTTAATGCCATATTCTAAGTTTTCTGCAACAGCCGACAAAGTTCTGCAACGGCGTTTGTTGAAAATAATTTGCACACTAACTCTGTTATCAACAATATCTTCCATCCACTATTTTAGGAGATAGTTCCGACAAAATTAAAATGTGATAAATTAATTTTCTTCGAACCTGGCATCGAAGTAGTTCATGAAAAGCAAATAATATGTGTGTACTTCAGATGAATAAGCCACCTTTCTCGTATTGATGGCCTTATACATCTTAAGGTTCATTTAACAGTATTGTTTAATTACCTTACCGATTTGAAACTTATCATGTGAGCAGCAATTAGTAGGCGTGACAAAATAAAAAAATTAAAATTCGGTATTGCCAATTTTTATCGATGATCGCATGAACTGAAGATTCACTCTTTTAAGTTACGTATTGAGAAGAAATAAAACAATACCCAAAAAGATTTTATACGAAAGTGTCACTGAAAAGGCACGTCCTGTATTTATAGTTTAGACTAATAATTTAATTGTTCTTATTTATTTGGCAAACAAAAATTCAGATAAATGCATAACGTCCTCCTGACAACGATAAGAATAATAACTTTTACTTTTCTTAAAACATTTTGTAATCTTAGGAATAATATGAATACACGTGTTAATTGTACTGATTTTTTAAATAATTATTAAAGGTATTAACAGCATCAATTTCTATTTATTTACGCCTACCTAAAGATTCTTGGGAACTAAAGTTACGAAAGTTGTGCGCTATAGCTCAACAAAATTTTCCGTTTGTTCAACTTACTAAACGCTACATTAAAAGCCTTTTTAGTTCATATTTTTAGGCTAATTATTTTACACCCAGAACTATCTATTAATATCAGCAAAACACTGAGAGACAATTAACATTCTTTACCTCAATTCCACCAACACCTTTGGATTAGGGCATAGTGTAGGTTGAAACCAAATCAGACCACCCACAAAAAACACAGAGCGGTTCATTATGTTGAGCTAGCAGTGAGAATAAACTAACTCTAATTGGTGGTAAGCCTTCATTAGCGGTCGGCGAATATGGTAGTGACGGAAGAAGAACGTATATCACATTGACGCCATACAAGACATTACGAGAGGGGTGAAGTGATTAATTACCACGTATGGTTGTGTATTGTGTTTGTTCTCCTTCTTCGTTACTAATTATGCTTTAGGAGATATTCAGCTGATATGCTTTTACCGTGATCTATCCTCACCAAACTCACAATAAAACGAAAATGATGCATATAATACGCTTAAATATGTTCTTTCTATTTTTACGGATGACTAAATATTTTGCAATAAACGTGCATAAATGAGACGGAAATGAATGGTAGAGCAGGAAAGTAGATACGCAATGCGAGGTAGCAGGTAAGTTTGAAAGCTGAAAGTGGCATAGCTGTCCCTTTGCTACAAGAACTCTCGATCACATATTGGTTTTACGATGATTTTCAAACGACCCTATGCTCTAGTTGGCTGCTATACGCTGTGAAAAGTTCTTTATTGGTTGAACCGCCATTTGGCAATTTCGTATTTATGAGCCTAGTAATTCTGATGCTACGTCTAAAACCCAGAACATGTTATGAACAGAGTACATGTGAAAGAATTAACTATTCAGCAAGTCAAAAACGCCAATGATTGATAACGAACAGCAGAGCAGGGGAACATATGACGTCTTCTGTGGCGTGGAAACTACATCCTACATTAACCCTGTCAAAGCATTATTTTGTGGAATAGAAGAGTTTATGGGTGGGGAAAAAGAAATTAAATTAACGTAACCCCTACTTCTACAGGTTCACATTGAAAAGTATAATGAATTAAGTTTCTTGTCGGAATGTTCTCTTTTAACACTACCGCTTCAAAGCGGCAGCTTAAATTAACCTAATCCCTCATCAAAAACACAGTACGCACAAGTTCATTTTGGCTTACGTGTGGTTCAAACGATATGGTTTGATGATCGGGAAATCTACGCCACCAAAATTCAAAATGTAATGTAACTCATAAAAAAAAATATTTTATGAACAGATATTTTAAATCACTCTCTTGTGTGAAAAATAGGGCCATCAATAATAAAACCTCAACAAAACTCAGGAAACTAGCTTACAAAAATATCCAGTATGAAAAATATCGGTATCTTGGATTGTTGCAAAAATTATTAAATCATTTTACTGAGCTTCTGATCCCTAATTTTTAATTGATTTCTGCTGAATTTAAAATAAAGAGCATTACCCATAATAAACTGAATTGTCAATGGACGTATTTATTTCTTTTAAAGCAGTTCTTTTCAATTTCTTCAAAATATGTATTGAGGTAGATGTTAATAGTTTCTCCGTAAAACATTTTCTTATCCCCGAAGCTCGTATAATAGGATTACACTTTGTTATATATAAGCGGCATTATAAAGTAATCCTGATTTTCAGAATATTTTTTCATTGACGCTTTTTTTTCTGACATAAAACGGGGAAATCACCGCGGGAGAGAGAATTCGAAACACCTGGAAGGAGACACCAAAACATTACGGAATCAGTTAGACAGAACCAAATACACCGTTATCAAGCAAGGGTACGCNACCTGGAAGGAGACACCAAAACATTACGGAATCAGTTAGACAGAACCAAATACACCGTTATCAAGCAAGGGTACGCAATGGGGCGAATTTATTTAATGACTGGGCACAAAGCAACAGTGCAATCACTTAAATGGCAAGATAATATATAGTGTGCTCTCCTTCAGACACAGTTCAGGCGGCAACTCGACGTAACATGGAGTCGTATAGAATACGGGCTGTTCACGGTAAAGTTCGCACTTTTGAAATTAACGTTTGAAAAAAAATCACTATACTTTATTGCGTGCCGTTTAAACATGCACGCAATCTGTAAAGTGCTATCTGTAAAGTTGGCAACGATTTAGGGAAAAATTATTCTATGACGTCGTATTAGAAGTGTGACGTTTATATTTGGGGACAGTAAATTTATTGAAATTAGATTCTGTTTGTTTAATGCGCGGAAGTGTAAATTCTTAACGGTTTCACAGTTACGCTTGATTTCACAGTTGCATGTGGCGGAAGTATCAAAAATGGGTAAGAAAAGTAAATCGTAAGCAGGGATTTCAAGAGAGTTTAACTTATCGAGAACAACCTTAACGAGTACGGTCCAGCAGTATATTCCGCCATTCTTCCTCCAAGCCCCGATGAAGTTCATCGATGATCCAGGCAGGTCGAAGGTGCTGGATAAGGCTGCGTCCTCGCTGATCCTCATATTTCCAATTGGCGATTAGTCCGGTGAAATGGCAGGCCAAGGTGTGTTGTGCGTATCTCGCAGACGGGTGTTTCAAGATCACCTCGGCATGTCGACGCGTATTTCTATGACGCAGAATGCTGTCAGGAGTACGCCGCAGAGTAAGTAAAAAGTGGAGAGGAGGGAGATGTATGACTACGGTAACACACTTTTCGCGTGGCAAGGCTCCTTGTACAAAACAAAGGACGATTTCTTGAGTCGTGACTATTGGCGGCCCCAACCATAACTCCAGGTGTAAAAGTCTATTGTGTACATGAATATGATCGTGATGCTGCTCCACACCTGAGTGGAGCCAGGTACAGATATGACCATCGCAAACCCCCAGAGGGATCAAAGGGGACATTCCATTCTTCCAATTTATTAACTAACAAAATGTAGTTGCAAAAAACATAAAACAATAAGAAAATATTCGTCGTTTAAAATTTTTGGAAAACACGTTTAGATGGATACTACGAATAGAAATAGTGATTACCATACAGCCTCCCTGAAATGTTACTAGTAGCTCCAGAAAATTTATTGGGTGCAAATATGCGCCACTTTGCTTCCCAAAAAGCGATTAATAGGTATCCCGTAAGGTCGCAAACATTTACCTCCTTCATATGAAAGAATAAATTGCACTAATTTGTCTAGTTCAATATGAAGCAGGTTAATGCGTTGATTCTCCGAGAAGTAGGGTGACGCATATATGGGTATAAAAAGTTTTCTGAAGTAAGTCGAGTTTGGTGCAACCGCGCAAACATAAGCACACAAAATATCTGCAAATAAAATCAATGAGGAAATACAAGAAGACGAGATTTACGTCTTTAAATTAAGTGTTTATACGCAATAGAAATAATCGATATTTCAAAATAATCGATACGATTAATTGGTTATCGCCGCCGTGATATAAATATTAAAATGGAATCTATTTTATATACTCGTTAATGTTGCTACGACAAAATACTAAAAAAGGTAAATCGTTTTTGGAGTTTTCGTTATTAAAGTTAATGTACATAGTATTGGGATCATGATAACATAAAAAATTAACACAGTCGAATTTAAATTGCCAATAATATTTTACTCTTCCTAGGATACGTCGGTCCTTACGTTCTATGATTCTACGAGTCGAGCCAGAAACATTCCTGTACGATGCATACGGTATTCCTGTGTTCACTCCCCAATGCAGAGTCGTACGACTTACACGTCATGGTCCATAATTATGGGTGGTTTCGTCGTATTGCCAACCCGGCTTTTTGCAGTCTTACGGTTCGACCCTGTTCAAATGTCTCCATTCGTTGATATGCTGCTTAATCTCTACGTTTTGCCGTTTTGAGATGTCATATACGTACTCGATATGAGCTGTTCAAAGCAAATTGAGCACTTTTGAAAGCTCTACTTTCAGATATACTTGTATGCACATTGTGTATTCTTCCACCATATGTAAAATTAATATTGCCACGGGTTTAATAATTTTCTTCTGGCGTCGGTCAAGTGGAACAGTGTAGTTAATAAAAAAGGGTATTATTTTACAAATTTTATAATTTTCTCATTTACAGGCATTGAAAATAGCAAGCAAAGTTAAGAATNAAAAAAGGGTATTATTTTACAAATTTTATAATTTTCTCATTTACAGGCATTGAAAATAGCAAGCAAAGTTAAGAATTTCAGTATTCATAAATATTTTCCTATAAGTTTTAATTCAACGTTCAGATATGGAACTAATTTCCCTCCGCCGTTACCAACTTTACTGGACTCACGCCGATCTGAATGCCCATTGAAGTGTATGCTGGTAGGAGAGGGTGACATTTTCTGAAGGTTAATTTCTAAAGTGTTAAATTAACCGTGAACAGCATATACAAACGATTAATGCGTCCTCGCCGCATGTTCAGAATTCATAGTCCTAAAACTCCACCAGAACGTAATCTAACGCCTTATTCGGTGACACAATACAGAAGTAATTATATTCCTGTGCATAGTATTTTAGCTACTACCCGCAGTTTGAGAGCCGGAAATTTCGCGTCATCAAATGACAAGTTAAACTTCAACGGCTTATAGATTTCAGTCGCATCATCTATGAAACCGCATTAAGACACGCTCCGGACAACAATTTGACCAATAACGAACATGTAAGGAAAACAATACTCAAATTGAACTCCTGTTGTCTAGAATGTTTGTGAATTCGTTCGGCAATAAACTAGACGCTGCAATCCTTGATCTATTTGACCAATCAGATAGTCTATCGCTCCCGTTTAACACAAGACCAAGTAAGCAACGACGCAGTGGGATCTAGAGCAGATGGTGATAAATAAAATGGTGGAACGATTGTACTTGCGACTGTTTCGATACGGCGATTGTGATACACGCAAACATAAGCAATCATTCACGTGTATATTTTGGTTTCTCTTGCTAATTTGTAGTGTTGTTTTGATGTCTCGTTTTCCCTGCCCAGTTGGGTACTTTTGTCCCAAGATACAAAGGTGTTTGTCCATATTGTATTACACGAATTTTCTGATTTAACTGACTTTCCCTAGGTTTGAAAAATAATGAAAATTTATACTGTTTGTTATCGTGGGTTTTTTGCTACAATATGTTTTTGTTGTTTCTCTGCCAAGGTACGAAAAGCATTACGCTTCTTTATTTTGTTAAACCACTTACAAATAAAAGCTTTTTCTAAATCCGGTTATTCAAAGCTGAAATTAAAATACAGCAGTTTGTATAGTCTTTTAAAACCGGTGACACAGTCTGGGATANATCCGGTTATTCAAAGCTGAAATTAAAATACAGCAGTTTGTATAGTCTTTTAAAACCGGTGACACAGTCTGGGATAAGAGGAAATTAATTAAATGTTTAATCCTTTTTTCGTTTATTAAACTGGTTGGTATCCGTGGTAGCAAACCTTATTATTTACAAACTTCCATCCTCACATTCTGTATGGGGAAATTACTTCAGGAAATAACCATTTTATCACATGAATTGTTTGTATACGCATTTAATTGGAAAAACTACTTCTTTGTTGAGTCATAAAACACTTATCGTAACTCTGTGTTATGGAACATTGATTTTTAAAAATTCTAACAGCGCACTGAACATAGCAATTCTATTAATTTTACTTTATTTTTTAAGCACCGCATTACTATGAAACATTAGACCCACTGCATTCATTTAAATACAAATTTATAATAAATTGCCAAATATTTTACCATATTTTCGTTATGTTACAAAAAATCCTACTTTGGTCTAATTATGAAAGTTGGAAATTTCTATATTAGTGTTTTCTTCCCAGGGTGCCCAAAAATTTAAAATCATATTATTTAATATTGAAAACACACTAATTGATTACACGTGAAAATTTCGCACGTGTAGGTAAAATATGAATATCCGTAGAACATATGCTATAGTAATTACTGGAAGCTCTGGAACTACATGAACTCATTTGCAGGTAGGCCGAGATTTACAGTCAGCTAAACTATAAGTTGTAGTGTAGCTGCTGCCACAGTCAGAAGTTTTAAATGTTTGGTTGGTCTCAGAACATAATTAGGTCTCACTACGCCAGTCCTTTTTTTAATGACTGTCCCAAGGAGCGTCAAATGAACTGTTCAATTAAAAAAAACAATACAGATGTAAAATACGTTTGGAGTACATCCTTGGGTCGAAATAATTTTGCAAAATTACAGGAAATCTAGTCATTTACTTTACACACAGGGCAATACGACAGAAGGAATGAGATATCGGTTTATTTCTTGTGGGTTGATCTTACTGTGTTGCTTTTGTACACTGCGCTAATTTCTGGTAACACAAGTCCTTTGAGACCTCGTCTGTATGTAATATATCCCCNTCCGGTTATTCAAAGCTGAAATTAAAATACAGCAGTTTGTATAGTCTTTTAAAACCGGTGACACAGTCTGGGATATGAGGAAAATAATTAAATGTTTAATCCTTTTTTCGTTTATTAAACTGGTTGGTATCCGTGGTAGCAAACCTAATTATTTACAAACTTCCATCCTCACATTCTGTATGGGGAAATTACTTCAGGAAATAACCATTTTATCACATGAATTGTTTGTATACGCATTTAATTGGAAAAACTACTTCTTTGTTGAGTCATAAAACACTTATCGTAACTCTGTGTTATGGAACATTGATTTTTAAAAATTCTAACAGCGCACTGAACATAGCAATTCTATTAATTTTACTTTATTTTTTAAGCACCGCATTACTATGAAACATTAGACCCACTGCATTCATTTAAATACAAATTTATAATAAATTGCCAAATATTTTACCATATTTTCGTTATGTTACAAAAAATCCTACTTTGGTCTAATTATGAAAGTTGGAAATTTTTATATTAGTGTTTTCTTCCCAGCGTGCCCAAAAGTTTAAAATCATATTATTTAATATTGAAAACACACTAATTGATTACACGTGAAAATTTCGCACGTGTAGGTAAAATATGAATATCCGTAGAACATATGCTATAGTAATTACTGGAAGCTCTGGAACTACATGAACTCATTTGCAGGTAGGCCGAGATTTACAGTCAGCTAAACTATAAGTTGTAGTGTAGCTGCTGCCACAGTCAGAAGTTTTAAATGTTTGGTTGGTCTCAGAACATAATTAGGTCTCACTACGCCAGTCCTTTTTTTAATGACAGTCCCAAGGAGCGTCAAATGAACTGTTCAATTAAAAAAAACAATACAGATGTAAAATACGTTTGGAGTACATCCTTGGGTCGAAATAATTTTGCAAAATTACAGGAAATCTAGTCATTTACTTTACACACAGGGCAACACGACAGAAGGAATGAGATATCGGTTTATTTATTGTGGGTTGATCTTACTGTGTTGCTTTTGTACACTGCGCTAATTTCTGGTAACACAAGTCCTTTGAGACCTCGTCTGTATGTAATATATCCCCGATTTCTTTACACTTTTTGAATTAAACCTTTGGAACTTTGTATTATATACATTTTTATTTCTATATATATATATATATATATGTATGTATTTTATGTATAGCAAGACTTTTACATTCCTGTTTACATAAAAATAACACATTTTTTTGTCAAATTGAAGTTTTACGTACATTTTATCTATCAATTATAATATTTCATTTATAATTAATATGAATAAAAACGGGAGAAAATATATGTGCTGGAATTGTTTAGTAAGAAATAATTATTATGCAAAATATTATTACACTGAGTGCGTACGAATGATGTTCACTGACCCTTTGGTGTCATTTTAAAGATTCGGTTGTAAGTAACCGAGAATGGACCTTAATACTAGAGCAACATGGCACTGAAAGGCGAACGGCTTTTCTTCACATTTATGGTAGGTCAGGTTAGTTAAATTACTACTGTTTATCCTACTGTATTCTGTGACTGCAGGCTGCACGACGAAGATATTTCACACCACCTTAGTGCTGCTGTGTGCGGGGAGGTATATTTTCATTTGGATGCGAGTCAGTGTCTCAAGCTGTTGCTTGTATCTCTCCAGTTCACAAATAACTTAATGTTTGGGATACCTTATTGTTTTTACGTGAACAACATATGCAACACTCGCCATTTATAATGATGTAGAGAAAATGTTACACGCACCATGGCGAGTGAATTTCTAATACATATTTCCATTTCACGGCATAATCGTTGTGTAACGAATAGTACTTTTTGACTAAAAGTAAATTTAGCTTGTTTGTTCAACAAAAAGCAGATTTAAATAATGTGGACCTTTCGGATAGTTTTTCGATTAGATTATTAGTGGCATTTCCTAAACTTTCGTCGGGGCTGTGGTGGTGTAGTGGTCAGACTACTCGCCTCCAACCTAGGTGTTCGATTCCCGGCGGGGTTGCTCCCTGATTTTCGCATGTAGGAATCATACCGGATGATGCCAATGATCGGCGGGTTTTCTCGGGGATATCCCCCCTTCCACCGAATTCTGGAGCTACACCATTCTCACCCTCATCAGCTCTCAGCTCTGAAGACCTTGATTTTAAGAGCCGCCCAAATCTCTCCGCTCCACTCTTACACTATCGTGTCATAAGATGACTCCAAGCTAGAATCCACAGTCTTCCACAAACTCGAGTAGAAGTCACTCGCTCATTGGCTGCCACCTGAAGCGGAACTCGTTCCATTGAACCACTGGGCCACACGAATTGAAGCTTATTGCAGTGTTGAATACCTGGCTGGAGTACTTCAGTGCACCTCAGATAAATGAAGGTACAATGTCACATGTGAATCTCAAATATACTTTTATGCAGTTCACTTTGGTGCTGAATTATATCACAACGTAAAATAATGATAGGGTACTTAATTACAGTTAATTAAACACGTCATGAATAACCCTGAAACATCACATCTGCAGGTAAACAAGAACCGAATTACGTGGTGTCTGGTCTGGAGTTAAATTAGTTACTGACTGGTGTACACAAAGCAATAATGAAACATCTCAGACACAGTTGTTTCTTCAGTATATAGCTAATTAACCTCAGAAATTATATCACAGTATTCATACATTGTTTTCCGTCACGTATATCTTTAACTCAGAGCCATCCAATTTTTAACGTACACTCTGAAATCCCGTTTTAAATGTAAGTAAATGTGCAGATATGTTTAGTCTGCTTTGCTAAAAGTATACACAAAATTTCCGTCTACATACGAATGCAGTTTTTTGAGTATATAGATGACTACAGTTAGAGTCGTCACAATCGCTGATGATATTTAAAAGTGGCGGTATCAAGACATTTGCTTATTTTCGGATTGTGGTGTTATGTCTCGACAGAAACTACAGATACGATGAATTTTATATAATTCGTGTAAACAAGTTTAAATAAAAATATAGTTGAGAAACTTTAACGTTAATTCGAAACGCTTTCATTTTCTGCTGTCTATGTTGAATTATCCTACATCACGATTTGTTCGAAGANCTTTAACGTTAATTCGAAACGCTTTCATTTTCTGCTGTCTATGTTGAATTATCCTACATCACGATTTGTTCGAAGGTTTCTGATGTGTTCCCATTTAAGAACAAGTACTATTTAAGACGCTCATCAGTTTTAGTTTACACACTGGAATTCTGAAAAAAATTGAAGAGAAAATTGTATCTGGTACCACGTTTCAACTAAACAATAGCATCAAGAAAAATCCATTTTACATAACGCGGCGCGCTAAATAAATGTTACACAACGCTAAGGATAGGAAAAAGTTTTTAATATCGTAAAACGTTTTAAAAGGAAGTAATAGCAATACCACTCGGGGATAATTTTTCTTCGCTGACGTGGAGAGAATTCGTCAACAGTGGGAAAACAAATATTAGAAATCTGGCAGACACCGTGCGAAAAAAAATTGTACGTCATATATAAATATTCCCTATAACAGATGAAAGACCACAAGGAATGTAGTCAATAAGTTTTTTTCTCCCTTCAAAGAAATTAAGGTTGCTTATAAAAAATAATCTAAGCAAATGAAAAAAAAGCATGGAATATGGTGGCCTAATAACGTTTAATACAAAATAGATGAAACCAAGTACTATACATTTTTTGTTATTGGCGGCCGCTTATGTTATAGTCCGTTCGCGTTTTGTTCACACTTTTGGAATCAAAACTTAGAAAAATCACCCCGTGTATGACGTGTTTCGTTGTATCACAAGTTTTTTATAAACATGTTAACACAAATACGTCTCATTTTGGTTTATATAGAAATGTTACTAATATTTAATTTATAATCAATACTATAAAAAGAGTGAGAAAATAGGCGTGTTGGTAATGCCAAGTAAGAAATAGTGGTTATGAAAAATATTATCTAACCGAGTGCGCACGAATGGTGTGCGTTGTTCTTTGGTTTAATTTTCTGAACTTTGTTAGCATGAAGCGTAGGAATAGCCTGGAAGTGTAACTTTAGCAGGGCTTCAGGAAAGTTTAAAGTTGCCGTGAATGACTATTCAAACTATTTACTTCTGGCGTACAAGATGCGCTTGAATTCTCGGTACTGTACGCTGTGAATCTCNAGCATGAAGCGTAGGAATAGCCTGGAAGTGTAACTTTAGCAGGGCTTCAGGAAAGTTTAAAGTTGCCGTGAATGACTATTCAAACTATTTACTTCTGGCGTACAAGATGCGCTTGAATTCTCGGTACTGTACGCTGTGAATCTCAGTGCTTAGTGTTGTCGGTGTTTTTCGAACAGCTTAAAATATTTCTGGATTTAGGCTCCATGCATAGTTTGTAAAGGCTGTCCAAGGAAAAGTGAGCACTTCTGTATATCGACCTTTAAAAAATGTCACTGCCCCTATCGGCGCATATTTCAACGGGAACAATAACTGACATGCATCCACTATGTTTGTTAAGGACGGAGTGAAACTTGTTCCATGTCTTAAAGTTGAATTAAAAGTATTTGGTAAAAACAAAAATGTTTCCATTTGCTTTCGGGTTTTCAGTGCGTGGTCTATGTAAGTGTAAATATTGGCGAATTTGTGAACCATTTACTCGTACAATAATTTTTAAGTTTTACTAGATCGACGTATGACTGATGAGGTCAATCTCAATGTTAATTTTACAAACGGTGGAAGAATACACAATGCGCATACAAGAAGATCTTAAGTAGAGCTTTCATTAGTGTTCAGTTTACCTCAAACAGTTTATAAATATTTTGTGACATTGTTATTTCAGCACAAATTTTGGTCAGTTAAATTGTTTATTAAAGTTACAGAAATGGCATACTATATATATATATACTGAGGTCACTAAAGTAATGGGGTAGCAATATGAAATATACAGATGGCAGAAGTATCGTGTAAAAAATGTATAAATGGGCAGTGCATTGGTTAGGCTTTCATTTGTAGTCGAGTAATTCACGTGTAAAGGTTTCTGACGTGATTATGGCCGCACGACGGGAATTAACAGACTATGAACGCGGAATGGCAGTTGAAGCTTGACGCATTGGACATTCTATTTCGGAAATGGTTAGGGAATGCATCATTCCGAGATCCACAGTGTCAAGAGTGTGCCGAAAATACCTAATTTTAGGCATAACCTCCCACCACGGACAACGCAGTGGCCAACCGCCTGCATTTAATGACCGAGACCAACGACGTGTGCACAGAGTGGTCAGTGTTAACAGACAAGGTACACTGCGTGAAACAACCGCAGGAATCAATCTGGGACGTACTACGGACGTGTCCGTTAGGACAGTGCGGCGAACTTTGGCTGTACTGGGCTATGCCAGGAGAACACCGACTCGAGTGCCTTTACTAACAGCACGACATTGCCTGCAACGCCTCTCCTGGGCTCGTGACCATATCGGTTAGACTCTAGACGACTGGAAAACCGTGGCTTGGCCGGATAAGTCCCAATTTCAGTTGGTAAGAGCTAATGGTAGGGTTCGAGTGTGGCGCAGACCCCATGAATCCATGGACCCAAGTTGTCAACAAGGAACTGTGCAAGCTGGTGGTGACTCCATAATAGTGTGGGCTGTTTTTACATGTAATGGCCTGGGTCCTCTGGTCCAACTGAACTGATCATTGACTGGAAAGGGTTATGTTCAGCTACTTGGAGACCACTTGCAGCCATTCATGGACTTCATGTACCCAAACAACGATGGAATTTTTACGGATGATAATGCGTCATGTTACCGGGCCACAACTGTTCGCGATTGGTTTGAAGAACATTCTGGACAATTCCAGCTAATGATTTGGCCACCAAGATCGCCCNACCGACATGAATCCCATCGAACATTTATGGGACGTAATCGAGAAGTCAGTTGGTGCACAAACTCCTGCACCGGCAACACTTTCGCAATCTTGGACGTCTATAGAGGCAGCATGGCTCAATATTTCTCCCGGGGACTTCCAACGACTTTTTGAGTCCATGCTTCGTCTAATTGCTGCACTTCGACGGGCAAANTATGAAAAATATTATCTAACCGAGTGCGCACGAATGGTGTGCGTTGTTCTTTGGTTTAATTTTCTGAACTTTGTTTGCATGAAGCGTAGGAATAGCCTGGAAGTGCAACTTTAGCAGGGCTTCAGGAAAGTTTAAAGTTGCCGTGAATGACTATTGAAACTATTTACTTCTGGCGTACAAGATGCGCTAGAATTCTCGGTACTGTACGCTGTGAATCTCAGTGCTAAGTGTTGTCGGTGTTTTTCGAACGGCTTAAAATATTTCTGGATTTAGGCTCCATGCATAGTTTGTAAAGGCTGTCCAAGGAAAAGTGAGCACTTCTGTATATCGACCTTTAAAAAATGTCACTGCCCCTATCGGCGCATATTTCAACGGGAACAATAACTGACATGCATCCACTATGTTTGTTAAGGACGGAGTGAAACTAGTTCCATGTCTTAAAGTTGAATTAAAAGTATTTGGTAAAAACAAAAATGTTTCCATTTGCTTTCGGGTTTTCAGTGTGTGGTCTATATAAGTGTAAAAATTGGCGAATTTGTAAATAATTTACTCGTACAATAATTTTTAAGTTTTACTAGATCGACGTATGACTGATGAGGCCAATGTCAATGTTAATATTACAAACGGTGGAAGAATACACAATGCGCATACAAGAAGGTCTTAAGTAGAGATTTCATAAGTGTTCAGTTTACCGCAAACAGTTTATAAATATTTTGTGCCATTGTTATTCGAGCACAAATTTTGGTCAGTTAAATTGTTTATTAAAGTTACAGAAAAGGCATACTATATATATATATATATATATACTGAGATCACAAAAGTAATGGGGTAGCAATATGAAATATACAGATTGCAGAAGTATTGCGCAAAAAATGTATAAATGGGCAGTGCATTGGTTAGGCTTTCATTTGTAGTCAAGTGATTCATGTGTAAAGGTTTCTGGCGTGATTATGGCCGCACGACGGGAATTAACAGACTATGAACGCGGAATGGTAGTTGAAGCTTGACGCATTGGACATTCCATTTCGGAAATGGTTAGGGAATTCATCATTCCGAGATCCACACTGTCAAGAGTGTGCCGAGACTACCTCATTTCAGTCATAACCTCCCACCATGGACAACGCAGACGCCGACGGCCTGCATTTAATGACCGAGATCAACAAAGTGTGCGCAGAATGGTCAGTGTTAACAGACAAGCAACACTGCGTGAAATAACCACAGGAATCAATGTGGGACGTACGACGGACGTGTCCATTAGGACAGTGCGGCGAATTTTGGATTTACTGGGCTATGCCAGCAGGAGACCAACTCGAGTGCCTTTACTAACAGCACGACATCGCCTGCAGCGCCTCTCCTGGGCTCGTGACCATATCGGTTGGACCCTAGACGACTCGAAAACCGTGACTTGGTCAGATGAGTCCCGATTTCAGTTGGTAAGAGCTGATGGTAGGGTTCGAGTGTGGCACAGACCCCACGAATCCATGGACCCAAGTTGTCAACAAGGAACTGTGCAACCTGGTGGTGGCTCCATAAAGGTGTGGCCTTTTTTACATGTAATGGCCTGGGTCCTCTGGTCCAACTGAACTGATCATTGACTGGAAAGGGTTATGTTCAGCTACTTGGAAACCACTTGCAGCCATTCATGGACTTCATGTACCCAAACAACGATGGAATTGTTATGGATGATAATGCGTCATGTTACCGGGCCGCAATTGTTCGCGATTAGTTTGAAGAACATTCTGAACAATTCCAGCGAATGATTTGGCCACCAAGATCGCCCGACATGAATCCCATCGAACATTTATGGGATATAATCGAGAAGTTAGTTGGTGCACAAACTCCTGCACCGGCAACACTTTCGCAATTTTGGACGTCTATGGAAGCAGCATGGCTCAATATTTCTGCCGGGGACTTCCAACGACTTTTTGAGTCCATGCTACGTCTAGTTGCTGCACTTCGCCGGGCAAAAGGAGGTCCGACACGATATTAGGAGGTATCCCATGACTTTTGTCATCTCCGTGTATATATATATGACATTTAGTTTACCTGTTATAAGGTTCGAATTTATAAAATTTACAACTTTAAATTTTCTCTCAAATGTTATAATTAAAATAACTTTGAACCCCCCAAAAAAAATACAAATTAAAAAGTATTATTTACAACTGTCTAGTAAAATGAACGGTTATTTTGAGCTGTAGTGGCATGTGTTACGTAGGTATCATTCAGGTATTTTGAAACAAAGGTATAAATTAAAAATTTTCATAACTAATTTTTTTAAAAGGTATTTCTCCCATTTTGTCACTCTTTTTAAAGTCTATTTTAAATCGCAACCAAAAAGGGTATTAAATGCTGGAAATTTATAGGCTGTTCACGATAAACTAGGCACTTTAGAAATCAAGCTGTGGAAAAAAAGTATAAAAGTCACTGCCCGCTTACTTGCATGCAAGCTCCCAGTTAAAGTGGCAGCGAATTAAGTTATATAGTTCTAAATCTTAACCAGGTATTTTGAGTGCATTGCTTTCTAGTCCATAGAGTATGAATTTGGAATATCAGTAACACATCGGTTTTCCAAAAAATTTCGTTTCTATTTTAATGACGGATGAATAAAGTGGTGAGGCCCATGACAATGTAAATTTTACATTTGGCGGAAGGATACACAATGAGATAAAGATAGATCTTGAGCAGTGGTTTATAAGGTGTTCACTTGACTGCGAACAGCCTATATTGAACTATTCTAACCTCTTGAACGGCCTTAAGCTGATCGTACTTGATTATTACAGGCGTGTTCATTTTTTTCTCGGCGTATATTCTCGGTAATGGTACGGTGTTGTTCTGACAGTGCGGTCGCCATCCGCCTGACGCCAGTGGACGCCTATCCGCCCTTGTGGCGCCAGCAGACGTCCGGACGCGATATTGCGGCCCCGGAGGACGCCGCAGGGCGCCTGGAGCGAGGACTTAACAACCCCCTGCGGCGTCTTCCTCCCCCAGACCACTCCAACCCTCTTCAAACCCACACGCGGACCTTTTCCTCCCTGCAGGGAGCCGAGCAACCCTTTACCACCCACCCTCACCCCATGCAATAGATCCGTGTCCTGGTCGCCCTGTCTGGACGCAGCCTACGTACATTCGAATATACGTGGTTATAGGCTGTTCACGGTAAATTAAGCACTTTTGAAAGCTCTGCTTGGTAATTGCTTGTATGCACATTGTGTATTTTTCCACCACATGTAACATAAACATCGCCGTGGGCTTGATCACTTTATACAAGCTTTGATCAAGTGAAACTGCGAAATTATTCGAAAAGTAAATATTTAACCAATTTTCTCTTTCTTGAGTTTACGGACATTAAAAAACAGGAAGAAAATTAATATTTTTTTGTATTCACAAATGTTTACTTAAAACTTTTAATTCAATGTTAGAGTACGGAATTCTTTCCCCCCGTCGTTTCAACTTTACTGGACGCATTCTACTCAGTGTGCCCATTAAAATATACACAGTTATCGGCAGTGGAATTTTTAAAATGTTTATTGAGAAGGTGCTTACTTTGTTGTTAATACCCTTTACATACACGCGTGCATATAAATATTTTAGGTTTTGCAAACTCCTACCACAGTCCGTAGGATGAATTTGGCCCCGAGTGTAGACAGCCGCGCATCACGGCGACGTTCGGTGAGGTCCTGAACTGGCATCATATAAACAAAAAAAAACCTCAAATGTAAACCATTTTGTAAGATAGCGCTACATGAATTAATAATGTTTTTGTGTAATATCTCGGGAAACAATTAACCTGTTGCTACTAAATTTAGCAAACAAGTAGTACTGCGGCAGTTGAAATTTACAAATACCTTTCAAATATTTCAGACACCCATTTTTAAAATGGCGGCCATATGGCTATTTTAGTTTTGTATGTTATATCGTCGAAAACATGTAATTGCAATGAAACTTGATTTGCTGGCTGTATATATTATACCATAAAATGTGTCTATACAATATATAATTTGTCTGTCATTTTTAAATATGGTATCACATGATAAATGGAAATTAAATAATACCACAGAGAGAAAAAACTATTTCTCCCAACTTTGGCAAATAAATAAATAACACTATAGCAGACCATGCAAACTGATAAACTTTGAGAGTTTCGGACTCACATATATCCAAAATGGTGGCCATATAACAATTTTTAGCTGAGAACTTTTTATCTCTGAAACTACGAAACAAAAATTAATTCAACTTTGTATGCTGACAGTATCATTTATATCCATCAAAATTGTCAATGCATAGTATAGTCCCACATTAAATAATACAATTATTACGTCGTATCTCAGGGAACAATCAACCACTTTCTTTCAAATTTGGCTTAGAAGTTGTACTATGGTAGGCCATTTTAATTTTTGTGTTTTAAGTGTGTGTGTCTTATTTTTCGAATGGCGCATATACAAACATTTAAGCTTACTGTTTTATATCTGTAAAACTGTGTAACATATTAACATTTAACTTGGATTATGGTTTCCATGACAATCATCAAATTAGATAGATAATACGTAAACCTTCTGTCCTCTATTTATGACTATAGGTACATGAACAATGGCGGTTTTCTGCAATTTATCAAGAACCAATCAACCTATTCATTCAAAAATTTCACGAAGTATTGCTACAATAGGGTATGTAAATGGTCACGTGTTATGTGTGGCAGGCATGATTTAATGGGGTTTATATAAATAATTAAGTATAATATCTTATATCTATGAAACGTTTCAACAAAATTCCAACAAAATTTGTACGCAAATAGTAATGATTAGAAGCATCAGTTACGCATACAGAGGTCCTCGTTTACAGGATTTTTGCGAAATATGGTCAGGTGAATAAATGGAACATTTTGTCATATTTACAGAACAATTTAACTAATTTCCTCCATATTTTGCACAGCTACAGAATCCTATGTAATGTTACATAATTTAAGTAGGGCCAGACATTGCTTTTTTAATGGCGACCATATAAATATTTAGATAACATTTGATATATCTATTTAAGAATTTAACCAAATTTAATAACACTTATTTGCTGACAGTATGTACTAGAAACATCCTATACAGAATCTCTTTTCAAGCAGTTTTTATTAGTTATTCCTGTTTAAAAAAATAAAGTTTCTATGCCAAATCTCGCAGACCATTCAACCGATTTCCACCAAATTTTTTACACAAGTGGCGTTATGGTAGGCCATGGAATCTTATGTGTTTTTAGTGGGTCAGACACTTATTTTCAAAATAATGGCTGTGTAAATATTTGTGTTTAGTGAATCCTTTAATTAAAAACATAACGCTGATTACATCTGAAGGTTAATGCTCCGAATCCTACATCCGTGATGCAGTTAATTGCATGCTACTTTAATTTTATTAGTTTATCGGAATTCGTATCCCGGGTAAGTCACTCGTGTATTTTAATAGTTTTGGTACTGTTTCACATGTTCCTGGTTTCGTTTCTAATGATATTGCTGTCAACGAGACGTCAACGCCTACCTGCCATCTAAGCATTTAAGAATTTCACTAAAATTTATTTGCACTCATGTAGAGGAAAGCAGGCCCATTATTTGTCAATAAATTGTTGTTATTTTTGTGATTCACTACATTTACCTGAATCACGGATTTAAAGTAAAGAAACAACATTTTTTGTTTACAAGTGCCACAGTAACAGAAGGCACTCCTCTTATCTCAAAACATGCAGAGGAGGAAAGAGCTAAATCTGTTGGCGTGTACACACTAGCACAGTCAATAAGTTCGTTGACTGATTGGCGCTCTGAATGTAGGCAGCCACACACCATTGCGTTTACAAACTGTTGACTGTAGTACTTAAAATATCATAGCATATAATAAATTCAAAATATTTGATGAAAAGCACTGGCCGTAAATATTTTGACTCTCAGGCTGAACAGTGTTGATAAGTTCGATGATAAGTACGTGTAAAAAAAAGGTAAATGTCTTGATAATGATTTTGTTTCCAAATTAAAGTACACAAATTAGTACACATACAAAGAATTTATCTTGGGTTATTATTCACTTAACATGTTAGAATAAGGGCGACATATTTTGTGGGAGTTGATTTACGCACAGGGTAAACCTAAGAATTCCATACACACACACCTGTACATTTCCATTGGTTATCGACCGTGTGTATCTACGAAAATACATTTGCTATATACTGTCCACAGTAAATTGAGAACATTTCTAAATCAACTTTTGAAAACCATTACTGGCCCCGAACTACATACATGCCACCGTACACGCTGGAAAAAAAGGTCCCCAGTTGAGTTAGGAGCTAATTAAGAAAAATTGTTCTAAGTCTTGATATTGTATTGCGAGGTTTCGTTTAACGGAAAATAAAGTTTGTGTTTCACTGCTTTATACATTTTAGAAGTACGAATTGGTATATTTGTATCACAGCTCGTTTCTCAAACAATTTTAGTTTTTGGCTTGGCCAGCGAATGAATAGTCGTTATGCCGAAGGTAATGTGGATTTTTAGTAATTTTGGAATGATACAGAATAAGGAGAAAGTAGATCTTAAGCAAAGCCTCTAAAAGTGCCCAGGTTACCCTGGACAGCATTTATTTTACTTAATAAGTGAGAATCGTTATTCCGGTTTTGAACGTCTGCGGAGCCGCGGTAGCTGAACTGTTAGCCTGCGCGCCTCTCGTCAAGGAGAACCAGGTTTAAATCCCGGCCGGGTCACTCACGGATTTTTGCAAGCGGGAATCTTACTGGATGATGCCACTGGTCGGCAGGTTTTCTCGGGGATCTCCCGGTTCCCCCGTCCATTCATACCGACGCTGCTCCATGCTCACCTAAATCACTGTTATTGGCTCTCAAGACCTCGCTGTTAAGAGCCACCCTAATCTCTTAATTCACTCACAGTCAATGATTCGCTGAAATGCGTCTCAGACGCGATGTAATTAAAACAGTCCAGTTGCTTGAATTCGATCTCNGAGCCACCCTAATCTCTTAATTCACTCACAGTCAATGATTCGCTGAAATGCGTCTCAGACGCGATGTAATTAAAACCGTCCAGTTGCTTGAATTCGATCTCGTTTAAAGTGTTTTCGAATACAACTAGCCTTGGAGTCATTTCTCAAAATCTAGTTGCAGTGAGACATAATTTATAAGTGCTGGAAACATATCTTTTATTTCATTCAAACCTAGCCATTTCTGATTTTTCATTGTAAATTTTTGCGAATCGTTCTGGGAAAAGGGAGCGTGTAAGCACGTGAACATTCAGTTACTGGATCTCAATTCATTAAATGCCTGGAGGACTGAGTCCACACAAAACTGCAATGTAACAAAGGGAACGATTTCAGTGCTACGTGACAAAGGATGAAATTCGGAGAATTAGCCAATGAAAAAATATATGAAACACGAGTACATGTGACTGTGGATTCAATCCAACATTTCAGAGTACTCACAAAATCCTCCTGTCTGTATACCTCGTGTACTAAATTATGTCACACAGGTTTCGTCATCCCCGTTTAAATTTTTCATTTTCCAGTTGAGTTCATAATTTTTCTCTTTTTACTTGTGTATTTTGTTTGCTCATTTTGTCCTTCGGTAAAATATTCGTTATTAACAATATTTGACATGCTTTAACCGGCACGTCTACCTGGCTCTTGAATTGCGTTGCAGTGTTTGAAATACACGTTTCCCCAAGAAACTTTTAAGCGTATACTATAGTTCTGAATCATTTGAGGAAGAAACTATTTTAAAGACGATGTACATGTTCGAAAATTCTCACGTAAGGATCAAATTAATATTTTTTTATTGAATGTTAGACTTCCCTNAAAGACGATGTACATGTTCGAAAATTCTCACGTAAGGATCAAATTAATATTTTTTTATTGAATGTTAGACTTCCCTGAATTTATACTGGTTATTCTTCTAATATATTTTGTTTTACCACGAAAACAAGTCGTGTTTTTCTGAAATAACTGTTTAAAAATTACGTATACTTTTCAGGAATAAGTTACTGAACTATTTAATGTTAATTAACTAATTTCAAATTGTTGTAAACATTCAATATATCTCAAAATTGTAATTCATACTTACCAAAAAACTGATGGTCAAAAAACTGAGATAATTATTACAAACAAAACATTTCTAGTTAAACTTTTTATAATAAACTTTTATTGCACATTTTAACTGACACATTTGCATAAAATTACACAGCAAAGTCTGCGTGAGTTGGAAATTAAACCTTTTAAACTGAAAGACGCATAATTTTAATTCATAGCATGAATATTTGTTTTATTTACAAATGCAAACTTGCAGTTATACACAGTATTTTGATCCGCCTAATTTTGAAACTTAATGATTAATCATTTTTAAAACGCTATGTTGCGTGTGCTCATTAAAATTAATAATTAGTCCTCACAAAAATACATCGATTCTCTCTCGGTAAAATAAAGCCACTGCAATCATTAAAAATGTATTTTTGAGACTGAAGTTTAAGTAGATCATTATTAAATGTGTTTTATTTTTATTATTGAAGCAATTAGCTATGAAAATGTGGTGAACTATAAACAATCTAATTTTTTAACTAAAGGGAAAGTTTTAATTTTACTTTCCTACTTCTTAGAAAATTAACTTCATCCGACATTCGGGAGAAAAGAGTTTTTGATTAGTTTCATGAGGAAGTTTCAGAGTTATTTTATAATTACCAAAGGAACGTAAATAATTAATGGCGACAAAGACTTTTGTGGTACTGATAATAAGTAGCTGTTACTTATTAGGCAACTTGCGAAGTTCAAATTTTAAACTTTGTTAACCGTTCATATAAATGCGTATCTTAAGAAAACATTGATTCAAACGCTAAAACGGAAGGTCTGAAAACAATTACGTGGTCACATAGGCTTAAGTTTTTATAGAGATTTTCTCTACTTGTAGACTTTCTTTCATTTTGAATAATATTTTTATTAATTACAGAAGGTGTACAGAGCCACATTAATTAAATGATCAGTAACTAGATATTTATAAGGTAATGATGCACTTTATTCTAGGTTTTATTACATAACACATTCAATTTTAAATTAATTTTTAGGCAAAATAGGCAGATTCATGATTTCCATTGTACGGAGCATGTAAATAGTAGTGAAAATAATGTTTTATTCCATACATATTTGAAGTTTTTTTATGCAACATGGCACACGAGGTTCATTCGTAAATAGACCTTCCTGCAGTATTAGCTGCATCGTACGTCTTTCATACACTGACAGCCCAAAAAAACTGGTACACCTGCCTAATATCCCGTAGGGCCCCCCGAGCACGCACAAGTGCACGCAAGACGACATGGCATGGACTCGACTAATGTCTGAAGGTATGCAGGAGGCAATTCACACCATGAATCCTACAGGGCAGTTCACAAATCCAATCTGCGCCAATTTGAGAAAGGGTTGCACGTCTGTCACGTTTAATGATTCTCGTCAGTCGTCGTTTGTCCCGTTCTTTCACGATCTTTTTCCGGCCGCAGCGATATCGAAGATGTGATGTTTTACCGGATGCCCGATATTCACGGTACACTCGTGAAATGATTGTATGCGAACGTCCAAACTTTATCGCTACCCTGGAGATGCTATGTCCCATCTCTCGTGCGCCGACTATAATACTACGTTCAAACCCACTTAAATCTTGATAACCTGCAATTGTAGCAGCAGTAACCGATCTAGCTGCCTACCGCATCGCGTTACTCTGATTGTTTCCATACCTCTGTTATTTGCATACACACGCCTATACCAGTTTTTTTGGCTATTCAGTGTAGATCCCGAAATGCCATGAACTGAGGCATTCGGGCCTGGATCAATGGATGCGAAGAGAATTCAGTAATGTCAAAGGAAAAGGGATAGTAAAACTTCCCTTATCATCAAAAGACCCTGTTCATGGAATATTACGTCACGAACCTTACTGTTGCAGAAATACTTCCAGGCTCATTCTCACATCCTACACCCAACAGAAAACTTGTCTTCAATCGTTAAGTTTCGGTCCACGACGCGTGACCTATTCACATTGTTTAAACTTGAAATTGGTAATGGTTCTTACGCGAGCCTCGAGCATATGCAGTAGACTGAACTACTATTCGACGAAATGCTTGTTCTACCATGTGATCTGTTTCCGTCTCATACTCATGATTCAAAAAATTTTGAGATGCATTAGCGGGCAAAGCATACTTCAAACACGCGTTCATTTGAGTACCTCCTGCAATTGTATCACTGTTTATTATATATGTACTGGATGACATTTAATCAATTAGAAATTTGCTAAGGGAACAAGCACATATACCTGGGCTAGATTCCATTCGCGGTTACTTACAATGTTTCTGAAGCACTGCTAAAGTTCTTCTTCCAGGGTATTCCTCTGCCTCGTGTAAACAATGCTTAACCACTACTTGTGAATTACACCAAAGGGGCAATGCACCACATTCGTGCGCACTCAGTTTAATTATAATTTGCATGAGAACTATTTATTTCTAAGCGTTACTAACAACAATTGTTTTCTATTTTTTATTCATGTTAATTATAAATTAAATATCACTATTTGTAGATATAAAGAAATATAAACTTTAATTGAACCAACAATAATATAACGCTGTGTTAACACAAGTATAAAACGCTTGTGATACGTGGCATATTTAGGAAGCAACCAAACACGTCATTTATGGGATGACTCTTCAAAGGTTTGATTTTAAAAAATGGGGAGAACCCGTGAATAGACTACGTATGCGGTGTGCGGTAAAATCGCCTGCTCCTTAGGGCGCTATCCAGAGAAAACATTAACTGAGGCTTCAGAACAGGAAAGATATGAGCATGGAAACGAAATGGCGTGGTGGTTTCTCCGATGTGGCCATGCTCATTTACTGATTGGCTTCGCGAGTCTCTGGAAACGGGCCTTGGGTATGATTGGTTACTGCGTGCTGGAAAATATTCCCTATTGTCTGGATTTCTGGCTTACAAGTAAATTACGAGGCGCTGATTGATCAACGGAGTTTCAGCATGTTACTAGCCAGTGAGATTATCTTACTGGTGTGTGAGACTGGGGTTATAGATGTAAACGGCTGTTTTACTTTTGTATAAATAATCAGTATTATGTAGTTTATACGCCCATGCAGAGGGCTGTGAAGTCCAGCGTAATTATTAATAAACACACGACATTTTTTTCACTAGAAGCACGCCACGAATTTATTGTTATCCGAAAATTCTGTACCACTTTTCTTGCCATTTCATTTACAAAAACCAATTTTACAACTTTTATACATTGACTTAACTTTGACTGCGTTCCAGCTGTCAGACACATTGGCGTAATGGCAAAGTCTTCGTCAAACGACATAAATTACCTAAGCCAATCGATTTCAGATGTTGAAAATACGTTATCTCGTAAACTTTCATTTGGTAAAAATCCCGCGTTTGTTTNAAATACGTTATCTCGTAAACTTTCATTTGGTAAAAATCCCGAGTTTGTATATAATTTCGGTGTTTTGCAAATCGGAAATGTTTTCTGGCGTGCTGTACGTAAGATGATAAAGAACGTTTTTCATAATCACAACCAATAAGCCGCAGTCTTTGTGCTTGGTGATCAGTGACGTACTCACACCAGTCGTACCGTAGCGCAGTAGCGTGGTTCAGGAATCTGTTACTCACAGGGAAGATCATTGGGCACTGAGCCTTGCAGAGTACAGCATCGGTCAAACATCAGCTTACCGTGCAACATGTTGACGATTGTCTGCACAGGGCGCGTAAGGGTTAAACATGAACCGACTACACGAGGATATGGAAAATAGGCCTGAGCTCTGACTGGCCATCACATTATTCCGAAAACTCCGTTTTACTTTTTGGTCTGCCATCTGGCATTGCATTCACGCTAGCCAGTGAGACGACGATATCCTTTGCAAGTGCGACTATGGTTCGCAATACGCTCATCTGTTTCGCATCTGTAGTGTTGGCTATTCTGCGACAATTCACGGTTTCCGCAGAGCCGTCGCCGTTGCAGCAATTACTCTTTATCTGAAACAGTTATAATTGAGCCAAATCAGTATAAATAGTAAAAATTTAACTACTGATTATCAGCATCCGATAACTAATTAAATTAATGTGGTGGCAAACTTTCGCTGGTTTATTTGCGATTCCCACTGAATGACGAGACTTCCACTGCTATAAGTCACTTGTTCCCAGTTAATTTCCTTGATTTCCCAGTCGGCAGTAGTTTATCATCTGACATTCATTGGATGTTATTTCACTGATTGATATCACTGATTCGGGTTGAGAGAAGCAGGACGTAACCAGAGCGAAGAGACCGGGTTGCCAGAAAGTCTCCAGACCACGACTCCATCACTCGACAAAGTTGAGGTCAGACCCTTATTTTTTTTTAACTGCTCGTCGAACATGCTGTCCAGACCGGCGTCACGAAGACTCGCAGGCGATATGTCCGACGGCAGTCGAGAGTTCAGCCAAGAAATGGGGACGGAAGGAAGAAGGAGATTTCCTTGTTTAAAAGCGCTGGACCGCAAGAAATTAATAATGTAATTTTTGTACAAAACATTGTTTAACTTGTAAACATTATATGTGATGGCATTTTCCTCAATCAAAAAAGTTTTATAATTTATATTATTTAAATTATTTGATGTTAAAATAAATTTTGCAATTTTTTGCTGCAGACATAATAACAAGTACTAACTAAGTTGTACAAATACAAAATTTACTAGTTAGACTAATGCCGTGGGCTACCGTGTGAAATTTATTTAATCACAAAATAAAAGTTCATTTATAAAAAAAAGTTAAAAATATGCAAATGTGTTTTATATTCAACAATATATAAATATTGCTCGTTATTTATTGATGTCATATATGTCACGCGTTAACCAATGACATAAGTGTACTTTGTAAATTTTTTTATTTGCACAACATGGTTAGTGTTTGTTATTATTGCCGCAGCGAAACTGAAAAAATTTGAATTCGACATCAAATTATTCTAAAAATATTAAGTGTACATTTTTTTATCCTAGGAAAATATCATCACATAAGATGTGTACAAGTTGAACAATGTTTGGTACAAAATAAAATAATTAATTTTTTGGGGTCCAACACCCTTGAAAGGCGAGTAACGAAAATTGTTAACTGGCAGATTTAAACATCCATATCCTTCCCTTCATTCCTGGCAGAACTTCAGAAAACCCGCAGTAGAAAAAACGTAATATGGAACTAGACTATATGAACAGAAACAAATCTGCGTTTGTTGCACTTAAGAATTTCGTAATACTATAAACAACTCAAAATTTTCGCGATAATATTTCTGCACTTAAACGAATGATTGTAACACTGGAAAATTTATGTAACATCAAGGAGCATAAAGCTTACTTGGAAAATAATTATATTACAAGTTGCAGTATTGGTGGATTAGTAATGATCGGAAAATATCGCTAATTCTTTTTAAGATATCCTTGACAAGTGAAACATTAAGTTAATTAATATTTGTATTAAATATAATTTTACGCTTCCTAATTGCCTTAGTGCCGGTAACAAACATTCAATAAAAGAAAACATAATACCGAGTTATCTAGTTAAAGGTAAAACTGGTTTCGTATTGAGGCAGCCTATAATGCCTATGAATGATCTAAAAACCTAAAATGAACATACACTTAAAGTTTAATGACTGTATCAACCAGAATACCCATAATGGCCAATAACACTCATTTTTCCCCTTTTCACACTCAAAAATCTATTTAAAAATGGATAAACCAAAACGGCTATGGATATAATTTTTTTAATATTCGTCTTTAGCTTTGTAACAAGTATCTTGGCAGACTAAAATTCACGTTCTAAGACATACAGATAAAGCTTCGACTCAATCATTGGCCGAACTCTTCATTACTCCTATCTGATTTATTTTGATAGAGTTAGACCACTAGACAGATAAACCTTTGTTAATTACTACCAGTATTGCAGTTGATCACGAATTAACGGCGGCTATAGCACAGAGTATAAAGGAATATTAACTGTATGGCTTCAATTACTACGCTGATTACATTTTCAAAAATATTTATGGCAAGGAATTTAACGTTTACAATATTTCTATTTTTTTTAAATATTTCCGTTGTTATATTTTTACTTTTGACGACAAGACCAACGGGAATTTTGCTACCATAAATTAAAAAACCTGTCATTTGTCTGCAAACAGCGAATCCCTGTCAAAAATATTTTGTTAAATCGTGAATTAAATAGGAAGTTACAATAACTATGGAAAGTGGGTTGGCACAAAGGTTTTAGGAAATAGAGGACAGTTACAAAAACTTTGAGATCGGTCCACACTTACTGACACTGGAGATAAGCTAGAAGTGAATCACCTAAATCAACCAATACAATAACATTTGGTTTGGTCTATTAACTTGCCTTATTTTACTGGTATCTAATAGAGAGGTGAGTCGACTGTGGCCAAACGAATGTATGTTCCGGTAGTTACAGTAAAATATCGTCGTGAACATTAGCGCACCTATACGAATATTCACAAGATTCAAGAAAATATTTTAATTATAGGTCGTAATAATCTTGAAAGTTCAACTGGTTTACTGTTTATATGACACACCCTGGTGCACCTGGAGAAAAGTTTGTTTCAGCCAGCAAAAATTCGTTTGTATAAAGATAAAAAAATATATTTATAAGCTCCAACAAAATGCTATATTGAGTCAATAAATCTTTAAAAGCAACCAAATTAATTTTACCCACCTTAACGAAAAATTTCAAGCTTGATTATACAAAACCTCTGTTTCGCCTAAAAAATTTATACTGCTCACAAAATATTGAATGAATCAACTGCATGTATTTGTTTGGCCACCCATGTAATTGCTTTCGTTCGAAAATACAGTTCGAGAGTGTGTTTATAATTTCTGTGACAATTAGCATTGTAACAGTGCTTCTTTGTGCATTTATTGATGCTTTATATTAGTATAAAAATCCTAATAAATATCAACAGGAAACTTAAATGTCCTGCTGTAAAACTTTAACTATTTATTTAAAAACATTCTTGATTCGCCAGTGGCCACTTTATAAGCAATTCACGGTAAAGTGAGCACTTACGAAAGCCCTCTCATTTAGAATAATAATCAATACAAATATTTTATTGCAGCCCTAGACGTCAACTTTCGAGTGCGGTGGAATATACACGCTGTGTTTATTACATACACGATAATATTTATTTAAAAGTGTGGTTAAGGGTTAAAAAATGGCTGAAAGAAAAAAGTAACTAGGGCCTCAAAATTGCTCAATTTACCATGAACAGCCTATAGCAGAAATTTCTTAGAACGTTGCGCTTGGTCGCAAATGATCTACGTTCACTGTAA
>NQII01000689.1:0-61894 GCA_002778355.1 Clitarchus hookeri
AAGTAAAAGTTCATTTTAACCAAAAATAACGTATTTTTTGTTAACGGAAGTATACGAAACGCTTGTGATGCATGGCATATCTACGAAATAACCACACACGGTATATATAGGGTGATTTTTCAAAGGCTGGATCAAAAAAGTGTGAAGAAACCGCGAATAGACTATAGTCGTTTTTTTTGTTCAAAAATGAAACAAGAGTCTAAATTTCGGGACGGATAAGCTAAATTTTTGAAGTAATTTTCCTNGAAGTAATTTTCTTAAGCAGCACAGTTGTAATTGTTTGTGATATGTTAAACAATTGAAGATATGTGCAGGGTAATTCATTGTTGTCAGTGTAAAACGTCCTTCCGGCAAGAGTTAACTTGTGTCACATCGCACGGCGGGCTGCTTCTGTCATGTCCTGAGTAACGCTGAGTTTCACTGGCTGCTTTCACAGTTGCGTAGCGAATCGAACCAAACACAAATGAAATAGATGGCTTGATTTTGACCCGTTCAGTCACTGATGTGCCCGCGAAGTACTTAGCCGTCGGTCCGCTAACTGGTTCCACGAGTTTCTCAGTTACTGTAGGGGCCGCGGTGGGTGAGCGGTTAGACTGCTCGCCTCTCACCAAGGTGAACCGGGCTCAATCCCCGGCCGAGCCTTTCCCGGATTTTCGCAAGCGGGAATCGTGCTGGACGATGCCGCTGGTTGGCGGGTTTTCTCGGGGATCTCTCGTTTCCCCGGGCCCTTGCATTCCGGTGCTGCTACATTCTACCACATTTCACCTTAATCGGATCTCAAGACCTCGTTGTTAAGAGCCGCCCAAATCTCTCAACTCAACTCAATTACTGTACCTGATGCCTGTGATTAAGTTTTCACCTCTGTATAAGTCCAGCGCAAAGTTGTTTTTTTGTTTGTGCTACCGTTTTCGTAATCGTATTGGTGTATAAATGTACTGCTGTGGCCCGCGCTGCTATGGTGGATGTAGATCTTTGGCTGTGGCCCAAACCCCTGGATCCAAATAAAATATGGACACACAACAGCATTGTGAACGACATAATTAACCCGTTCAGTGATGACGTCCAATATACGGGACGTTGCTCAAGAAGTGGACTTAATTAAACATATCCTACAAATCTGCGCACATTAAAAAACATATACTATACATATTTTTGGCGGATTGTAATAAAACCGCACCATGTGGCGTCCAAGGTAACTGCGCGACTGTTACGTAACTTCCAGCGGCGGGTGGAAAAAAAAAGTTGTTCGTACTATGTGCTGTCGAAATGCAGCGGCGCAGCTGACGTCACGCGGCGTGCGAAACTAGTCGCTTGCTCGTGACCCGGCCCGAACCACAGACCAGGCCGGCGGCAGAGTGAGAAAGTACACGGACACTAGACGTCGTGGCGGTTCCTCTGATGTGGGCCTACCCGTTCTCTGAGTGGCTGAGCGACGCTCTGGGAACGGGCCTTGCGTCTGATTGGCTTCTGAGTGCTGTGGAAGTTCCCCCATTGGCTGGGCTGCCGGCTGGCAAGTAGGTTACCAGACTCAGATTGGCGAACGGCGACCCGACACGCTGCTGGCCAGAGACGCCATCTTGCTGACGTGTGTGGCTCGAGTTCGCGGTATAAGCGACTATTTCTACTTTGTATTCTTAAGGGGAGTCTTCCTCCACCATATTGTATTCTGGGTTTTTTTTTTTTAGCTTGTTTATGTTTTCAAAAAGAAAATTATGATAGTACCCATAGGTAGGGGCAGTGCCCTATCCATAGGTAGAGAACTGAAAAATTTCGCTTTTTCATTTCGGGACAAGCTAGAATTCAAAACCTCGTACGTTTGTATTGCTTGTGCTATTGGCCCATCCGTTAGTTTACACCTCCTGGACAACTCTGAGCCAATAATAAACACACAATAAAATGCAGACTAAATCACCGCCTTCCGCTAATACAACAAGCAACCAGCGAACAGTGATATTTCCATGATTTTACAAACGACAATGGAGTTTAGCCTATATGTCATTGAACTCGCGAATTTTGCAGGTCTCTACCCATAGGTACACCCAACTAGCTATCGACCTTACACGGCAGTATAGACATAACGACTGGTTTACGAACTCCTATGTACGTCACACTATTTGTTTGGACAAATTTCGGCAGAACTGATATTGTGACGTAAATGTGAGTTTGCAATTCAGTTGTTACGCCTGCGCTGCTGTATAAGGTCTATAGCTAGTTCGGTATAGAGAACTTTCGGAAAGTTATATTCTTGTTAATATTAACAAGCTAGAAAAACTGAGCACCCAATATGACGGGGGAAGGTCTCCCTTAAGTAGTCTGTGACGTAGTAGAGTCACCGTCGTCTGCTGGCTGTCGCCGCAGTCAAATGCCACGAATACTTCCAAATTTTCTGAACCCCTGCTACATTTATACTTCCAGGCAGGGGAGACGGAAGGTGTTCGTCATTAGGAGGTTAAGGGTGAAAAAAAAAGTATTTTAAATTAAAATTGACACCAGCATGTATCACAATATCGCAGAAAAATGCGTACTTATTGAGTCTTACTCAAAACGTACATAATACATATACACTTTTTTTTATATTTTAACGTCGTAACTGATATCGCTTATAAATAAACATAGGATCATACAAATTCCATAAATATAGCACCACTCTACTAGATACATATTTGAAAATAATACTCCAATTTGTATTTACGTACGGCATTAATTTAACAACAAAAGTAGTAATTTTTCTGAGAAACTCATTCTTAAGGTAGATTATTAAGGGGTTACATTACCCCCCCCCCTGGACCACTGGTTCCGTCGCCCATGCTTCCAGGATATTCCTCCGCCTCATGCGAACAAAGCTTAGAAAATTACACCAGAAGGCCAACGCACCGCATTCATGCGCGCTGAGTGTAATGATATTTTGCATACGAACTGTTTTTTACTAGCCGTTACCAACACACCTATTTTATTCCTCTCTTTACAAATGTTAGCTGTAAATAAAATATTTAACACTTTTTGAACACTAGGCCAAATTATGTACCGAAATCATTATTTGCAACAGGCTTGGTGCGAAATATCTATACGTGTTTGTGAAGACACGAGCACTTGCACTTTACTTACTTCACGTCTCCATTTTCTCGCCCACTCAGAACTCACCAGCTGTGCCGACGAATGTCTGTGATTGGTCCGCTGTGTTGGAGGGCGTGGCCAGCCGTACTGGTGGCTAGTGCTTATATGTTCATCGTATTCATGGACGTATTTTATAAATGAACGAGTGTATTCGGCCGGAAGATATTTTTTAAAGGTCAGGCATTTTATTTTATGTTCCTTGTTTAACAAATCAAAGAACTAAATTGAAGAGGTAGGTGCATGACTTTTAAAATGTCGGGGATTATTGACTAATTGTCGCCCGTATGGTACAAGGGTATTGTATTGAAAGTGTTAAAATCTGTATATAAAATATTAGTATAGGCTGTCCACGAAAAAGCGAGCACTTTTGAGGACCTAGTTACTTTTTCCTTTCAACCATTTTTTATCCTTTAACTACCTTTCTGAAATAAATATTTTGCCATTTAAGTAATAAACACAACCGAACTAGGATGTTAACGCCTAAGGTTAAAATAAAATATATTTATGGACTATTTTTCCAGATGAGAGGCCTTTCAAAAATGCTCACTTTACCTTGAATATCCTATAAAAGTTTAGTTTAACCAACAATAAGGTAGAAATACAAGACGCTTGTGATACAGGGCATATTTAGCAAGCAAACCAAACACGTCATGCATATGGTGTTTTTTTTACAAAGGTTTGATTCAAAAAGTGTGAATAAACCTGGAACCGACTACATCTCCTGATTGACGCACGGAATACTTTGGCAGAGATTTGTGGGAGTGTTTACCTTCGACGCAGTACTAGACAAGCAGCACACAGCAGGCCGCCGATCTCTCATAGTTCCCATTAAGTGGGTTTGCAAATCTAGTTGCTGCCCGACAGACTTGGGCCAATTCATCGAGCCGGCGGCGGGCTGCTGCGTTTGTTTCACCTGGGCTCCTGGCCCGTATTTGTAGTTGTTAACCACTGTTGCTGCCTTGGTGAATGTACGTGTATGTGTTATCGGCGACTGTCGTGACGTCCGTAGAACATGTTTGTAGCGTTGTTCGCAAGTGGCTAGTTAAACCCGCGCGCGGTGCGTCGCCGAGTCCCCTGCGACCCGCGTCGCTGCTCATCGGACAACGCACAGAGCAGGCAAGTGCACAGATGCGCGCGGAGGAGGCGCGGGGCCGGGACGCCTGCAGCACCGCCGCTCGTGTCCAAATACGGCCGGCGATCTGCGGGCATTGTGTCAGGGCCGCCCCGCTCCCGCGAGTACCAGGNCAAGCCACTCAGGACTAAGTAACTCCGACACTGAACCTTCGTGATTCGTGCGCAAACGTTAACACGGGCCAGAACATTTTTTAGCCAATCAAAGAAGTTAGACGACCCTACAGTGCTTTGGACTGTATCTTGTCCCGAAATATTTTCGCGTAATATTACTGCCCCTACTAATACGCCATAGCCTCGCTTTCTGCCGGGCTCCGTTTGCACTCCTCATCCTCTTTTCAGTTTAACCCGTTTGTTCACAGATTAATTTCTGAGTTAATGGGGCCGCGTTGGTGTAATGATTAGACTACTCGCCTCCCACCCAGGCGAACAGGATTCAATTCCCGGCGGGGTCACTCCCGGATTTTCGCATGTGGGAATCGTGCCGGACGATGCCGTTGGTCGGCGGATTTTCTCGGGGATCTCCCGTTTCTGCGACCACTTCATTCCCGGCGCTGCTCACCTCGCTTCACCCTCGTCGGTTCTCAAGACCTCGTCGTTAAGAGCCGCTCAAATCTGTCAACTCAACTCATCTCAAGGGATTCACTGACTACCCACCCACATGTCAACAGCTCTCAACGAAAGACCAAGTTAAATTACCTATCATGTCACTAGATTTTACAAAATAATAATAATAATAATAAGCCCATGCCTATATAGCTTTATAAAAAAAGGTTTGCAATTTAGCTACTGGTCACCCGGAACAGAGGTTACCTTATAGGTAGGGTCGCTTGTTTTTTCGCGAAAAGATTCCACGATCAGTGGATCTGTCGCGGTTGGATGATTTCAACTCGCACGCGGCGGTGTCTGCCCGCGAATCACATACGTACAATATCGAAGTAACCTAATTCTGATTGGCCAGTCAAGTAAGACATTTTTTTTTCTCACAGAGACACTTCGTCAATAAGCCAAAGAATACTGCTGGCATGCACGTTGGGTATTTAAATCTAGCATGTGCGAAAATATTCTCGCGAAAAAAACACGTGGCGCTACTTAAAGGCTTCTTCTGCTGCTTAGCCCTAGAACACATACGTGTACACACAAAACAATAAAGATAAAAACAATGATCGTTAATTTCATAACCCTTTACAAGTAACAACTTATCCTATAATTTCTTCTAGCCTAGGTTAGAAAAAAAAAAGACGAAACATTTCGGATTTTTATTTGTATTAGCAGATTTCTTATTTCAAATATACGTTGTAATTTTTTTCCTCTCAAATAAACTCCTTGCCTCGGGCGTACACTTAGACTGGGGTAGGATAGTTTCAAAAAATCCCCAGAATGGTTGCTCGACACAGGCTATGGCCAAGTTCTTCCCCACTACTCACCGTCCGACCAGCTGGTTTCGTTTGTTATGACCTCGATGTCGACGAATGGTTACCTTTTAAGTCATATGTAATTAAGGACAGCTGGATTTCGCGAAAAGTGTCTCGCGCAGGTTTGGCGTCAATACGCTACGTACAACCACAGAATAGGTTAAGTGCACAGAAGCGAAACAGCATGTCGGTTCCTTTGATGTGGGCGTTCCCATTCTCTGATTGGCTACCACGTGCTGCGAAAGGTTGTTTCATTGGCTGGGTTTCTAGCTGGCAAGTAAATTGCCAGACAATGACTGGCGAACGGCATTCCGACACAATGCTGGTCAGTGACGCCATTTTGGTGGCGTGTGCAACAGCAGTTATAGGTTATCCTGGTAATGAGCGTACGTGATTATCTGATGGTTATAGTCTATTCGCGATTACTTCACAATTTTTGAATTAAAGCTTTGAAAAATCACCCCATGTATGACGTGTTTAGTTATTTCCTAAATATGCTATGTATCAAAGCGTTTTATACCTCTGTTGACATAAAGGTATCTTATTTTTCGTCAAATTGAAGTTTAACCTATATTATATTTATAATTTATAATATATTATTTACAATAAATATGAACAAATTAATCAGTAAGAAAACATTTGTGTTGGTAGAACCTAGTAAGAAGTAGTTCTCATGCAAATTATTATTACAACTGAGTGCGCACGAATTCTGTGCATTGTCCTTTGGTGTAATTTTCTAACTTATTGTGCACGAGGCGGAGGAATATCTTGGAAGTAGAACTTTAGCAGTGCTTCATAGAAGTGTGAAGTAACCGTGCATAGATTATACCTAACNCTATATTATATTTATAATTTATAATATATTATTTACAATAAATATGAACAAATTAATCAGTAAGAAAACATTTGTGTTGGTAGAACCTAGTAAGAAGTAGTTCTCATGCAAATTATTATTACAACTGAGTGCGCACGAATTCTGTGCATTGTCCTTTGGTGTAATTTTCTACCTTATTGTGCACGAGGCGGAGGAATATCTTGGAAGTAGAACTTTAGCAGTGCTTCATAAAAGTGTGAAGTAACCGTGCATAGATTATACCTAACACGCGTGGCAATTCAAACTATCCAGTCACGACAGTGCATGTGAGTTGAAGTGATTTGAAATACATCTAAGTAAGGTACAGTATTCTTTTCCAGAAAATCGGGTACAGATACTGGTATAACGCTCTGTCTCGTGGCGGGAGCAACAAAAGTGTGGTGTTTGATGATACCGGTAGCAGGTGTTTATAAAACTGCGGAATATATTCTCAGAAGTCAGAGCGTCGCGTAGGAATTGGATTTCACAGTTTCCTGTAAACCCGAGCTACTGTCGTGTTGTCGCTGACTGCTGCCGTAGTGCGAAGCCGTCTGTGTACTGTGTTGTGCACGACCCGGTCGCGATGCTGCTGCTTGTTTATCACTGGAGCCCAGAGTATTCCGCGGGTTGACGCGGCATCAGCAGGCTATACGGTGCATTATTCTATACACTCCAGATATCGTCGTTTGCTTATTGGTTGCTGCGATCAAGTGAGGACTTGGTACAGGACTGTTCAACGCTCACTCGCACTACTTCTTCCTGCTTGCTACTGGCTAACAGTTAGACGGGGCGTGTATAAATAAATCACTGTCGTGCAGTTACAACAGCAGGTGAAAAGAACAAGTGCGTGAAGTCTGCCTCGCCACCGAATGAATTCGCGAAATACTCGGAGCTTTGTTTATTACTTGCTAACAGTTAAATCAGGGTTTCTTTCAGTGGCTATGCGCTTGGAAAGGGGAGAATGGGAAATCACCCCCAACCCAGGAATTTGAAAATTGTCCCCTCCCCCCTTCTCACACACGGAAAATTTCAGTAACAATGGCAGATGTGTTGTGAATAATAACAGTACACGCCGCAAACTTTTAATTTTAGAAATTAAAAGTAGCAAATTAAGTAAACTATATCATAGCCAGTTTCTCAGGGGAGTCATTATTCCGTTCATTAGCACTAACGGATCTTTTAATTTTAACGGTTGCTGTTTATATTGGCACAGTCAGTATTTTTACGATGGCATTTTCCAGTTCATCATAACCAACAGAAGACTGAACAATGCATAGAACTTAATCGTGATACATTTTTGTTTACATTGGAGGTNCAGTTCATCATAACCAACAGAAGACTGAACAATGCATAGAACTTAATCGTGATACATTTTTGTTTACATTGGAGGCCTAAAATTAAAAATAATTCAGATATGCTTGCAAATGATTTTGGTCCATGCCATGTAAATACTGGCAAAGAGGTCCTTTTAGGGCTATGAACAGAATAATGACTCAACTAAGAAAAAAGCTATAGGACATAGTTCACTTGAAACTGAATAAGGATTTATTTCTATTGAGGGATAAGAGACGCGCCAAATGAAGAATTATTACGCAGAATTCTGGAGCGTTAAGTCACTAAAATACAAAGAAAATACGTCTGCTTTGAACGTGGACCAAAACAATCAACAGATAATTACACTCCACAAGTATTTGAAGTTATATATTATTTTATACGTAAAATGTTTATTCACCTGAATGTAGCTGATATGATATTTTTATATCACCCCCCCCCATATAAAAAATACCCCCTGGGAGTAGTAGGAAAAGGGAGCTGCTAGCACAGAGGCTGAGGGCTGATAATTCGAGGATTCGTCCGCCATCTTGGATTCCGCAATTTTTGATGTTCTTGACCTTGACATTGAGCTGACGGCCACTTTGTTTCCGGTTTATAAGACGCACGCTTCATCTACAATGAAGTTGAAGACAGGGGAAAAGCCTCCATCTTCAACCACTTAAATTCTTATAATTTGTTCTGCAATTTTAAAATTGTTCTAAAATAAATCGTGATTTTCTGTTTTAAGCAGTACATGCAGTACAAGATGGTGTACAAAGCTCAATGTCACATGAAGACATCCAAGATGCTATCCGAGATGGTGAGCAAAGGCCAAGGTCAAGGTCGCACGACATCGTGCAAGATGACAGTTGTATTGTCACTGTTCTATTTCGAGAGGAGTAAATGGATTTTCTCAGTGTATTCTCATGTTTTCTATTATAAATTACGACACTTTTCTCTTCACCACATGTTCATTAGTGACATGACCGCTAACTTCAGTCACTTGAAGTCTTGCAAGTTTTATGGCGATTAAATTTTTTTTCAAAGTTTTGTTTTTGTTTTTGAGCTTAAGAGAGTTGCAGGAACAAGATGGTGAATGGAAATTTGGTACTGCAGCCCTCGCACTAACTGTTCTGGGAAAAATTGACGAAACTGTAACGAACTGCCGTCGTCGAGTTGATACCCTATATTCGAATCAACAAGGGCTTCNCTGGGAAAAATTGACGAAACTGTAACGAACTGCCGTCGTCGAGTTGATACCCTATATTCGAATCAACAAGGGCTTCAAATACATTTAATAATCTCTGCCGAAGACAAATCATGTCCTCTAACTGCATTTATAAACCCTAAAAGTAGCACATATGTGGCTGATAAAGATGATAAACGTATGAAATTGGCACGGGCGAGGAAGTTACGAAAGCAAGGACTGGGACCCAGTTCTTTTAGGTCACAACCTGCAGATGTATTTTTCTACCACTAAGAAATGTGTTATGTTATTATTGTCGTTGAAGAGTGCGCTTCAAAGCATTCCTGCCCAAACAGTTTCGTAAAAAAAAACCAAATGTTATAACAGTCTATCGAGTAATGCTTGGTTGACCTGACTTTCATATAACATTATTTCGGGGATATATAAGAGCCTGCATGTATTATGGCTACACAGTTTGTTTGTAGACACTGTAGATATCACATCGTTTACTCCTCTCTATGATAAATAGTACACCTAATGTTGAATTAATGACCTTGACCACCATAGATTCAGCAATGTCTATGATACCATCGACTTCTTCGGGTCCGACTCCACTGAATTCATCATCTGCTTCGTCAAGGCTTTGGTGCTGTTACTGTGACAAGATATTCGCTTACAGTCGTGATGCTAGGAAGCATGAAAGAACTACTTTTGCAAAGGGTCCTTCCTGTGTTATGCAGCTGTGCGGCAAGTGCAAACGCCGGTTTAAAAGTGGTGACAGTCTGAAGAGACATATCAAGATTAGCAAAGGCAGAGCTTCATCAGCTAAGAAACGAATCAGTACCAACAGTTGGTGGCACAACTCCAAACTNTCAAGATTAGCAAAGGCAGAGCTTCATCAGCTAAGAAACGAATCAGTACCAACAGTTGGTGGCACAACTCCAAACGAATTCTACATGAAAATAATCAGCATTCAAGGGAACTTTAAAGGATCATGTGATTGGAAATAACTTTGTAGGTACGAAAGACATATGTTCATACGTTGGCCATATCAATCGAAGAATAATCAATCAACTAACTGAGCAAGTTGAAGAAGGTCCCATAAAATATAATGTTTGGTTAGAGTGAACCTACGAAAANTAATCAATCAACTAACTGAGCAAGTTGAAGAAGGTCCCATAAAATATAATGTTTGGTTAGAGTGAACCTACGAAAAGCCTCAACCTTTGAATGAAGAAATCAGTCGCCGAGCAATCTAGACTCCCAATCAAGCATTTACAATGTTGATAGTATCCCAGAGGTTGTAGAGGGCTTGAAAGAAAAACTTTGTCGTGGTGAAGAAGAGGAGTATATGGCTAAGGATTCTGGTTGGACGCTTTCTAGCGTAGACTTCTTGAACTGCCTATAAACTGATTATATTCATTAAATGAAAAGTCAGCTTGTTGCTGGAAATACCCTACACGAATTTTACGGAGACTGTAGGGATTCTATTGTTTATTATGTTTGTAGTCTAATATATAAATAAAATAAATGTACATAAGATTTCAATGAAAGATATGTTTTATTAACTGCNATTATGTTTGTAGTCTAATATATAAATAAAATAAATGTACATAAGATTTCAATGAAAGATATGTTTTATTAACTGCAGGTGCTGCACCCTGTCTTAGCACACCTGCTTCTCTGGTATAGGGAATATGATAGCCTTGGTCTACAGATCTGTCACCACGTGCTGGTACTGCAGTTGAGCATGGTAAGAAAAAGCAAATTAAGTGATGTGGGTAAAATATCATAATCGAATTCTCCTTGAAAATACGGATAGACATATCGCTCGATATACTTATTTAAAAGTCAAATAAAATTTTTTTAATTTAAACACATAACTTTATTAATAAAAGATTTTGAAGGTTTTTTTGCTATAAATTGAGCAGCTCAACATCGCAGGGATGTTTTTTTTGGTAACTGTAGATATGGCGGACGTGCAGCTGCAGTGGCGGGAAAACGATAAATTAANATCGCAGGGATGTTTTTTTTGGTAACTGTAGATATGGCGGACGTGCAGCTGCAGTGGCGGGAAAACGATAAATTAATTTACGAGAATCTTCTAACATTTAAAGAGGGAAATTTCCAGATGTTTCTAGGGAAAAATGGCAAATTAGAGGGGAAAACAGTACATTTTAAGGGGAAAATATAACATTTTGTGGGAAAAATGGGAAATTTTTAAGGGAAAAGGGAGAAAACAAGATAACGGATAAAAACAAAATGACTGGCGGGAACAAGATGGAGACTGTGAACAAGATGGTTGCCAGCGCAATGTGAAGGTCAAGGTTATGAACATTAAAAATGGCGGAATCAAAGATGGCGGACGAATTCTCTAATCCTTAGCCCCCAACCCCTGTACTAGTAACCCTCTTTTCCTACTACTCCCGGGATTTTTTCTGAGAGAAATACTGAGTTAAATAGGGCGTGTACAAAGAACTGAGGTCCAATCATAGCAGTGTGACACTAAACTAAATGCTGGTTCAAGTGTTATAGGAAGCTTTTCTGGCGTCATTATAATGGCGCTAATCTCCCAAACTATCATCATTTAGGCGCTCCTTTTTAGCCATCAAGCCTAATAGCTAGAAACGTAAGATATTTGTGGATTTATTTAGTACCAGGCAAGACTTCAAACATTTGTACGTTTGTACCCCGAGGTTTGTACTACTTTAGCAGTTGGCTCACAACCTATCTGAGACGTCCTCGAGAACTCTGAGCCAATAGAAAACAGACAACAAACTGCATTCACAATTACTATTACATATAAGCAACACTGCAAATAAACTTGCAAGTGCCTGCTATTGCTTACGGATAATCACACAGTTTGTGTCAACTGACTACTTACGATCTGTGTATTTCGCTTATTTTCACTTAGTGATGTGTTATGGCATACAATTCTGGGGACAGTCAACATTTCGTGTTTGAATATTCAAGCTTAAAAAAGAAATAACCAAACTAATTACTTTTTCCAAACCATCATCACCGCGCAAAAAATCGTTTAAAGAACTCGAATTTCTACCCTTTTACTGTGATTATTGTGTCAAACTCTTAATGCTAATACAAATTATATTCATCTCCACGATACAAATGGTGATGAACATTTACATTTNTATTGTGTCAAACTCTTAATGCTAATACAAATTATATTCATCTCCACGATACAAATGGTGATGAACATTTACATTTTAAAAAATCTACACAAAACCTCAGGATACCTTGCCAATGTGCCAATAACTGTCATTGCCTGGGTATCTGCCTTTATAATTCTCTGCCACACAACATTAAGCAATTTTAAGAAACAAAGTTTATACGAGAAAAAAAAAAGTCCAAAACAGCCTACTTCATTTACTCAAGAAAGTTAAAGTCTACAGAAACCACAAATTTCTTAAATTCAACGTANTATTTTGTCAAACTCTTAATGCTAATACAAATTATATTCATCTCCACGATACAAATGGTGATGAACATTTACATTAAAAAAAATCTACACAAAACCTCAGGATACCTTGCCAATGTGCCAATAACTGTCATTGCCTGGGTATCTGCCTTTATAATTCTCTGCCACACAACATTAAGCAATTTTAAGAAACAAAGTTTATACGAGAAAAAAAAATAGTCCAAAACAGCCTACTTCATTTACTCAAGAAAGTTAAAGTCTACAGAAACCACAAATTTCTTAAATTCAACGTAAAATTTTAAATATTATAAACCAGTTTTTATAAATGTATTTTGTATAGGACCTGATAAGTGAAGATGTGGATATTGAAACAGACCTTGTATATTATGTCTGTGCTAATAATATTTTGTGATTTTTTTTCCATAGATATCACTGAAAAATGTAAATATAAATTATTGTATCTTATATACCAACTTAAATGATGTGGATATTGTTAACAGATTGTATAATTAGTGTACTCATATTACGTGTAATTATTTGTTATTTGTACTATTGAAAAAAAACTGACAATTCTCATATCCTTGTAAAAATATCTACGAGATGGAANCTAATAATATTTTGTGATTTTTTTTCCATAGATAGCACTGAAAAATGTAAATATAAATTATTGTATCTTATATACCAACTTAAATGATGTGGATATTGTTGACAGATTGTATAATTAGTGTACTCATATTACGTGTAATTATTTGTTATTTGTACTATTGAAAAAAAACTGGCAATTCTCATATCCTTGTAAAAAGATCTACGAGATGGANAACTGACAATTCTCATATCCTTGTAAAAATATCTACGAGATGGAAAAAAAAAAGACCTCTCACTGTGGAAGCATCTAGCCAATGAGCGTTTAAATCTGCTTGGTGTGCGAACTAACGCGAACAAGGCAACGTCACTGAAGCCGTGAATTTTTCCTGTCTCTAGGAATAGCCATTGTCATGTCCTATTAATATATTTTGTTTTGCATTCTTGTGCCAGAAATATCGTATATAGCAATAGTACAAGTGTGTGTGTGTGTGTATGTGTGTGCGTGTGTGTGTGAATGCGTGTATGCAATGGACAGTTTTTTAAGCTTGTTGTGATTGAAAACGGTCATGTTCTTTGAAAATCACTAAGAATGTCGATTGAAATATTGATCGAGAAGAGATTTCGTCCATGTACCACTATAATAACAGCGCCATGCGTTTTAAATTCTAATAAATTACATTTTGGTTCACAAGGTGTGTTTATGTTGATCCCTTGTATATAACTTCGGCTTGCGATATCTTTACGTGGTTTACGTTAAGTATTTGTTAAACATTTGTCATTTATGTGCAACCTTACATTTATTGTGTACTGTAACTGACTTAGATTGCTATATATATATGTATATATATATATATATATATATNATAATAACAGCGCCATGCGTTTTAAATTCTAATAAATTACATTTTGGTTCACAAGGTGTGTTTATGTTGATCCCTTGTTTATAACTTCGGCTTGCGATATCTTTACGTGGTTTACGTTAAGTATTTGTTAAACATTTGTCATTTATGTGCAACCTTACATTTATTGTGTACTGTAACTGACTTAGATTGCTATATATATATATATATATTTATTTTTTTTTTTGTTAGAGTACGTTCGTTGCGATGGCAGTAAACTAATGTTTTGTTTATTTTTGTTACAGACGGCAGTCGAGCCACCTGTCCGGAGGTGGGACTCCTAGTCCAGGGGTGCCAACAGACTCACCAGGTAAGCGTCCAAAAATTAACTTCAAAAGTTCTTAGACCTGCACGCGCGGTGTACTTCAATGAAAAAAAATCAGATAGATTCGAAAATTGCGAAGGGCAGCGGTGAAATCACGGCGGCAAACGCCTATTTTTCGATCTGCATCTGACACGCACCACCTCCGCCTTCTCTTTTCGTTTTTTGTCACGTACGCTGGCATCTAGAGTTGTTACGTAGAGCTGAGGTTTGTTCTACTCAGGTTAGGGACAAAGCGAGGTTACTTACGGGCGAGTTTGGCTTAGGGAAAGTTTCCGCCGCAAGGTGCGCCGGTGTTACAAAGAGGTCACTTTTAAGCTGGCGGTAAATGGAAAACTTAAATTTATATGTGTGCAAAACTTCGTGTTTGACCGGAATTGAGATATATATACTAGAGAGCCAAAAAAACTGGTATATGCGTGCGTATGCAAATAGCAGAGGTATGGAACCAATCAGAGTAACGCGATCCGGTCGGCAGCGCCTATATAAGACAACAAGCGTCTGGCAAAGTTGTTAGATCGGCCACTGCTGCTAAAATGGCACGTTACCAAGATTTAAGTGAGTTTGAACGTGGTGTTATAGTCGGCGCACGAAAGATGGGACATAGCATCTCCGAGGTAGCGATCAAATTTGGATTCTCGCGTACGATTATTTCACGAGTGTGCCGTGAATATCGGGAATCTGGTAAAACATCATATCTTCGACATCGCTGCGCCCGGAAAAAAATATCGTGAACGAACGGGACAAACGACGACTGACGAGAATCATTAAACGTGACAGACGTGCAACCCTTTCTCAAATTGGCGCAGATTTCAATGCCTCCTGCATACCTTCAGACTATTAGTCTTCAGACTTTAGACTATTATCAGACTGCATACCGTCTAGTCCATGCCACGTCGTCTTGCGGCACTTCTGCGTGCTCGCNGGCAGGTGTACCAGTTTTTTTGGCTCTTCAGTGTACTTGCCCCAGCCAAACTCGAAGTAGAACTTGAGCAGGGCTTCAGAAAATCTTTAAGTAACCTTGAATGGACTATATTTGACTGGGTCAATCAGAATTAGGTTTGTCGAGTACTGCACGCCTGTGATTCGCAAGCAAATAAGACGCGCTGCAGTTGAAAACCACAGGCGCGAAAGTGCAGCTGAGGTAAAGTATTTTGAAATACACTTAGACAGGAGAATCTTCGAAAAAAATCGGGTGTCCCTGTGAATATGTTATTTTTTTCGGCTTCAGATTTTAATTGTCATAAAAATAACTAAACGACACTCCGTCGAATGAGGCTAGAAGAGAGAATATGAACTTTGTAAGCGTAGCCAGATCCTTGAAGATATTGGAGGCATTAATTAAATAACACACGTGCTAGAGTAACTCAGGTTTTGCTTCTTCTTCTTCTTCACTTCACTTCCCGGACTTCTGCGGCTTCCAGATTTGACTTGGCAGCATTTGAACAGTACAGTTTGTAATATCTCGTTTATTTTTATGACTTTAAAGTAGAGAGTCTAAATTCTTATTAATTATAGATAAATTGTAATTAACTGTGATTATTTGGAGAACACTAATATATCTACTTGCCACATGTATGACACTATAACATTTCCTACCATTGCACGCTGTCGATGTTGAAGCAAGTTACTAACATTTCCTTCACAATCATCTGCAAATCATTGAATTTATTACCATTGAGACTGATTTCCATAATTGTGCTGTTAATAAACGAGTGGTATGTAAATAATACACTATAAAAATCTGTACAACGCTTTATGTATAGAAAAGAAAAAAAACATTTCTTTGTGGCTGTTTGGTTTTCAGTAATAAGTACAATATAGGTTTAATTAAAAGAGAGGGTTACAGACACATACACAGGATTCCTGTTATTATAATGTTTCTTTTTATGTTTTTGTTAATGGTGATACTACATTACTTATAGCAAATCCACATTCTTTGAGTGTGTTTTTTTTAAAGTAAATAAATCTAACTCCATACCTAAGGAAAAGGTTTAGCGATGTTAAAAGTTGTATGTGTGTATGTGTATTTATAATTCTATGTCTGTATACCTATATTTTTTTCTAAAGGCAAGCTCTGATCACTTACTTTTCGGTTTACGTACAGCAATCGCAGTTTCTCCTCTGCGTGTACGAATTGTGTAATATTTTATTTATTTATTTGTTAATTATTAGTGTAATATTTTTCTTCTTAGATGGCTGTCCAGTCCTTTCCTTTCTAGAGCTTCTATCACATAAATGTTTCCCAGTTTCCTGTGCGTGAAGACCTTAGTGTCTGTCGCTATCGGCCAATTAGGGAGGGGGGCTATCTGAATTTATACGTGCTGGCCGCCAATTGTGTAAAAAAACACCACATCGCATTAAAAATGACACCAGTGGTTGGCAAACACTCTCTCGGCACCCAGATTGCAAGACTACCCTGGGGGGTTCACAACAAGCGGACCATGACCCCATTGCTTTCAAATGGTAGACATAGTGAAAAAATCTGGAAAACTTTCTATTCCATGAAAAAAAGTGTGCATATGGGACAGTATACACATATGCATACACGCATATTATATAATCACCGACCACATACTTTACGTATACATTTTAGCAGAATGCATATATCGTATTTAAGTGTTTAAAAATTTTGCAAAACTTTTATACACAGTTAGCTGTGGTTTACTCAAATTATCATTTGTTCATTTATCATTTACGCAGTATTGTAAGTTAGTTACCAAATTTAATTCAGTTGTTTTATTTCATTTAAAATAAACATCTATTTTTTAATCATTAAACTCACTAATGACAGATCTGTAATAACACAAACTACAAGATCTATTACAATTTGTCATTTTTATGACAGCATATCAAGCTACAAAGAAACAAACACAGAATTACTGTGATGCTGTCAGAGTTCCATCAATGATTAGAATTAATACTCAACATTGTTTTTACAAGGCAAAAATACTATGAAGTAATACATATAGGGGTCAATATCAAACTCGTGCATTCAAAAGTTTGCCGATCTATAACTTAGTTTAAATGAAAGAGCACTGTGTTACAATGAAACATTAAATACTGTATAAACGTACGCCATAATATATGACACAATTATCATGATCAACCAATTAAATGGTGCAAAATGTACCTAGATAGTTTTGACCAGGAAAAGGGTACAAACAAACCAATATACAATACCAATAGGTACATCCACATATTCGCAGAAGTTTCAGCCAAAGAAATTTAACTACTATTTGAGGCCTAAGAGAAAACTGACAACTTTCTTTACGTTTGCAAGTCGGAACAATGAGAAAAACTGTAATTTTATTGGCAGTTGTTATCCATTGTATTAGTGTGGTGCAGAATGAAATAAAACTGAGTCTTGGTCCACCACTTCGTCTGCATTGAAAATGAATATGTTGTTGACATTGGTAGGGACACTTAATTTTCGCGAAAAGGGTTTCTGCCATATGTATATCAAAACATTTCCGTTCTGAACAACGTTCCCCACTAGATGCTTTTATCGGTTCCATGTCTTGGGTGCCTGCCCGCGAACCGCAATTGTTTAGAAAGAGAGTAACCAAATTCAGATTGCATAAGTCACGCCCCGCAAAATATTCTCTCAAAGACACGTCTTAATTCTTCAGTCTTATATTTTCAAGTATCTGTGACAACTGCTACTGTGACACATAAATATCCGTATGAAAAAATAGGCACAAGTGAAACAGTGGTGACGATTGCATAAGCAGCATTGATTTGAAAACTAGTGTTCCAAAGATGTCATTTTAAATTAAAACTTTAAGCTACGTGAATAATAAAAGAGAAAGTTTTCACATGGTTAAGTAGTTATTTTATGTTTTATTTATGACTAGCTAACCCTGCCACGCGTTGCGGTGGAATAACAGATTTTGATTCTATTCATTTCTGTGAAATTAATTGAAAGAAGTATATGTATTTTCAAAATTTTTATTATTGAAGTACTTGTTTGTATGCAATGTTTTTAGTTTTACCATCTTCCGCGCGTATGAATAAGTTGGGTGGTTTTCCTACTCTGGAACACGACACATACAATTGGCCGTGCGAAAAACATTCTGTTTCCAAATATATTCAGCACATTTGCAATGACTGCCCTTGAGCTTTATTTATTGCCATTGCAAATGCCAATCTGACAGAAAACTGTGTTCTTTTAAAGTGAAAGGGAATTTCTTATGGAATGAATGGAATTCTGGGAAGAAGCACATCTGCTCCTTTGAAAGCACCTTTCAAGATGGTAGCTTCTATAGTATTGCCCATCATTTTTTTTATTGCAAGGCGTGTGCCGTTGCAAAGTTTTGGTGGATTGATGTTACGAAGTAAAAAGGCTGGCACTCCTATTTTCAATTTTAATATATGTGGAGGCAATCTTGGAACATCAAGCAAATTTAGAAATTTTGGCTGNCTGGCACTCCTATTTTCAATTTTAATATATGTGGAGGCAATCTTGGAACATCAAGCAAATTTAGAAATTTTGGCTGATAATTTACCGCTTCATTTTCGTGTAATGTTACATCCACAGATTTGACATGTTCGCTTGTCGATAAGTATCAACATATATATTAGTATCGATACATTGAGCATTGACGTACTTATAAGTATCAATATGTTGTTATATCAATAAGCATTGATAAGTATCGATATATCATTTTTATGTAGATAGATAGATCTGTTGCTAGGTTGCGACTTTACATTGTTGACATTGCATTGTTGACTAAGGCGCTTCCTGACGTAAAAGCATGGTAAAAATGGCCTTTTTTCAGATTTTAGTACCTTTGCAGGTAATACAGATAAAAAATAAAGGCGTACAATCACTCGTGGGAACGAAAGGAAGGTTTATAAAAAAACAAAATGAAAATTGGTTGATTTTTTCGGAAGTTACACGGGNTCACTCGTGGGAACGAAAGGAAGGTTTATAAAAAAACAAAATGAAAATTGGTTGATTTTTTCGGAAGTTACACGGGTCCAAACAAACGGACATAAGGTTTTTATACATATAGATTGTTGCAAATTGTTTTGTTTCTCCAGAAAGCTACAGGGGTTATTGAAGATGGTTTGTTGCAGGTGATGGGACAACGGTGAGTGTTGCCCCTGCCTTCCCTCCAGCGCCGCCCCCGCCTCCGCCCCCGGGCCCCGGCAGCCTGCCCACTGTGCGACTCAGCACTGACGTAAGTCCTGCTACAAGCACCTCAATATTCCTTTTCAACTCTGCATGCTCCCTACTGAGGCAACGTGGATTGAGATGATGCTAATTCTAACAAAAATTGTATATCCAAAATTGTTTGTTACGAGAACTGAACTTGAGTATAAACATAGATACCAGTGGATTAGCCAGGATTTTCTTTCTACAAGGCAAAAAAAAAAAAAAGGAGAAGGGATGATATGCATTACACAGGCAGAAAGATAGTTATTAAACTTGTATTTTAAAAATACCCTAAAAGTAAAAATATATTCTTGGCTAAGAGCCTGGATGGAGTGCCTTTCTGAGAACAGGCCTGTCATTCATGGGCTGCCTGGCAAATGTATGAGGTGGAGAGGGTGGAATTAGAGACTTCTCAGAATGAATGAGAATGGAATGTAGCATGCAGAGAAAACCCTTATTTGTCAATAGTTCTCCNGAATTAGAGACTTCTCAGAATGAATGAGAATGGAATGTAGCATGCAGAGAAAACCCTTATTTGTCAATAGTTCTCCTCTCACCACCAAAAATTTCCATTCAAAACTTTTTTCAGCCTTGATATACACAGGAAATGAATTAGGAGCACCATTGCTGAAAACACTAAACAATGTGCAAATTGGAGTGGCTCCATTGTTTACAAAATCTTATGGTTAGTTTTCTAAGAAGCATAAATGTTTTCGCAGTTCTCGACTTGTTGAGATAACTATCAATTTCAGCAAACCCTCATTTTTTTGTGGCATTGCTTATGTAGCAGGATACATAAAATTTAGTCTTGCAAATGAGCAGATCATTAATTTGCCTTTGGCTAGATTTCACACTGCCTATCTGTCGGAAGAGCAACTTGTGAAATTGTTACTTAAGTACCTCTTGTTTTTTAATTTTTAATATCGCCTTTGAAGACTATTTAATTTTACATGCAACAAAATTTATATTGAAAACAATACCGTACCAGCTGTTTAAACTAAATTTCAGAGACAGAAAAAAAAAAAAAACAACCAGAGCCCAAATATTTTGTTAAGTTTAATGTGTTTCAGTGCCTAGTGTTTCTTGTGATTCAAAATCAGATTTCATGTTCAGAAACAGGATTTATCTTATAAATATTTAATGACTGTTGATATTGTTGATTTAGGCCTTCATTTATCATTTGATGTACTTTTTGATTAATTTTTTAAAACTGTTTCTTACCTTATGAGTGCTGAATTTCTTGGACNCATTTATCATTTGATGTACTTTTTGATTAATTTTTTAAAACTGTTTCTTACCTTATGAGTGCTGAATTTCTTGGACAAAGTACAATAGAAAAGTGGGTTCGTAGATTAGTAGATTTAGATTTGTAAGGTGTCACAATCTTCTAATAACTCGAGCCATGGCCACCTGTTCATTGTTTGTTCACTGGGTTACTCATGATTTTGCCAGTTCTTTATTGTTATTTAGGACTTCGCCAGGGCAAATAAAACAAATTTTGGTGCAGATCACTATATTCCAAAATTTATGACTGAAACTGATGGCTTGCTTCCTGAACTTCAGCTTTATGCATTAGGAGAAATGACCTTCAGCAATACAGCAGAACGTCACTTGTCAAATGGTGTATAAGGACTTTGCCTATCAAACACGCACCCACGGAATTTAAATGGAGAATCAATGTTAAAGGAATTTCTTCTCAATGCATCAGTTTTAAAGATAACCATTTCGAACAAAAAATACGTTGAACATGACTTTCTAAGAAATTTGTAAAGTTTTATTCACTCATAACTTTTTTGTAAAATATAAATTTTCGTGTTTATTTTTAGGAAAAAAATATTAAATATATTAATTGGCAAGATTTCTTTCTGTACTACCTGCAAAGGTACTAAAATCTGCAGAAAGCTCATTTTGTCTGTTTGTTGTCATAATTTTAAATGTCTTACACTCACACATCCGGTTCAGTAGTCCTGCCTGTTAGTTGCACCTCGATGCTCACAGTCCACAGGTTTTACCCCAGCTGGTCACTTCTGTCGCCACTCATCGCTCTACTGGCTCGTCGTCTATCGCTTAAGGTTGCACAAACTCTCAACTATCAAAAAACTGCCGGCTCAGAGGGCGTCGTGGCTTAAATAATCTCTGTGGCCCGATCTGGAACATTCCCCGCATCCAGTCACGCAAGAGACACTGTGGCAACGACCCAGAACATTCTTTCAGATAACCGCAGAAGTTGAATCTGCTGGAGGTCAGTAGCGCACAAATTGTGGTAGACTTATTGCAGCGGCATGCGGCAGCCTCCTTTGCGATTTGCTGCCCGCTTATTAGATAACTACCCTGACCTCGGCCCAGTTTCCTCGCTCCAGTGGGGCGGGGCAAGGGAAGCGATACAAAGCAACGAGTGCGTCACAATATTGTGGCATGGCTAGCTGGTGCAGCAGTTTGTGGATTTTGGAAATTATTGTGTCCAATCTCTAGGCATGGCGATGAAGAGCGGGCAGACTGTGTTCTTTGTTTAGAAAGTAATGTGTGTCCACTATTGCTGCATATATTTAGTGCGTAATATGCACACACCATAGGAATGACATGTCTGTGCATTGCTGCTTACTTGCGAGGGCTGTATGCAATGCCAGAGTCCACATTGGCTGTTCTTGCTATGACTTCTTGCTCGCACGGCGAGTATGCCTCACCAGTTGGTTTCAGCACAATTCCAGGCATGAATTCTGATTAGGAACTCACAATGAACACGAGGTTATAGTGTGCACTGATCTGAAGGTGGATCACCATAATAACATCATATACATGAGTGGTTGATCTTTGGTCTAGAATTATGGAAAATGTTGAAAGTCACGTTCTTAAATTTCTTAGCAAATTCCTTGATTTTGACTGCATTCTTTCTGAATTCAGTTTCCGTCGGCAGCACATATTTGCAAATACACCTGGGGCATATTCACTAGTTGCTGCCGAATCCATGCACCTCCACAGAAATGAGTTACAATCTATTAGCATGTTAATTAAGAGAAAAGTAAACAATGCAGGTGAAACCACACTGCCCGGTGACTATCACATTCTCAGCAAGAAATAATTAATTTTATCTGTCTTTTTCATTGCATTTTCCAAGACATCTAAAATTACATTTAATAAGTGAGGTCAATGGTAAAGAACATAACAGTCATGAAATATTTACAAGCATTCAAAAATAGAGGTATTTTTCCGAGAAATGTAGTAACCTTTTGTTTATTGTTGTCAAAACAGAGTTTAGTTCATATTAATAAGGATACGTGATGCGCGTGACTGCAGATCCCGGACACGAGGGGCAAGCCGCGGGAGCCACCAGCAGCCATCCAGAACGCGATGATGACCAAGGACAAGAAGCCGTTCACGTACACCCCAGGAGGCCTCGACCTGTCGCAGATCCGCAGCCCAGGCATGCAGCGCAGGCTCACCCGCAACGCCAACAGCGAGGGTGTGGGCGACCAACCACAGGTGAGCTCTCACTGTTCGGTCAGATCGTTGTGGCGAAGCTGCTTTCCCCTACTGGTTCTGCTTGTCACGGTGCATTCACAACATACCTGAACATGGACAACTTTATTAAAATATCATTATCCCCTATTGCAGCATGTAAGCAACAGAAAAGCATAGTATTGCTCTGATATGCTTCCCGTATCTACGTGCAGGACCATGGGAGAAATCGTGTACATGGGGGTGGACTTGTTATGAATAGAGGTATTTAAAGCATAAAAGTTAGAGATGAAATTTTTTTGAACAATAACATTTTATAATAGATAACAACTCAAAATGCAAATACACATACATAAAAAAACATAGAAAATTTCCAATATTTAGTTTTTGTATTGTCATTGCACATATTTCTTCTTATCACTTGTATATTACGTATCAATAAAAGTTTTCATGTAAAATTGTTGCTTGTACTATATTTTTTTCATATTCTTTAAAAATTTTTTATTGGTATTAATGTGAGTGCTTAGAAAGGTACCATTTCAAGGGACTGAAACCTTGTCATTTAAGTAATTNATTTTTTATTGGTATTAATGTGAGTGCTTAGAAAGGTACCATTTCAAGGGACTGAAACCTTGTCATTTAAGTAATTAAAAATATTTTGCTAAAGCAAATATTTGAAATTCACTCCCTTGATTAGTTAGCCCAGCCTGACGGTCACACGTAGANAAAAATATTTTGCTAAAGCAAATATTTGAAATTCACTCCCTTGATTAGTTAGCCCAGCCTGACGGTCACACGTAGAAATTTTCTTGTGTAAATGTTTTGTGCACTTAGCGAGATTAGTGAGAGGTACGCACACCACTTTACATAGATCGCACGTTGCCCTCGAACATTGTGCGACAGAGTTGCGGAGTTATTGTTTACGCAGTGCCAATAGGCTGTTAACCAGGTCAACTGTTTGCCAATTGCCTCGCAAGCTAGCGACCTTTGCATACAAGAACAAGAAAGCTACCCTACAAATGCCTTCAAAGTTAGCTACCGTAAGCTGGGTATGTAGGGTTTAACGTCTCGTCGACAGCGAGGTCATTACAGACGGAGCAAGTTGCTCAGTGAAGCAGGAGTGGAGAAGGAATTGGCCACGGACCAGTAGTAAGAAACCATCCCAGCATTTACCTGCAGTGATTTCGGGAAACCATGGAAAACATAAATCAGGATGGCCAGATCTGGATTCGAACCCAGGTCCTCCCAAATGTGAACCATGTTTACCACCATGCCACCACCTTGCTCGGTTATTGTGTGTTGAGGACAGATTTCTGTTCCTAACTTTCTAGCTGATTCCGTAGCCTTAGTTGGTTGGTCGCCTCAGTGATAGGTGTCAAGGAGAGCAAGGTTTCAGCAGCGCTTTACAGCTCTCGTCTTGGGCACGGATGGGGGAAAAGCAAAGCGAGCATGAGGCAGCAGTGAAATGCTGTGGTGGGGGAAATGAAAAAAACTTTGAGAGGAACCACTGACTAACTTGTATGTATGCTTTGCTTCTCACGTGTGAAATCCTGGGTGTGACCGTACCAGGAATGCAGTTGGCAGGGATGAAAGGCAAGTGGTAGTTTCTGTCCTTGGCGACCACACCTTTATGTACTATGTAAATAAAATAACTCGGTAGATGTTACAGCCTCGCATGGGAACAATGTTAAATCCAGTGATTAGGTTCCCAGGCACGCAAAAATACCAACAATTTTCATATTTCATAAACACTCCACTGCCACATGGAAACATTTTGAGACATAGTTTGTTGAAGATGAAGGAATAAACAAGGATGTATTTATGCTTTTTGGTGTGCCATTAATAATTTTTAATTATATTGTGAAATTTTTTTTTGCTTTTATTTGGTCTATAAGATTGTGCTACATTTTAGTGTCCTTGTGGTATAAATTTGTAATATCAGTAAATAGCTTGTAGGAAGATGCTAGTAATGTCATAATAAAAACACGATCGTATATAACTAACAACTTTGTAGTGAAGCAGCTCTACAGCAACTCACAGCACTAACTATTGTTCTTTTGTAATCATCAGCCTTACATAATTAGTAACTGTCTTCAATTTTTTTCTTTTGTAGTTATAAATGACAGTGCAGTAAAGGTTTTGCTTTTCATGTCCTATAAGTAACTCTCTTATATGGTTTTTACTGTTATCAGTGTGAGTTGATGTCATTGGTGCAACCAAGTATGAAAAACAATAGGCCCTACCTAAATGATTAGCTACAAACTATATTTTTCAAATAATAAATTTTATCTGTAAATGTTTATTTATGCCATAGAGTTTCTGAGAGTGCCAGCATTGACACGTAACATTGCGCAGTTAAACGTAATTGTTAAGAAGTTGAAATTTTTAGAATTATCCGATACCAAATGATAACTAAGTTTTCATATATTTCACATGGACGAAAAATTAGAGTTTTAACAAAAAGCTGGCTGAAAAATTAACACAGGGTTGTGATATTTAATCTGATTATATTAATATGTCCTGGTGTTTGAAAAACTATATTAAAGTTGAGTTCGCAACATAATATCACAAATAGATATAACTAATAGTCTATTGTATTTTAGTGTTTCTGAAAAATGGGGGTAAAGCATGCCTTCCCTAAAATTATGTTCATGTTGCACCAATGGTCGACGTTTCTGCATTTANCTGAAAAATGGGGGTAAAGCATGCCTTCCCTAAAATTATGTTCATGTTGCACCAATGGTCGACGTTTCTGCATTTATCTGGGTGACACAGCACCAATGGCCACAATCGATAGCATCTGTACTGTACTTATCAACTAATAATAGATGTAGTTATCTACATATAGCTAACAAGTAAAAGAAATTTAATGAAATAAAATTAAGAGTGAAATATTTTGTTTCAAAATGATTTAATCATTACACTGTTTCATGAAAGATGATGCCGAGAGTTGGTTGTAGTACAGTCAGCTTCAGAAACAGTTTAATAATATTAGGCTTAAGTCACAGTACAGCCCAGGCTGTACTGCTATGTTTATTTCATTGCACTTTAATTTTTGTATGCACAGATATTATTTAACTACATATAACTTGCAGGAAGTGGGCACGTTACATGATAAACAACTTTGCACTCGAGCTTGTGATTCAGGGCTCATTATTTTCACTTACAGTAATTCAATTCTAAGAAAATGTGGTTTGGTCTAAAAAACCTTAATTCATCAAGTATTCTGAGAAATTTAAAATGATGTCCTTACACCTGTGTCAAGAGTCGTAATTTATAGCGTCAAGCATGTTCATTTTGTTTTGAGCCAACTGTCGTTAATGTGTTAAAATACAGTTGGCTTCTGTGCACAATATTTTTGTATTTTCTTAATTTTTATTAGTTTAGAATGTTGTTCCACCTAAATTTTCTACCTACTTCAGTGTATGTGAACTTTTAGCCACCAAAATGTAACAATGACTTTTGAGTATGAGTAAATGCACAGTAGAACATCAGAGAGGCAAGTCCCCTCATTTTCCAACGTCTCGTGCACTCCAAACTCCAGTCTTACTCTCAGAAACCTGAGAGCGACTGCAGCCGTCCACAGTACCTGCGACTGGTCGCGGGACACACTGCATGTACGGCCGCGTATGATGTGCGCAGGGCGGACCCCGGCCGTCATCGCTGGCCCCAGGTCCCCTGCCGCCGTCCGCAGTGGCGGCCATGCAGCCCCAGATGCCTGTAGCGGTGTTCCCCACGGGGCCACCCCAGCCCCCGCCGCCTCCTGGCTCCGCCATGGCCGTCCCCAAGAAGAGTGTCACCAGGACTCCGTCCAACCCCACTCCAGTGCAGGTGGCCCCGCAGCCCCCGCCACCACCCCCGGTATGTATGCTTCACAGCTTATAATTGTGCTCGCCATGGAGCAGCTGCCAGCAATACGCAGTTCATGGTAAAGTGAGCACTTTTGAAAGCCCTCTCACTTGGAATGACAGTCAATAAATATATTTTATTGTAGCCTAAGACGTTAACTTCCGAGTACAATGGGATATACACACTGTGTTTATTACTTACGTGGCAATATTTATTCAAAAAAGGTGGTTAAAGGATAAAAAAGGCTGAAAGGAAAAAGTAACTAGGGCCTTAAAAGAACTCACTTTACCGTGAACAGCCCATAGATAAATGGTAGCCATGCTCAGTTTACAGTGGCGGAAATTGTAGTTAGCTCTTTTATTCTGCATCATGTGCTTAGAGATATCAGTTTTGCATGAAAAATTCCGTAATGTACATCAGGATAAAATATCCTGTACACAAACATCAATTGCTTTAATTTTGATATTGACTACAAACTGTTAAGAGTACTATTCCCTCTTTAACTGTTTTACTTAAGATTCCAGCATTAAATTTTGAACATATGTGTTTTGCATAATTATGTGAATACAGTAGTAATTAATTTTTCTTTACTATGTGATGTTTCGATTTGCATAGTTTAATGAGCTTTTGTAATCGTATCATTATGTAATTGGACCGCTGTAGTTGATCAGTGCGAGTGCATTGAGTGAAGAAATAGCGGCTTGCCTCCAGGTGGCCAACGAGCCGGGCAGCTTGTACGTGCCTTCTGTGACGAGCCGCGCCCAGGTCGGGTCCCTGTACATCCCGCCGCTCAGCAACGCGAGTGGCCCGCAGTCACAACCTCAACCACAGTCGCAGACGCAGCAGCCACAGGTACGGCCGTCGGCTATAACTGTGGCACGGCCACAGTCAGCCACGTTTACGGCCACCCTGACCACTGCCCAGCAAATCTGCGTAAAGACCTAGCAACTAAGCACTGTAGTTCCCTCTAATGTTGAGTTTCGAGGCCAAACGCCAGGTGAGAGGGTTGGATTGTCCAACAGGGTAATCTGTTTCACAGAGTACTTGGGTTAAAACCACATACACACCAAGAAAAATGAAACAGTTAATTTTTTTTTAACCTACACAATTTCTCAGATTCCTTTGATATGTCAATCATTGTGTGTGGTTTTGCTATCCATGTTATTAATATTGACAACATGTAGTAAGAATTATGATTTCATTTGCATTAAGCCATGTTTGTGTTGCAAACAACAGCATTTATTTGTTTTGATTTTACATAACAATTTTTAATTTAAGTGTAATTAATTTTAATTTGAGATTTATCACACAAAAGTCATTAGTTGTCAGACACGAATTTTGGCATAATCAGGCCTGTATAGTAGTGATGGCCCAATACTTCGAAATTTTCTGATCTGATAACAAATATCTTGTATGTTCTGTATAAAAGTCTTAATTTGTAAAGAATTATTTCACAGTCACACTAACAACAATTGTAAAACATAATGGTTATAAAATAGTACATTATTTAATGAATATTAATTTTACTAATTACGAACATTACAATAGTAATTGTTAATCGAAGTTGAACTGACACCAATTGAAAAAATGTTAATGCTTTCGTTATTTATGGAAGATTTATTAATATTTAGCTCATATTTGTAGCCATTCAAATTCAGACATTATTCATTAAGCACAAAGATATTGAATTTAATTAAATAGGCAGATGTCTTTCAAATAAATGATACAGTAGATGAGTATACTTGATTCTTCCCTTGTTGCCTAAAATGTTTGAACATTGAGTAGTGCCTAACTTTACAGAGCATTAAACCCATTTTAGGTGGCTTCTTGTGGGAAAATCAGAGTGTTTGTTATCAAGATACTACTTTATTTCAGTAGGTACACATCTTCTGAATAAACTGATATCATGTAGACCATATATGTCACGCCTTTGTTGCCTGCTAATCCATAAACACCGAACCCGAGCGTGCGTAACTCATAGCAAGTACCAGTAAAATCTTATGTAAAAATCTGATGATAATGTTTTGTAATATTTATTACTCAAGGTTGGTAAGAAACAGGTTTCACTAGAAACATTTCTCAGGAATCACATTTACGTGAATTAAATGTTTTTAACGGCCAGCAGCCCAACCAATAGGGAACCTTTCGCAGCGTCAGGTAGGCAATCAGACACAAGGTCTGTTCCCAGAGCTTTGCATGGCCAATCAGCAAATGGCTATGCATACACCAAAGGAACTGCCATGTCATTTCACCTCTGTGTACTCTGTGTTGTCATGCAGTTATTCCATAGGCACATTCCAGATTGTGTGATGAATGTGTGCGGTGCTGCTGTGTTCAGTCCGCTAGCCCTGGCTCGCCATTGCCCTACGCGAACCTCCAGAAGGCTCCGACACCGTGGCTCGGCCAGAAGCAGCAGCAGCAGTCTGTGCCAGCCTGGGTCAGCCGGCCAGAGGAGCCGCCGGCCGCAGCCTGGGTCAGCCGGCCCGAGGAGCCGCCGCAGCAGCCGGCCCCAGCCTGGGTCAGCCGTCCCGAGGAGTCACAGCAGCCAAGCACCAGGATTATACCCATACAGGTAGCACGTGCATCTGTATACCAGCAATTATGTGTTTTCCATACACGAGGTATACAGACCAGTGTTTCGTTGGGCTCTTGATAGTACGGCATGCATACCGCTGGATGTATTATGGCTATGGGTGTACCACACTTCACTAGCCTGTCTCTGTCAAGACATGGTTATTTGAGTGAAAAACAGAAAGCGAGATCAACCTTTACAGAGGTATCACACATGCTCTGACTGTTATGAACACCATGCACATTTCACATATATCCACAAGAAATATTGTATCTACCCAGGAACCCTCCGCCCCTGTGTAAGCCCCACATACATATTTTTAGCATAACTCTGTAGAAAAAAAATTTCTTTAAGCAAAATATGTTTGGACTAAAGTATAAATAATGTGTGAGCCATCATATGATATCATGATCACAAAAACTGCTTCCCCATTTCCTCCACAGCTGCTTCTTCTTCTAAGGTTTTTTCTGGAAGCTTCATATGAACCAGCTCTGATGTAACTTCAACACCGGAATTTTCCAAGGCCATTCTCAATGGTCTGAATTCCTGTGGAAGCCCTCTAAGCATTATGACGACGATTAATTCATAGTCTAGCGCCTTACCTGTATCTTGCAGTTTTTGATTGGTGCCCATGATAGCGTTTATGGGCAATTATTAAGTTTAGTGACATTTCTGAAAGAAACATCCTAGATAAACAAAGGTAGCATTAATGGATTCTGCACAGCTTACCTAATTAATATTCAGGAGAGCGTCATGTTAAAATGAGTAGAACGTATTAAATAAAATAGTTGAAAATACGAGTAGTCTGCCGCTTTGTTTACGGCGGACGCCATGATTTTTGGTGATGTCATGATTCCTGCCATTGCCGTATTGGCTTGTGGGTATTGTTACGTCACCGTGACGCGTTGTTAACGGAAATTTTTGAAGCAGTTCAGTAGCCATTGCGTTTTTGCCGGGATGAGTCGTGACGTCCCAGTCCGACGGTTTTAAAACGGAGAAAGCAAGAACGAGTGCTTCTGTGTGTTAAATTCGTCTATGAACGAGAGCCTCAGTGCCTATGAACGAGTGCTTCAGTGTGTAATATTCGCATATGTAACGTTTTAGTGGAACATGGTGTTTCGTCGAGTGAGGTATGGTTGAATTGGCCGAGGACAGAAGAATTGTACCTAGGTGAGTTAATTGATATTCTTTTGGTGTGTTTTATGGTTCCTTTAAATCCCTACAATCCTAAATTTGTAGTTTAGTGTAAAATCCTACAATCCTAGGTTAGTTTAAAACCCAAAAACCCTAGGTTAGTGTGAAACCCTACAATCCTGGGTTAGTTTAAAAATGTAAAATAGTGATACAACCATCAAGGGGTTAGGTTCTGTTACGTTAGGTGAGCACATATTACGAAATTAGTCGTACGTTCATGCCCCTCGTATATTCGTGTTCTGCGTCATTAGTAAAGTGGAAATATACAATTTTCCGTAATTTTTTTTTTTTTACAGAAAAGTCACTAAACTAAATAATTACCAATAAGTCTTTCCAAACCTTTGCCTTCAACCACTTTCAAAAGCTCACTCCATGCAACCTTAGCTTTCTCGGCATTCCTCACATATGGATATAGGTGCGGTTCCACATGTAAGCAGATCAAGGACACTGCCTCCATCTCTTTATCTGTATCAGGCTTCTTTTCCACTCCATATGCCTCCCCAGTAGCATATGTCAACAGTTTTTCACGCATTAACAACATTTTCATGACGAATTTCCAGCCTTTATAATCGTCCATGTCATTCAGTTTGTTTACAATCGGCATACCGCCAACCCACATTTGTAAACTGTTCCGATGCATGATGAATAAAAGAATAATGTGTGTACCTACCACAATGCACAAGGCGTTGCCACATATGCTCACAATTAATTATACGCACGTGGTATGATACAGTTTAGCCAACTGCTGTTTGATTACAACTTAACAATTCACAATATTCACATAAAAATATTCGACTGCATTAGGGAAAGTTCTAATATTCCCTCTATTGCAGGGATCGGCAACGTGAGGCCGGCGGGCCGCATGCGGCCCGCCGGCCGGTTTTATGCGGCCCGCGACAAAAAGGTTTGATTTAATTAAAGAATTATTATTACAAATACTAATAAGTTGTAAAAAATTTGAGTTGAGTTGTGAACTATTAATTGATAACACAAAAAGGTTTCTGGTGTATGCGAATACTACGTCAGTGTCTGTCGAGTGCATTCGGACTGTCTCGGTCAGTGTCGGAGTGCGTCGCCTCCCCGAGTGATCGAGAGTGAAGGCGTTCGTTCTGACGAAAGTTTGAATTTCCCTCTCAACGGTTCGCGAGGGTAGTTCACATGTTGCCGCGCCGTGGCGTGGCAGGTCAATTTTTTACAACACTGTGGAAGGGTTCGTGTTCGTTGTGTCAGTAGTCACCATTACAAGCTGTTGTTTGTTGCAACTATGGCTAGTTCTAGTAAAAAGCGTAAAGTAGGTGACGAGTGTCGCGTTTTCCAAGAACGTTGGACGGATGCTTATTTGTTCGTTGAAGTTCGGCAGAAACCGGTGTGTTTAGTGTGCGATGAGTCAATCGGTGTAATGAAAGAGTTCAACTTGAAACGACACTATGAAACCAAACATGCTACAAAATTCAACTCTTTTCAAGGACAAGTTCGGAGTGATAAAGTTTCTAATTTAAAGCAAAATCTCAAGAACCAGCAGTTTTCATTCAAAAAGCCTACTGTTGAGACTGAAGCTTGTGTTAAGGTAAGCTTCATAGTAGCTGAAAAGATTGCAAAAAAGTCAAAACCTTTTTCAGACGGAGAATTTGTCAAAGAGTGCCTGGGGTCTGCCGCTGAAATTCTGTGTCCATCACAGAGAAATTTGTTTTCTAAAGTAAGCCTTTCTACAACAACTATTTTGAGACGTATTGATGATATGGCAGATGATATCAATGATTCTATTAAGGATGAAGCGTCTGCATTTGTATTTTATTCAATTGCTATTGATGAGAGTACTGACATCACCGACACTGCACAACTGGCTGTTTTTGTTCGGGGAATCAATGATAATTTCAATATTACTGAAGAGTTGTTAAGCCTACATCCGATGCAAGGCACCACTAAAGGAACTGATTTGTTTCAAAGTTTAATGAATGTGCTTGATAAGTTTAACCTTAATCTAAAAAATCTGGTAGGAATTGCCACTGATGGTTGTCCATCAATGGTAGGCAAAAACAAAGGAGTAGTTACTTTGGTTCAGGAAAGAAAAGGGGACGATGTTTTGATGAACTATCACTGTATTATACACCAACAAAGCTTGTGTGCCAAGAAGGTAGGCTTCGAAAATGTGATGGACATCGTTGTTAGAACAGTAAATTTCATTAGATCTCACGGGCTCAAACATCGGCAATTTCAATCCTTTCTGGCTGAAATGGATGCAGATTATGGAGACATACCTTACTTTTGTGACGTTCGTTGGCTTTCTCGAGGAGAAATGTTAAAGAGGGTATTTGAACTGAGAGATGCTATAAAGGCCTTTATGCACGACAAAGAAAAGTCAGTCAATGAATTCAACAACCCTTCATGGGTAAGTGATTTGGCATTTTGCGCAGACATCACAATGCATTTTATTTGAATATATTAAACAAAAAATTGCAACATCCTGACAACTTCATTCACAACCTCTTTGACTGTATCAAATCATTTGAGTGCAAGCTTGATCTGTGGCAAGATCAACTCATGGAATACAATTTCACTCATTTTGAGAAATTGTCAGAATGTGATGGTTTTGACATGAGCAAGTATGTCACAGCTTTAGTGGAACTAAAAGATGAATTTAACTCCAGGTTCTTGGACTTTAGGAAAAGTGAAAAGTTAATTAACTTGTTTTCCCGGCCTTTTAGTGTAAAGGTCAGTGATGTGCCAGCAAACCTTCAAATGGAACTGACAGACTTACAGTGCAACTCAGACTTAAAGGAAAAGTTCAACTTGGGACTAACTGAATTCTATTCTAAGTATATTGACAAAGACAACTTTCCCAATATCAGGTTAAACGCCCTTAAAATGATGTCTCTCTTTGCCAGCACATATGTTTGCGAACAGTTGTTTTCAAAAATGAATTTTGTCAAGAATAAAACCAGAAGTAGATTGACTAACGTTCATCTGGAAAATTCAATCAAAGTATCAACTTCGAAAATCAGACCAGATATTGACAAGCTTGTGAAGAGGATGCAATACCAAACTTCCCATTAAATTCTCTCGAAAACTATTATTGTATTTTTAATGCAATTTCGAACTTCATTTATACTCAAACTGTATTTCAATTTACAAAAAAACTAAATTTATAATTGTGTACCTTATAAACGAAATGTTTTGTGTGAAATAAACAAATTTAAATTCAATATGTGTTTTTCTGCTTATATCACACCTTGTTCGTATGTTTATGGGTATGATAAACCATGCGGCCCCCAAGACGTAACACAAATCTGATGTGGCCCTTTAAGGTAGAAAGGTTGCTGACCCCTGCTCTATTGGATGCATTAGAGGACACAGAAATGCTTTGTGAAGTTCTTCTACAACAACTTTTTGAATGTTAAGGTTCAAGGACAGTTTGAGAAATATCTGTTGCCTTGGTTCTACCACAATATATTTTTGCTGCTATTTTACTGTCAGCAAATAAAGGATGGTTCAATTTCATGTGGCAATCCAATGAATTGTAACTCTGGCTGTGTTTCACACAGTGATAGATAATATTTCAGTTCTTTCGACATCATCTTCTGCAGACGTCTGTCGTGCTAAGAAAGTTGTGACAGTTTGATTTTGACACTGATAGAGCTCTAAAAGAACATGCTTTCAAGATTTCTGATAATCAAGTACAGCATTTTTCCTTCAAATTTTATTGCAAATGTGGCAAAGCAAATCAGTATCACACATTTCGCTGTGAAGTCGTTTTCCTTCACATGACATTTAGCAAGGTCTTTGTCTTGTAACCAGTCATTGTTGAAGGAAGTGTACCATTTTAACTCCTTTTTCACCGGCTGAGTCTAAGAAGTCAGTATTGCAGACATGGCTGTAATTTGTACAGAACTTGTAGTAGAAGGAATACCGGGTCATGTACATCTTCTTCATCAATAGATGGATGACTGAAAATTTTGAGTTAAGCCTCTTTGCCTTTCTGCCCTTCTAACAATACCCAAATATACCATCAAAAAAGGACTCACGACACTATTTACTTACAGCAAGAACTGCACACCCACTGGCACGACATGTGACACTGATGGGGGGTTGGTGTGGGCAAGCCGCAAGCGCAATTAGAATGAGCGGGAGGGGACTGCGCATGCAGCCTGTTTACTGCATTCTTTTGCCTACTCCCTTCCTCCTTCTGAATGATGTGGACAAACAGCAGATAATTTGGCACAACAGGATTGGGAGTGGAAAGGAAATGTGTGCGCAGCTTGTCCTACTCCCCCCTAACTGTCCACATGATGCATTTCGAACCAATGACAAGTAGCTGTCAGCTCTATGGTGGGATGAAATATGTCCTGCCATCTTTTGCCTGGAATCTGGGAAACTTGTGTTTAATTCCAGGGCAATCTGGTTGAAAACTGTACAGGTGGCAACCCCAGAAGAGTGTGTAAAGCTTTATTTTCACAGTGGTACAGGAGGTTGCGAGATTAATACCTTCTGACACATCTGGTCTCTTACGATGACCTCGGAGACTCTTCGCAAGCGCCGTGGACCGTGAGGCTCATCATGGTTGTTGTTGCAGGTGGAAGGCCGCGAACCCCCGAAACAAACCAGCACTCAGCAACAAAAGCAACAGCAGCAGCAACCTGCAAACACAAGGATCGTCCCCATTGTGATGGAGGGCAGCACACAGCAGCAGCCGCCACAACCGTACCAGCAGCAACAGTACCAACAGCAGCAGCAACAATACCAGCAGCAGCAACAGCAGTACCAGCAGCAGCAACAGTACCAGCAGCAACAACAGTACCAACCTCAGCATCACTACCAGCCACAGCAGTACCAGCCACCACAACAGCTGCAGCAACAGCACCAGCACCAGCAGCAACAGCGCAGACCTCAGTATGTTCACAACAAGTTCAACGCCCCGGGCTCTCCACAACCGCCCACCAGCACGCAGACGTGAGTACATGTTGCATCACTGTCACCAGGTTTCTGTCACGAGCCGTTGTTTTACAAGAACATCTGAACAAGGATGTAAACAAGATGTCACATTCTTGCAAGAACACATACAAAGATATAGATATATATATATGTGTGTGTGTATATACACACACATCCATGCATATGCGCACACACAACACACAAAATTATATCAATGGTTAAACAAATATGTGTCAAATGAAGTGAAACCAGTTTTTTAATTTTCAACATTTCAAAAAGTTTATCAAATGGAATGTTATTCTGATTTGCCACCATTATTACAATAAGTTATTCATTTGGTGTATACTCCGTAATGAATGCAGTCACAAGCAAAGATTTTTTCAAAGTTTCTCCTCAAAAGTGTCCACTTAACCACAAATCAGCCACACTAGCTGCAGCGGGGAAGGTGTTGATGGCTGTTACAATGTTCCAGCACTCCCGACTGCACCAGTCCTCACCAGGGACAGCAGCCGGCCTGGGGCCCGGCAGGCGGCGCGCCCCTTCAATCTCGCTCCTTCCGCGTGCTGCAGAAGATAACCGACACTGACAATGATGGTGAGTTGTCACTTCAGTCGCATGGCAAAATGTTCATGCTATTACCATGGTCTGTGTTTGCATCTGTTTGATTATCGACAACTCACTTCTCTGCACTGCAGGGGCTGTGGTGGTGTAGTGGTAAAACTCAAACTTTTGCAAATGAGAAAACATGACGGACATTGCCATTGGCTGGAGGGGTTTTCTTGAGGTATTTACACATCCCCCCACCAACAATGCATTCCATTGTTGCTCTATACATACTGAACAGAGGAGTTTGCTCCAGTCAGAGGGGTCCAGCTGAGCTGCAGTGAAGAGCAGATGAGACGCGAGAAGCTCACAGCGCGCACACCAGCAGGAAGCAGGAAGCCATTGTGTAAAAACAGCAGCTAGCAGGCACATGTCATGTCGCAGTGCAGTCACACCAAACGGACAAAGGTTCTTTTAAGTAGCAAGGTTATCAGCTGCTGTTTGGTAGAGCTCAGATAGCACGTTTCTAGGTGGACGGTGGAACGCAGCCCTGCTTCCGGTAGTGGAAAGGGTTACCGAAGCCAGTTTGGCAGAGAAACCATCGTCAGGGCTCTAAGATTTATTTAAGAAAGGATTCTGCATGCCCTTCGTAGAAGAATAAATACACGTGCACCACGGCCAACACCTTGACGATAAACGTGAGTGCGAGTGCAACAAACATCCCTGAGACAGGGCAAAAGCAGAATATGTTGAAGACTGATGCTCGTGCCTCACCAGATGCCGATTCTCGAGCAGTGAAAATGGGCCAGTATCCAACCAGTCACTACCTACAAAGTGCCATACTGTTCCCTGGTGAGAGAGCTAAGAGCAACTGGTAACACTGACGTGGTGAACTGCGTAGTCCCAGATGGTGTCGCATACCAGCTGCACACTACAGTACCATGCTCGCAGTTGTGTGCCAGTCAGGGCTGCCATACAGTGTATTACTCCCCAGTGACTAGTTTACTGAAGGCTTCCATCAAACTCTTACCAGTCAACAAGGAATAGGCTACATGCCAGTAAAAAGAAAATAATTAAATTTCTGTTTCAAAGGATAAAATATTGTTTCAGGTTAACAAATATCAAGTTTATTTAACATTGAATTATTGGATTATTATCTAATTCATTAAATAAAAACGTGAAAATAAAGCCATAAGTCACGTGATGGCGAACACCAATCAGAGCTCGTGACGTCATCGTTTATTAAATAAACGCGTCACTCCTGTATTTCGCTCTCGTCATCGTTTGTCGTTATTCTCCCGTTGTTATCTTTTTGATTTTGTGCAACGTTTTCTTACGTAGTTAGTTAAAACAAGGGATACCAAAATGGAAACTGGATTTACCAAGGCGAACAGTTCGAATTTGCCCAAAATTGATGTACTGATGCTGGGAATGTTTTTCGGAACAAACAGTGATTTCTGCTCATCAGAATTCCGGAATGTTAAGTCTTCCATGTAAGTATATTATAAACTTCTATTTAATGAGAAATATAATATACTTTTGTGCTCACAAATATCATAAATTTACATACACTTCTTGTATGTAACGTGATGTTAGGTTATGATTATAACCTAAGATTATAACAATGGTAATATGTTTGATTATTAGGTACAGTGCTAATATCTGAAAAATATAAAATATTATATAGGTATTACACTTCATACATATTACACATCGAATAACATAAAATCAATAGGTACAATACATACAACTTAACTGAATAACAATCAATATGCAATGAATGGTAAAAATTGTCTTGACTTTTCTCCTATTGCCTATTATTACTATAATATTTATACACACCTGAACTTGTACTTGTGTTAGAAACTGTAGCAGCTTGTACTAATTCACGACATTCCTCACTTTCCATAATTTTTCTCTTTTTATAAATATATGGTCATTTTGTAGTGGTAGTGAGTGTTCGTTTTCTTCTATCTGGTTGACAGTCAAACTTTGTTGGAATACAACCAGGTTTTTTTTTTAGCACTTTAGACACCGTTCCCATTATTTGATATAATTAACCATGTCACTCGGCAACTGTAATAAAAAATAATTGCGTAATACAATATTATTTAACAAACAAAAAACCAGGTTAGATCAAACCTAACCTCAAATATCGTAGTTTATTTTAAATCATTTATGGATAAACAATATTATTAGGGTACACATACGAATTAAATAACATTAAAAATGTAATAAAACTTGCATCAAAGTGGTCTTCACAAGAATAAATAGCAGTATCTGTTGATAAAGCCGCTGGATCTCGTCGTGCCAGTTTTAACCACTTTTTCCGCATGTTTTTTTCGGTTGGGACATGGAAAAACAATTTGCCGGGAGTTTTTATCGATGAACTTTCACATTTAGGCACTGCACACCATTTATAAGTGGTAGGATTCATTATAATTTAAAAAATCTTCAACTTGTGTATTTGTTTACAAATTGCTTACTATATTCTGACGTCATAGACGCCGCCATGGCAGTTGGCATCGTTTCAGCTGTAAAATTGAAATACAAATAAATAAATGTGAAAATAATCCCGAAAATGTTTAGTTTCACTTAAGCCTATATGTACAACTTTAGGTCATGAAAAAAAAATTGTCAAGTAGCCTATGTTCAGTGGCTTTCAGCCTATTAGTGTGATGCCAATGTACAGTTGAGACCGCAAGCAGCTGCAAATGACCTGAATAGATTTTACACCCATGAAGGAAAATTACCAAAATTCTCCAGCTGACCTGCTTGTTTGGCCTGGTAGTTTGTTGAAGTATCACCGACCTACAGGACCACCACGGTGCGCCAAGTGCCGACAGTTTAATCACAACAGCAAAAGCCGTAATTGCTTTGTGAGATGCAGGTTCTGTGGAGGACCACACTTCACTACAGATTGTAAGGAAACAGACCCAGCATGCAAAATGTGCGTGCTGTGCGAGGAGCAACGCACAACTGATCACGGAGGCTGGCGAGAATACAAGAAAGATGAATGGCGCCACTTTCCCCAAATGGAACAGCAGAAATGCCAGCAGCGGTCTTGCACCTCACTGATGCAAGCAAGATGCCAGCTGCACACAGTGAGAACCAAAGACCCCACCCTTTTGCACTTGATGTAAATTCCACGTCCCGCGCTGCCCACAAATGCCTGGACGCAAGCGGGGAAGAAAGGATATCCCCAGAGGCAAACTTTTGTGCCACATTACACATAGAACAAGCCCACTTTGACCCAGAATTACCACAACGTACTGGCACATGGGCAAGCATATGAAACACAGTTTGCTGTGCTGGCAACAAGTCCGCGCCTCCACAACGGAAACAGCAAACCGGTGTCTTTGAAAGGCAAACATAGTGCAAATACGGCTGAGAATAGTAACGCCCGACAAGCTGTGCCTCGGCCCTGAGAGCCAGAAGATGAATGCACAGCAATCTGCTCACGGTAGGCCACAGAGGCCGAAGGCAGCCCCTAAATGATAGTTCACTGGAGGTGGAACGAGGAACAGTCCAGGAAACTCAGGCAAGTGCAGAGCGCAACAGCAAGCTGCTTGTCTCGAGGAAATTACAGCAATTATTTCTCAAAATAACAACATTGAAAACAACCCTATAATAATGGCACTCTTGGATTCCCTGCCAACCCGTTCGGTCACACATTATTTTCTGAGTTCAAGTGTTGGATTCACATAATTTTTTGGTATGAGCTGTACTTGTGCTCAGAATTTTCCTCGCAGCCAATGAACCACATGCTGAGTGCTGGATGAGGACATTGGCATTAACCGTTCATGTCAAAGAAATCCAAAAAGTTTTGGCTGACAAGTGAGGGGGTGAACTTCCCTCTTGCTCTCTCCCCTATCCCCCTCCCCCACACTGTTCAGCGCGTATGGTAGTAAACATGTTGCTTAAGAAGCAGATTTATAATTGGAACACATCCACTCAAGTATTGTAAGCTCGTTCTGTGAAGTAGAATCGTTTTGCTATTGGCACTTCACTTTGGTTAATAAATGAATACTGTGTGTAATATCAGGTAGAGTACACAGTGTTCACGGTCTGCACTCCATCTGACTGATTCACACTGAGCGACAAACTACTTACACCTTCGACCGTCCTGGGCAAGCAGTGAGATTGTGTCCGTCATTCGTTGCAGGCCCAGTGGAAGGAGAAGGAGCCCCCACGCAGCAGATGCGGAAGCTGCAGCTGACGGAAGAAGACCGCGATCTCATGAACAAGTTCAAGGCACAAGGTAAAGTCTGTCGTATGGTGTGCACTTTAGCGACAGTTCTGAAAGCAGTGCAGTTTACACGCGTTTCCTTGGCAACGCAAGTGTAGCCATATGTCGCAGATGTATTCAGACACGGGATCATGTGGCTGTCAGCATCTGCTCAGACTGTGAGTTGTAACTGTGGCAGGCTTGTAGCCGATACAATTTTGTGACGTGTTAATAGACTGTATTGTAGTAAAATTATGAAGGCTGTGCCACAAACCGGGGTAAATTTGCACTTGCTGGGGTAATTTGCACCACTCAGACTTTTTGGATTGGTGCCATTTGGCAAAGAAACACAGAAAAGTAGCTAGGTATTTTCAGTTTTGAATGTTATCTACCCAAGGTAATTTTTGCTACCCCATCGCCAATTAATGGCAATAAAAGAAATATTTCGAGTTGTCCAAAGGTACCACAGCAGGTATTCCAAGTTTGCAAACAGCTAGTCTTTCTGCATTAAACCAATAAAAAAACCTAATTTACAGGATATTCCCAAATACCCTTTCCTTGCCAAATTCCAGAAGCCTTGTTGAAATTGTGTTCTGTAGTACCTTTGTTTCGCTTTGAAAGTGTTTCTGCACCACTGCACTTTGAGTGCACTTGCACGTTGTAACCGATGAAATACGCCATGCTGTCAGGTTGTGTTACTGAAGCATCCCTAATTCATTTGCTGCATGATATTAGGATATGTTTTATAATCAGCTCTTCACAATCCAAGGTTCCAGCATACTTCACAGAGCATATAGTACTCACCAGGTGCTGCTTCCCTTGCAATGTGTACACACTATGCTACTGTCTCTACCTCTCAGTTTCGATGCGATGTGACTGTAGGTAAACACAATGAAGGCAGTGCACGCAACTAGTTTCCCTCGGGTATGGTGAATGGTGGAAATGCATCACGTTAGCTGCACTGGAGTCATATGTTCGCAGAGCAGTGACGGTGTTGACTGTTTAGTTTCAGAGGAGACGCCTGGCAACGAAGAGGAGAACCCACGCTACCGGGGCGGCCACATTCCGTCCAGAGTGTTCCGCATGCTGGACGATAGCGGTCAGTCGGCTTGTTAACGGACGGTTGCAGAGCTACCATGTACGCATGAAGCATCGTCGAGAATCCTAGCCTTTTTTCCCTGTGCAAAATATTATTTACCTGCAGAAATGTCGCTCTCATGTAAGGGTTGCACCTGTATTTTTCAGCCTAAATATCTACTTTTTTCCTGTGAGGATCACCCACACATATAGGTTTCACCAGTTTTTGACTTTGGTAAATCTATATTTCCTTGCATGTGAAATATTCATCACAGACTTGTCAAAAGCGGTTAGCTGATTTATTTTCATATCTTTCACCCGTACAGCTAAATGCACAGGGTGCAGGCAGCATCTCAAGAGAGGCGACCGCGTGTCACTGCACTTGCCGTCTGGCATGACACTTGTTACTTGTGCGATACAGTTTATGTAATGTAAATTACTTCTGACAATGTTTTATATATTAAAAATCAACACAGACTAATTATTTACATATATACTGAACCACACAACCAAATAAAATAATTTAATTTCAACACATGAACTGATAAACTTGCATAAGATTCACGCCTCCCATGAGAATCACACCCAATTTTTTTGGCACTTATAATATAATTGGCATAAAATGTGTGACTGATACACGATTAAATAAAGTACTTAGGTTTTCCTACCCGGCACAGTTACAAAAAAACCTAGTACGGTCTTGGTGGTTGGACAACACGTGATAGAAAAAAATACCACAATAAAACTGAACCACACATTTCCTTTGCACTGAGGTATNGATGAGAATCACACCCAATTTTTTTGGCATAAAATGTGTGACTGATACACGATTAAATAAAGTACTTAGGTTTTCCTACCCGGCACAGTTACAAAAAAACCTAGTACGGTGTTGGTGGTTGGACAACACGTGATAGAAAAAAATACCACAATAAAACTGAACCAGACATTTCCTTTGCACTGAGGTATTATTTGTGTGAATGTGAGTGCAAGTGTGTGCGTGCATGGTTCATTTACGTGTGTGTGCATATTTGTGTATGCATAAGTGTAATGTGTGTGCATGTAATTGTCGGTATGTAATTGTGTGTGTAATGTGTAAGTGAACTTGCATTCATATGTGCATGCAATGAGTGGGGAAGTGTAGATGTGTGCCCATGTATGCATGAACTTTTGTGATAAAATGTGCAGAAAAAATTGATGGTGTGAGACAGTTTAGGTAAACAATACATGCACATTTCTGCAAATTTTCAAGAAATATCAATTTACTGTAAATTATGGTACATGGATAGAAATATACATTTTAAACTTATCTGTTTGGTTAAACACTACCTGAGAAGTGCATTTTGACAGCTGGTTTTGATGAAGGCTGTTCACAGTACACTGAGCACTTTTGAAAGCCCTGCTTAAGATCTACTTGTATGCACATTGTGTATTCTTCCGCCTTATGTAAAATTAACATTGCCATGGGCCTCATCACTTTAATCATGCGTTGGTCAAGTAAAACAGTAGAATTATTAGAAATAAAAACATTTTACAAATTTACTTATTCTTACACTGATGTGCATTAAAAAAAAAAACAGAAAGCAAAATATTTCACTCCATGTAATACTGACTTTTAATTCAACTTTAAAGAATGGAACTACTTTCTCTCCATCGTTACCAACCTAACTAGGCCAATGCCAGTCANATCATGCGTTGGTCAAGTAAAACAGTAGAATTATTAGAAATAAAACCATTTTACAAATTTACTTATTCTTACACTGATGTGCATTAAAAAAAAACAGAAAGCAAAATATTTCACTTCATGTAATAATGACTTTTAATTCAACTTTAAAGAATGGAACTACTTTCTCTCCATCGTTACCAACCTAACTAGGCCAATGCCAGTCNTGACTTTTAATTCAACTTTAAAGAATGGAACTACTTTCTCTCCATCGTTACCAACCTAACTAGGCCAATGCCAGTCAGTGTGCCTGTTAAAATATACACAGGTGGGAAGCAGTGACATTTCTCAAAGGTTGATTACAAAAGTGCTCACTTTACTGTGAACAGCCTATAGTGTTCTGCATTGTCGTAATGAAAGGTAGAGATATGCACTTTTAGCGTTGTTCACAACTAGTGATATTCTTTAACACATCAGGGGTCCATTTCCTGTACAAACAACATTTTATAAAGTTTTCCTTTTTTTTTTTAACCGTAGAATGTGTAATATCAGTTTTTTTTTACAAATTTCTAATTTAATTTATGTAGTCATGATTGAGATTACGTGAGATGTTGCTTCTTGCGTTGTGGTAGCTCTTGTCACGACATGATTATTTTGTCGGTTCTTCTGCTGTCTAGGTGGCTGTTTGACATTTTTTCCACTAAGGTGGTGGGAAGTCGACACTTCTACTGTGACCGCTGATTTGCTTTTTCTCACAGTTTCTCTTTTCTAACAGGCCAGTCAGGGTGTTTGCGGACCGACTTGAAGTACCCACACGGTTCCAAGGCGCAAAATAAGCAATAACAGTTTTTCCTTCCAAAATTTTACCACGCAGTTAAGTTTTTTAATTCCTTAATGTGTTGGTGTCAGTAAGGTCATTAGAAGGAACCATTTGCCCAGACAAGCAAGAGTGGTGAAGGAGTTGGCAGCGACCCGTATTAGAAAACCATCCAGACGTATTGTTGAGCAACTGTAAAGTAATATACAGCATAATGTAGGGGCCCTTGGGCACATAGAGTTTGGGGCCCTTTTAGAAAGCCAAAAAAAAANTAAAGTAATATACAGCATAATGTAGGGGCCCTTGGGCACATAGAGTTTGGGGCCCTTTTAGAAAGCCAAAAAAAAACGTGAATGAAAACATCAGAATGTACTTTTGTTTAGGAAGTGACTTTATTGCTTACTATGGTTAGCTTNAAAAAAAAACGTGAATGAAAACATCAGAATGTACTTTTGTTTAGGAAGTGACTTTATTGCTTACTATGGTTAGCTTTATACAAATCAAATACAAGTGAAGTGATTACTGTTTTGGGAATTGGACTATGTATATGTGCGTGCGTCACCTATGCATTGTAAGCACGCACCGTAGGTAGTGCTAACGTAGGTGACCGCTAGATGGCATAGTTTTGCCTTGATAACCAAGTTGACAGTAAGTTGACGTAAATCTACTGCCGCACGCTACCGCAACCTGATGTCAAGATGACNCCCTGGGCTCCTGTCCCACGTGCCCTTATGGAAAAGACGGAACTGCTGATGCATATAGTTTTCAATATATGATTGCTGTGGTGTAATACAGTAGGTATCTCCAAAATTCTGCTGTAGTGTTTTCAGAGCCTTACTTGACAGCAAAGGTGGCCGAGATAAGAACAGTCACATACATAGATCAAATAACAAAGGAGATACTAATTACCAACTGGACAAAAAGTATGATAGGAAGGAGTAAAGCATTCTGAGGATATAGAATTGTTAGTTTTTACGGCTAATACAGCAAACCCCCAATTTTGTGACTGCTCATAGTTCCCAAGAATACTATTGCAATATCATTTCTGTTGCAAAATCAAAACTGACCAATTTTGATCCCTAGGAATTTTTTTTAAAGTGCTATTTCATTGTGAAGTTTGTGTTTAAATGTCTGGAGGAAACCCAAATTTTTAAAATGAAATATTGATTTCATTTGTTAGATAGACATCTTATGAATAAAATTATACCAAAGAAGTGTATACTTAATCTCCCCTTGTTGCCGAAAATCTTTAAAAAACGTCTAGCAGTGCAAAGTTTTTCCAGGCAATATGTGTTCATGTCTCTGCCATAACAGTGATATGATTTCTAATGAAATATTAATTTAATTCAATAGCCAGATATCTTCAGAATAAAATTATATCCCAGATATGTGCATTTGACCTCCCCTTGTCGTTAAAAATGTTTAAATTTTGTGCGACTTGTAAGTTTTACCGAGCATGAAGTCCATTTGCAGTGGCTTCTTGTGGACAAATTTAAGGATTTGCCATTTAANGACTTGTAAGTTTTACCGAGCATGAAGTCCATTTGCAGTGGCTTCTTGTGGACAAATTTAAGGATTTGCCATTTAGTGATTAATTCATTTCAACAGGGACATCTTTTAAATAAACTTACGTGTATTGTTTGCTGGCAAATAATCCGTGAGCACCGAGCCCAAGCACTGTGTAGCTCCAAGCGAACGCCACATCCAGTTTGGAAGGATAGNGACTTGTAAGTTTTACCGAGCATGAAGTCCATTTGCAGTGGCTTCTTGTGGACAAATTTAAGGATTTGCCATTTAATGATTAATTCATTTCAACAGGGACATCTTTTAAATAAACTTACGTGTATTGTTTGTCGGCAAATAATCCGTGAGCACCGAGCCCAAGCACTGTGTAGCTCCAAGCGAACGCCACATCCAGTTTGGAAGGATAGACTTTGGCTGGTTTCCTAGCGACCGGNGACTTTGGCCGGTTTCCTAGCGACCGGCATGGCATCCCTGTGCCTTCCCTCTCATGACCAGTCAGGTGTTACATCATTACAACACCTATATTTCATTGCTATATAATATATTTTAGAAAAAGATTTCGATAACTACTTCTTGCATTTTTTGTCGATATTTTTACATTTTTTTTTCTTTAATTTTCCAAATTTTTTGTATGATTCCTGAGAATGAACTTGTAAAATCACTACACTTGNTGATATTTTTACATTTTTTTCTTTAATTTTCCAAATTTTTTGTATGATTCCTGAGAATGAACTCGTAAAATCACTACACTTGTAAAATCTGTGCTGGCAAAATGTGGGGTGGCTAACGCTGTTGATAAGCACACAGCATTGAGCTCGGCTACGTACTGATATGATTGCAGAGTGGCACAGAGAGGAGTACCCCAGATGAAGCTGCTCTACGTCACCAGTCCTGCACACTCCCTAACTCACCACGTGTGGCACTAAGTTTTCAATAGATTTTTGACAAATTAATTTTTTACAGGTTGTAGCCTACCAATTGACAGTAATAGCATACATAATCCCTTTATTTTATTGCTACATGCTGACAAATGTATTATTTGAAAACGCCTTGCCTACATTTTTTTTTTTTTTTACTAATTCTTTCCATCATTCCCAACAATGCTGTACTAAAATTGGCGCTGTAGAATGCTGTCGTAAAATTGCTGCTGTCGCAAAATTTGGGTGTACTGTACTCATTTTCTAGCTTCGAAGTGAATAAGTAAACAAAGGATCAAATTTATAGATTCAGCTGACATTGTAATGCAATGGACCCCAATATTAAAATTATTGTGACATGTATTAAATTATATTTGATGAAGTATGCATTTTGTGTGGTGATACCTTACAAAAAAAAATTATTTAAAATACTGAAGTAATTTTAGCAGTTAAGGTTTTCTTTCAGTGGAAAAAAATTCACAATTAACTATGAATTTCACACATTCATGTTTTTAGACACAGTGGTCTGTAAAACTTACAAATAATTGTGCTGCTACAAGGAGAAGGGTATAAATGGAAGGGAGAGGAGGGTTAAGTGTGTTTTCTGGAGGTTCTGTGTAATACAACACATGATTAAAGAGCAGTATGAGAAAGTGTTTATTGTGTCAGCTATTGGAAGTCTCGTACTCTTCAGTCTGTTTGCAGAATGGTTGGACATGTGGTGACTATAAATGTACGTTGTAAAGATGTTCTAGAGATCAGTGTCATACTGCGTTGTCAGGATATTTCCCCGATGTCATCACTTTTTGACAGTGGAAGGTTTATCATGGAGGTTTACTCAAGCGCCAAGGAACAGTTTTGGTACTTCAAGTCAATTTTGGTTTTTTTAACGACTTTGTTGTATTATTAAGCTGTGGGTTGGCGGTGAATAATGTGGAATTAATCATGTATGCCTTGTTACGATAAGATATTTTGGTTTGGTTTTGTAAGTGCTGTGTGGCTTAGAAAACTAAGCAATTTAAATGGGCTTGGAAAAGCTAATATAAACTGTTTACACATATGCTACAAATGTGAGCACTATTAACCAAATAATTTTCTTCACTCCACAGCTTTTTCATATTGATATTTTTGATACTTTTGTACATTTATTATGGAAACATGCAATAATGGAGAGTATAAATTCTTCTAATAAAGGTAATAAAAATGTACAATATTGGATGTGCTGCTGTCAGCTGGCAACTAGCGATGTGCCGAGGGGTAGCGTGTGATGTGACGGCACTGCAATGAGCTGGTGGATGCCGGGAGACGCTAGGTGGGGATGTTGTGTCCTCATGTAACGGCGTGCTCCTTCCTACAGTTTTGTTACTAAAAAACCGTTTTATGTTGCCTTTTTCTTTCGCATTTAGTTTAGAAATTAAATTTGAATCACACAGGTTCACTAGTTGTGTTGTGTACAAGTACATAACACTTGAAACCAAAATACACTGTTTCCTGTTCAACTTTGAACTTAACACGATAAAGCAGAAATTATTAAATGTGTTAAAACACGAGGTAATAAATATGAAGTGGCTATCGTCCGCTGGGGGTAATCACAGTCCTGCGGAGTTGCCATATCCATAAACGTGCAACTAATGCTTGCTTGCACCGATGTGTACAAGAGAATGCACCAGGGAAGCCACAAGTGGCAAATTAGAATGGTTCCAGAACTCACAGACAGGCTGCAAAATAACTCGCATGAAAAAATAAAGTGTTGACGGTCTCTTGCAGTGTCACACCTCCTTCCCCGGTGGAGCTCAAGACGAGATTAAAGCATGGTGGGTGTGTGAGGCAGCTCGTAGCTGAAATGTTCGCATGGGTTTTTGCGAAAACATATACACTAGATTGCAAAGTACAAGTAACACCAGAAAACACTTCGTACAATTCTAACATAATTACAGAGATGTTTCATTTCACTAATAATTATCTCTTACTACAGCTGGCCTCAGAAGTGATAGCTTACAAAATTTTGTTACATTACTGTTCTGTACTGAAACGGTTCAGAAAACTGTCAGTAATTACNGACTGTCAGTAATTACAATAAAGACTTCCACATAACAACCCTCTGCAAAACAAACTTTAATTTCAAAACACTGATAAAGTCTAAGGCTCGTACAATGATTGTAACAGCTGTACACTAATGGCAACAGCCAGTGCTCCATCATCAGTTCACGTATCTTTCAAGTTTTATTAAGTGCAAACAAAACAATCGCAGACCACCTTGCCACTAATCTATAAATTCTTATTTAAATTTAATATTACGTCCTCTGCTTACGGTAGTCTCCTTTAAAATATTTTATTACAAAACTTCACCACACTGGCAGGACTAGTATGATGAGTTTTGTGTAACAATCATTTCCTGTACATACACACACTTCACTTAATTAAATAACATGATGCTTGTTGTAATTAGTGTTGGTGTAGGCTTGTGCTCATTAATTGGTTGACCACATACTTGGCAGGGATGCTTAGATGGCACTCGTGTCGCTTGCAGCCAGACTGGGTGACATCGTGTTAGGTTTGGGCTTAGAGGGTGAGAGGGGGGTACGGCAACAGATGTATAAATATACAGTCCTGACATCAGTCCTAAAAATTTCTATGTACAAGGAGGTCTTAACAAAAAAAAGTAAACAACTCATNGGGGTACGGCAACAGATGTATAAATATACAGTCCTGACATCAGTCCTAAAAATTTCTATGTACAAGGAGGTCTTAACAAAAAAAAGTAAACAACTCATGAGTATGAAATAGTTAAAGAAATTCATAAAATGTATCACATGAAATGCGAAATTGACTTGAGTTACTGCACAGGTCAAATCGTNTTCCCCACTAATTCTTTCCATCATTCCCGACAATGCTGTCGTAAAATTGCTGCTGTCGCAAAATTTGGGTGTACTGTACTCATTTTCTAGCTTCGAAGTGAATAAGTAAACAAAGGATCAAATTTATAGATTCAGCTGACATTGTAATGCAATGGACCCCAATATTAAAATTATTGTGACATGTATTAAATTATATTTGATGAAGTATGCATTTTGTGTGGTGATACCTTACAAAAAANTATTAAAATTATTGTGACATGTATTAAATTATATTTGATGAAGTATGCATTTTGTGTGGTGATACCTTACAAAAAAGAATTATTTAAAATGCTGAAGTAATTTTAGCAGCTAAGGTTTTCTTTCAGTGGAAAAAAAATTCACAATTAACTATGAATTTCACACATTCATGTTTTTAGACACAGTGGTCTGTAAAACTTACAAATAATTGTGCTGCTACAAGGAGAAGGGTATAAATGGAAGGGAGAGGAGGGTTAAGTGTGTTTTCTGGAGGTTCTGTGTAATACAACACATGATTAAAGAGCAGTATGAGAAAGTGTTTATTGTGTCAGCTATTGGAAGTCTCGTACTCTTCAGTCTGTTTGCAGAATGGTTGGACATGTGGTGACTATAAATGTACGTTGTAAAGATGTTCTAGAGATCAGTGTCATACTGCGTTGTCAGGATATTTCCCCGATGTCATCACTTTTTGACAGTGGAAGGTTTATCATGGAGGTTTACTCAAGCGCCAAGGAACAGTTTTGGTACTTCAAGTCAATTTTGGTTTTTTTAACGACTTTGTTGTATTATCAAGCTGTGGGTTGGCGGTGAATAATGTGGAATTAATCATGTATGCCTTGTTACGATAAGATATTTTGGTTTGGTTTTATAAGTGCTGTGTGGCTTAGAAAACTAAGCAATTTAAATGGGCTTGGAAAAGCTAATATAAACTGTTTACACATATGGTACAAATGTGAGCACTATTAACCAAATAATTTTCTTCACTCCACAGCTTTTTCATATTGATATTTTTGATACTTTTGTACATTTATTATGGAAACATGCAATAATGGAGAGTATAAATTCTTCTAATAAAGGTAATAAAAATGTACAATATTGGATGTGCTGCTGTCAGCTGGCAACTAGCGATGTGCCGAGGGGTAGCGTGTGATGTGACGGCACTGCAATGAGCTGGTGGATGCCGGGAGACGCTAGGTGGGGATGTTGTGTCCTCATGTAACGGCGTGCTCCTTCCTACAGTTTTGTTACTAAAAAACCGTTTTATATTGCCTTTTTCTTTCGCATTTAGTTTAGAAATTAAATTTGAATCACACAGGTTCACTAGTTGTGTTGTGCACAAGTACATAACACTTGAAACCAAAATACACTGTTTCCTGTTCAACTTTGAACTTAACACGATAAAGCAGAAATTATTAAATGTGTTAAAACACGAGGTAATAAATATGAAGTGGCTATCCTCCGCTGGGGGTAATCGCAGTCCTGCGGAGTTGCCATATCCATAAACGTGTAACTAATGCTTGCTTGCACCGATGTGTACAAGAGAATGCACCAGGGAAGCCACAAGTGGCAAATTAGAATGGTTCCAGAACTCACAGACAGGCTGCAAAATAACTCACATGAAAAAATAAAGTGTTGACGGTCTCTTGCAGTGTCACACCTCCTTCCCCGGTGGAGCTCAAGACGAGATTAAAGCATGGTGGGTGTGTGAGGCAGCTCGTAGCTGAAATGTTCGCATGGGTTTTTGCAAAGTACAAGTAACACCAGAAAACACTTCGTACAATTCTAACATAATTACAGAGATGTTTCATTTCACAAATAATTATCTCTTACTACAGCTGGCCTCAGAAGTGATAGCTTACAAAATTTTGTTACATTACTGTTCTGTACTGAAACGGTTCAGAAAACTGTCAGTAATTACAATAAACACTTTCACATAACAACCCTCTGCAAAACAAACTTTAATTTCAAAACACAGACAAAGTCTAAGGCTCGTACAATGATTGTAACAGCTGTACACTAATGGCAACAGCCATTACTCCATCATCAGTTCACGTATCTTTCAAGTTTTATTAAGTGCAAACAAAACAATAGCAGACCACCTTGCCGCTAATCTAGAAATTCTTATTTTAATTTAATATTACGTCCTCTGCTTACGGTAGTCTCCTTTAAAATATTTTATTACAAAACTTCACCACACTGGCAGGNAATTTAATATTACGTCCTCTGCTTACGGTAGTCTCCTTTAAAATATTTTATTACAAAACTTCACCACACTGGCAGGACTAGTATGATGAGTTTTGTGTAACAATCATTTCCTGTACATACACACACTTCACTTAATTAAATAACATGATGCTTGTTGTAATTAGTGTTGGTGTAGGCTTGTGCTCATTAATTGGTTGACCACGTGGTTGGCAGGGATGCTTAGATGGCACTCGTGTCATCAGCAGCATGGCTGCCACTCTGTCGCTTGCAGCCAGACTGGGTGACATGTTGTGGCAGTGCATCACTGCTCCGCCCCACGCGCACGGTGCGCACCATGCGCCTCATCGAGTCATTCATCCTACTTCACTGCTAATGTATGCGTGTTAGGTTCGGGCTTAGCGGGTGAGAGGGGGGTACGGCAACAGATGTATAAATATACAGTCCTGACATCAGTCCTAAAAATTTCTATGTACAAGAAGGTCTTAACAAAAAAAAGTAAACAACTCATGAGTATTAAATAGTTAAAGAAATTCATAAAATGTATCACATGAAATGCGAAATTGACTTGAGTTACTGCACAGGTCAAATCGTNAAATAGTTAAAGAAATTCATAAAATGTATCACATGAAATGCGAAATTGACTTGAGTTACTGCACAGGTCAAATCGTTGTACACAAGTCTCATGCTTTATTCTGTGTAGGGGCTTGGTTAAGGAATCAGCCAATATGTTCTATGAGGGCATATGCATAATACTAATGATCCCAGATTCCACACAATCTCTTCAAAAATGCTATCCGACGTCTGTGTGCTTTGACATAGGGTTAGTTCGCTGAACCGCATCTTTGTTGTTGCAAATTACATGATAGGATTTAGCAACTTTATTTGCGTCAATTTCTGACATCAAATGTTTGAGCTGTAACAGTTCTTGCGCTGTGAATGACGGAGCCGCGCACCAGGTGTAACAGGTCGACAGTGTGACAAGTCTTGAGTTTCTTGGTGAACCACGATGTCAAACTGCCATACAATTACAATTTAAGCGCACAACATGTTACCGAATATCTACTACTAATTTTGCTTTCCCAGTCAGCATCACAAAAAAAAAAAAAAAAAAACATTTCAATTGCTATTGCCTTCTTTGGCAAAGTAGAGTTTGTACTTTCAAGTATCCTTTAATTATGTTAGTACCCTTTGTTATGGCTTTCTAGTGTACTTTTTTTGTTTTTGAGACTTATCAAATCTGCTCATTGCAAAATAGATGTCCGTCCTAGTGTTTTAGGAAAGATACAAGAGGCTGACAATAGTCTCCTGGTATGGAACATGTACTACATCAGAATACTATCCATCTTTTGCATCAAAGTCTGCCCAAGATCGAGAGCGGTTGATACTGGTTTGGTCTTGTATATGCTCGTGATATCCAATATATTTTCTGAATATCTCTTGCTACACTTTAAGGGAAAATGTGACTGTTCTCCAATTACAGTATTTGTATTACTCACTTCACAAACCCCTTTCTGACAATATTTTCTTCCAATTGTTCAGAAATATTAACAAGTTTCAGCATTCCTTTCTATTTCAAGTAATGCAATCTACATTGCTTTTAAAAACCCTTATTTTCTGTGCAGTAACTNGTTTCAGCATTCCTTTCTATTTCAAGTAATGCAATCTACATTGCTTTTAAAAACCCTTATTTTCTGTGCAGTAACTCTGTTTAATTTTCTGTAGTTCTCACGTAATACAATCCAGCCTTCGCATAGGCACTGCACGTATCTTACCTGGTTTATCATCATGAACGTAATTTCCTGTTTTATCGAAGGCTGTACAGGCTTCTTAACTGTCAGTAACTGTTGAATCACATGTATGCAACACATCTCCTGCCTCCATTTCAACAGTTACGACACTTCTGAAAAACTAAGTCCACACTTCCAGAAACTTTAGCTGCCAAATCTGACCCGTTGACAGCCAAAATTGAACTAGCACTAGGCTTAATATCATTGAACTTACTTCCATCATTAGTGATAAGTGCTGATTCACATTGAGTCCAGATACCACATTTCTTTCCTATATGTTTTTGCTGAGACAGTCTGCTGCCAAAAGGGTTATTTTGTTTGCTTTAAACTTTCTTTGGACCAGACCTTTTATTTGAATGTTTGCCAGACATCTGTGAGCCAAATTTCTAGGTGCAGAGGTTTGTTCCACTCGTAATGTTTGCCAGGGCTAATTTTTTTCTATACAAAGCTGACTCTTCACTTTGGCTCTGATCCTGTCTCTCTCGATATCGTGTACAAGCTCTGTCCTCACTGCCAGATGCTCCAGAGTTCTTGAGAGCCTTAATCATGGGCTCGTAACAATGCGTAACGCCAGCCAAAAGTGGAGTTTCCACCCACTCTTCATTCACATTCAACTTAAATTTCAATGTATTATTTAAAGGCATTGNGTTTCAGCATTCCTTTCTATTTCAAGTAATGCAATCTACATTGCTTTTAAAAACCCTTATTTTCTGTGCAGTAACGCTGTTTAATTTTCTGTAGTTCTCACGTAATACAATCCAGTCTTTGCATAAGCACTGCACGTATCTTACCTGGTTTATCATCATGAACGTAATTTCCTGTTTTATCGAAGGCTGTACAGGCTTCTTAACTGTCAGTAACTGTTGAATCACATGTATGCAACACATCTCCTGCCTCCATTTCAACAGTTACGACACTTCTGAAAAACTAAGTCCACACTTCCAGAAACTTTAGCTGCCAAATCTGACCCGTTGACAGCCAAAATTGAACTAGCACTAGGCTTAATATCATTGAACTTACTTCCATCATTAGTGATAAGTGCTGATTCACATTGAGTCCAGATATCACATTTCTTTCCTATATATTTTTGCTGAGACAGTTTGCTGCCAAAAGGGTTATTTTGTTTGCTTTAAACTTTCTTTGGACCAGACCTTTTATTTGAATGTTTGCCAGACATCTGTGAGCCAAATTTCTAGGTGCAGAGGTTTGTTCCACTCGTAATGTTTGCCAGGGCTAATTTTTTTGTATACAAAGCTGACTCTTCACTTTGGCTCTGATCCTGTCTCTCTCGATATCGTGTACAAGCTCTGTCCTCACTGCCAGATGCTCCAGAGTTCTCGAGAGCCATAATCATGGGCTCGTAACGATGCGTAACACCAGCCAAAAGTGGAGTTTCCACCCACTCTTCATTCACATTCAACTTAAATTTCAATGTATTATTTAAAGGCATTGGTTATAATCCTATCGCAGTAATCACGTACGGATTTGCATTTCAAAGTCATTGGTACTTAGGTTCTAAATAAGCCAATGAGGCCTCGTGAAGCCAGAAATTTAGAATGCACTTTCTAATCCATTCTAAGCTTCCACCATGGTTTTTGTCTCTTGTATTTGAGAATAATTTATTTTATCAGGTTAGGGTATAATGCAATAATGAAACTCTTTGTCTTTTTTTCTTTCCAAGAGTTCTGGTGTGTCTTCATGGCAAATTTCCATGAAATTATCTCTTTTGACCAGTTTTTATACAACTGGCAGTCTCAAACCCAGAGTACCTACTCATTTCATGTGTTTCTGATATGTTACATTAACTTAACACGCCTTGTGTGTTTCACAAAGCCAGAATAACTTTTTGTTAACTCAAAAACATTTTCCTGTCTCTAAACTATCCATCTGGTTGTTTGGTTACTATTGTAAATTATAGTAATGGCAAAAAAATGTATGTTATCCTACTTCCACAAGCCAAGTGGTTGAAAATAGAAAGAAAGTACATACCACAAGAAAAGCAGTTCTTAGGTAGGATTTACAACAACCCATTGCGTCCGTCCGTAGATCACGTGACCAACAGCCAATCAGAGGTGGCCTTTAATTCTATCCGTCCGTCCGTCCGTCAAAACACTGGCAAGCTTTAATTTTTGACAGACAAACAGATGAAATTACAGCCTCCTAAACATGCGTGTTTTGTTACTCGTTCATCCCAAGTTCTTTACAAGGCCGTGTGGTGTGTGCAGCATTTTTTTTTTGCTGTCTTTTGTTTTCATATGTTTGTTTTGTTTATGTAACTGTAAAAATAAATTAAGTTACATTTTTCCTGAAGATTAATTGATAATTACGTTTGCAGCACCTTTTGTGCAATAGTAAAAGTAATAAAATCGTGCTTCATATGCTATAAAAAAATTTTTTACACCAATTTATTTACGTTACGTACGTGTGTGTGCGTTTTGGTTACTTAAAAACACAACACTGCCAAAAAATTTCACTTTTTATGGAGAATTTTTTCCTATTTGTAAACATTTTTGTTTTTATTAGTTTGCAGCACTGAACTTACGATGGACATACGAAGATTGGTTGTAAATCGCTCGGCTGGGAGACGGGCGAATGTATAACAGACGGGCGGATGACGGACAAACGCAACGGGCTATTGTAAATCCTGCCTTATGCTGAGTTTTCCTTGTGTCTGTAGGTTTGACATAACTAGTTTTCTTTGTTCATGCACTTAGGGAGTTTGAATGATCAGTTTCATAGGTAACTATAAGTTTGATAGAGGTTCTACTTGCATTTTCTCAATTTCACATAATGTCATGCCATCAATTAGAGAAATACTATCCAAGAGGGTGTGGTGGGGAGAGAGCGAGCAAGGGAAGATGAGGTGCCCATACTGAAAAGTACAGCTATGCACTCAAATTTCAAAATACACTGGAGCTGGAGATTTTTTTGTAACATTTATCTTGAAAAATGTTTCTGATATCACTAAACACAGTTATCCTATATCCTCTTGTAAATGGAGAATCTATACAAAATATAGGAGATGGATAATAAGAGCATATTCCTGTGAAAAATTTCTGGATTATAACATTATTATTGTATATATATATATATATATACACACACACACACACACATATATGCGCACACACAGATATATGAGGGCAAAAATCCCAATAAAATAAGTGTCCCAGCAGGTTTAACTTCCTTCATCAAAGATCGTGAATGCAATTATCACAGAAATGTTGGATAAATTGAACAACTTAAAAAAAAAAAAAAAAAAAAAAAAAAAAAAAAACTCGCTTGTTTACTTGATTTATAAGTTCACATTACCTTCGTTTTATAGCTAACACCCAAAGCCAATGTTATGTAACCAAACAACTTTTATTGTAATTATATTTACTTCTTATACTTTTCTCGTTCGTGGTTGCAGAGGTAACTAACTTTCATACGTATATGGATGCTCGTGGTCCATCACAAAACATCTTCACCATCACTTTGTATCTCTGTATTTTTGTTCAGTTTCAATCAAAATTTGAACTGGAATCACCAGTGTTAGCTTGTGGATCTTAGAGCAAAAACTGTTGTTTCTGTCTTGTAACTCGACTTGATTGCTCCGCCACAGTGGATGATGAACATTACCTGCACAACGAGAGCGACCCTCGTTACCGCGGGGCCTCCATCCCGTCGCGGGCATTTCGCATGCTGCAGACGATGACGGACACTGCCGACGATTATGGTACTCCAGCACCTTGGCACTGGCATGAGATTGTTGCGTGTGTTTTCGTGTCAGGACTTTGTTTGTTCTTTGTGTGTGTGTGTGTGCGCGCACCTCCTTGCGGCCAGCAGAACCAAGGTTGCAAAAAAAATTAATGTGGATTTTGGAAGTTCTAAGTTAGTGCTTTTCAACCTGGCTCACACTTATGATGTTTTACATGTTTTTATCACATAAGTAACAAATGCATGAGAATTTAAGGATGTAATCCAAGCAAATTATTTTTTCTGTTTTAATAGAATTGTTTGAAGTAAAATGTTGGAAACTACTGATTAAATGCATGGCGAAACACAGTTTACTTCAGTTAAGTAAACACTGTTTTATGGACGGTTAAAACAAAATTTTAAATCTTGGTAATTGATACTTGTTTGGAGTCACTAGTGGATAAAATTTATGCCAGCTTTACACTCTGCATTTAAAATATGAAGAATAACTCGTGTGGAATTACATGGTGTCTTAACATATAAAATGCAGCATTAACTAAAATGTGAGCATTGATATGTGATTAATAATATGCCACTGGTTCTGCATCTTAAGTAATGCTCATCCTGTGTTTCTTAATGTTCTAGCATAACTTGAATGTAAACATTCCAAACACACGTGCTCACTTCTCCTTCCATTATCTGCTTTTGCCTTGCAGTGGCCGCTCTTTGTTAAAATACAAATTTACAGTAAAACTTTGTTAAAATATTATTTAAGGTACTAGCTACTTAGCTGGGGAACCTTGCATAGGAAAATTAAAATATCCTTCTTTCCATAGTGTGGTGATAATGTACACCACTACACTTACTAATGGAAAATATGTCTTTATTACATTAAAAAATCTAAATTCCTCTTATGAAAGNTAATGTACACCACTACACTTACTAATGGAAAATATGTCTTTATTACATTAAAAAATCTAAATTCCTCTTATGAAAGTATCAGCCTTGGAGTAACTACCAAACTTCACAATACTGTAATATCTAGTCTAAATTTTGCAGACATAACCATCCAAATGTTATTTGTTAAAATGTTTCTTTGCTAGAATATGCCTTTTGTTTTATCCCACTCGTACCTGAAGCCATAATAGCAATGTAAAAATGTCACAAACCCAACCAAAAGGCACGACCATCATCAGTAATGGCAATTTATCAAAGCACGACTAAACTAAATGGCAAAGCAACATTATGNTAATGTACACCACTACACTTACTAATGGAAAATATGTCTTTATTACATTAAAAAATCTAAATTCCTCTTATGAAAATATCAGCCTTGGAGTAACTACCAAACTTCACAATACTGTAATATCTAGTCTAAATTTTGCTGACATAACCATCCAAATGTTATTTGTTAAAATGTTTCTTTGCTAGAATATGCCTTTTGTTTTATCCCACTCGTACCTGAAGCCATAATAGCAATGTAAAAATGTCACATCCGACCAAAAGGCACGACCATCATCAGTAATGGCAATTTATCAAAGCACGACTAAACTAAATGGCAAAGCAACATTATGNACCAAAAGGCACGACCATCATCAGTAATGGCAATTTATCAAAGCACGACTAAACTAAATGGCAAAGCAACATTATGTCTAGAATCATAGCAGTCCAAAGCAGTTAAAGATGCCTGAAATGATCACTGCTCCATAGGCATGAGATTGTATGTAATATATTGAAAGTGAAATATTGTAGCTACTATTTAAAAGCAAAACGATATCACACTTTACACATGCAGAAAATAACATGAGCAAAACATTTATAATTTTTTACAGGAAAAAAACATAAAATGCAGGAATGTGTTAAGCAAGTTTTACAGTACCATAGTTATTTTATAAAGGTTTCAGTGCAAATGCAAAGGTTGAGAACAAAAGTACTACATTCAAACATACATCATTTGAGTACAACGCACTGGACAAATATGAGAAGCTATTAATTTAGGGTGAGATGTTTGAGCTAGAGTCCTTGTAAAACAGAATGTTAATAAGAGTGAGGCTTACCTTCATCACCATCNTTAGGGTGAGATGTTTGAGCTAGAGTCCTTGTAAAACAGAATGTTAATAAGAGTGAGGCTTACCTTCATCACCATCACTGTTGACCTCTGGTTGTAGGTTCCCAGTGTACTGTGCACATGGAAAATAACATTGAAGGCATCGTGTACATCTCTCAGCCTCAGCCATTCCGGGGTGCTTCCTCATGGTCGCACAAAGGCTAGCAGTTGCTTTGGTCAGAGACCAAACCCATCCACTGTCTTAACAAATTCTCATCAAACTGCTACCATGTAACCACCCCACCTGACCTGGCCCATTAGACCAATGGAGACTCAAATGCTCCCCAACACACCCCAACAGTGTGCCTTGTACTGTAGTCAGCCTGTGGGACACCTTATTTTTCATAACACCGGTTGAATTTTCTCAACTGCTGGAATGTCCATGCAAAACCATGGTTCCTGCCACAGACTATGGCCAGCTAATATAACAATTTTCAGGTCATGTCTTGTCCTTTACCATACAGGTTGAATTTCTTCCATTGAGATTCTGTGCTTGGGCCCAAAAACAGTTTATGACTGTCAAGAAGTCGACCATCCCACCACCAAGCCAAATCCACCTGAGATTCAATTACCACCTGGGAGGCACGTGCCCCTTCTGGAAAACTAAGTGTGGGGGGGCCTCCTGGGAGTCTCCCGCTTTTAATAACGACTGCACTGCAAAGGTTAGAGTCACTGCTACCAGGCACAGCCTTACACCCGTTACAGTCTGGTCCCTCAGCTACACTCTGAGAGATATGCAGCCCGCCAGCCATGCACTTGACCCATCACATGCTAGTTGCCTGACCTCGCCCCCTGGGGCAACCACTGGGACAGCCTGAACCTTATGCCCATTACAGGCTGGGCCCAGAACACCGCACTCCAGTGAGGTGGGCCAGCTATTGGTGAGGGGAGTTTGCAACTTCTCCCACGACTTTGTGTGTGGATATTAACAACAATAACAACATCAACATGAACATTTGTCCCTCTTGGCTTTACCGGGACAACTACTTATTCTGTCGCTGCTTTCTCTTGTACTTGACTTTCTCTTGCTACCTGGGCTGGGGGACTATCAACCACTACTACCACAAGTACAACCTCATCTGACCTAGACTGCACAAGGGAGGAGTCCAAGCAGCTTCCAATCATTGCTTTGTATGGCACGAGCTGGTTTTCCCTATGAGTCACACCACACCACAGCTTGTCAGGTTTAAAACACTGGCTGTCTCTCAAGCAACCCACCCAGCACCCGTGCTTAACTCACTATCTCGTCCATCTCCAGACTCCCTAGGGCCGTGAAGTGGCTGGTCTAGTCAAATAATGGTATGATTGTTTATACAGCCGCTACCCTGAAGAGATCAAGAACTNGAAGCTACACTGCCCAAAAGGGAACAAGACTTGGGAATGACCAGGGTTAGTGAAGGGCTGATGAGAAATAAGTGGATCACCATTTTATGCTTCCCACTTATATTTCCCCAACTTTTTTTAGTTGGACCACTGGTGACTTGAATTGTCAAGTCTGCAGATACATAAGACAACACATTACTGATATGAGTCGTGACATGCAATGTATTACTGATATGAGTCGTGGCATGCAATGTTACAGTTAAATGTTCAGTAGTTGAGTTTAGAGTTGAGAGATTTAGGTGGCTCTTTGGTCTTGAGAGCCGATGATGGTGAGAATGGAGTAGCGCCAGATTGCAAGGGTGGAGGAAACGGGAGATCCCGGAGAAAACACGCCAGCCAGCGACATCGTCCGGCAGGATTACGGCTTGCGAAAATCCGGGAGTGACCCAGCCGGGGATTGAACTCTGTTCGCCTTGGTGGGAGGCGAGCGGTCTAACCACTCAGCCACCGTGACCCCTAAATGTTCAGTAGTACCTTTACAAATCTACATAAACAATTACACATAAATAAAGTCTGCATGTGACTGATTCGTGGGCATTTACAACAGTAAACAGTATTACCCAAATTAGATTAAGGAAGGTTATTTTTAATTTCAACACACTGTCATTTGTTGGCATCCCTGATTGTGATTCCTTCTGGCGTGGCGTAAGTGATAAAGTGTGTGGACAATACGGTGTGCAGAAACAGGCACCACGTGTGTTTCATCCAGCCGGGTGATATTCTCAGTGTTTGGCCGTTCTGCATCTGCATCCATGTGTTTGGATCGGGCTTGGGGTACGGCTTCAAATGTTTGTGACAGCCATTCCCTAATAAGATACATACAGTACAAAACGTGCTTGAAAATGTTATACCTGTAAGTATATTTATCATTGTTTCACCACTGTGGAATGTGTCTTTGTTAAATGACAAATACTATAAAGGGTTGAAAAAAATTTATGTCCACTATTATTCCCAGTTATTATATTGTCCAAGAAACAAATGTTTTACACCCACTTATGATAGACATAAACATGCCTGTTCTGTGCAATTTCACCATGCACACTTTAAGAGAACTTGAAGCACATACATTTCAGTCATGTTGTGCTGACAATGAAGGAAAATGTAGGTACTTGCTGAGGCGGATGTGTTATTTCTCTAACAGTTGTTCTTACTTCAGCTTCTTGTTGGTGTATGTTTTCCTTACTGACAGTAACAGAGTTGCGGAGTGTAGGTGTTGGGAATGGTCACCATGCAGCTCTAACCCCGCTTCTGTAACACGTGTGTGTGCATTTGTATTTTGGTGTGCGTGTGAAATCATTACTAGCAGTGTTATCTTGCGTGTGTGAAACATTTATTACATATTTTATGATGTTGTAGGGCGTCATTATTCCACAAAAAAAGCACTGATCCAAAAGAGACTTAATTACCCACATTCACTACCCTGAGACATTTGGTAGAATATGTCAACTAGGTTGTAACCATAACTGAGCAAATTAAGCTTCTTTTGTCATCAGGACCGAAGTTGTCTTGAGGCTTTTGACCATTGTAGGACGTATCCCCTATAAGTACTGTTCGTCTGTACTAGGTAATTACAAATATTGTGAAAAAATGAATTGCAATTTGTAAATTGTTTAATTTGTGTCTTTTCCATACTAGCATTAATTTTGCAATTGTGGCAAAAAAAAAAAAAAAATATA